>JAKXYG010001528.1:0-341553 GCA_025895645.1 Cardicola forsteri
GGGCCCGCATTTTAGTGCCGGCGATGGGATTTGAACCCATGTCCACCGAGGTCCGAATTCGAGCGCTGTACCGCTAAACCACCCCGGAAGCTTAATAAGTAATCAACACTTTGCAACAATTGTCAGATTTACTTGAATATTAAATCCACTTGGTTTTTTATGTAAACCAGGAGCACTGTATAGTTGTTTCAATGTACGATGTACAATGTTTGAAATCAATTTTAAAATTTGTTTGAAGTATATGGCATAATATGAAAATAGTGCATAAACGTTAACTTTTTTTTAATCTCTTAGTTAGTGAGTTGTAATAACTTGAATTCAACTGTAATTTTTTTTGTATAAATATATTATTTATTTATTAACACAAGCTTTAATACATCAATAGATATATATTCAGTATATACAAACATACACAACAATATGATTAGTGCCATTAGAAAAAAAAACAAAATAAAAATACAAAGTACAAATTTAGAAAATTTAATCAATTTATATAATTATCAAGTGACATAAGCTTATCATTATCAATGTATTTTTTTAGTTAGGATTCCTAAATTAATGTAAAACAACTGTAGACATAAATGTTCGCATTAACCAGTAAACATAAATGATCATTTTTATAAACAATAAAAGATAGTATTAGTGGTAATAACTCCGCCTAGTTTGGATTAGAAATGATTCAATCTAGCCAGTTCTAAGTTTGGATAAAGGAGGAGGCATTGAGCGTAAGGTTAGCAACCTAGCCTCTGCAAAAAATTTATACTGTTATGGAAACAATAAGAAGACGCCATTCCGGCAAACAACGGCAAAAAATGACCGCACGTATCTGGATGACAAAGTTACACAAATGATAGAGTTGAGTGAAAGCCGAAAGGAAGCTCAATCTTCGATTTGCAAAATCTTCAATACCAACTAGACTTTGTTGTTGTTGTTTTGCTGTAATTGTTGTTTTATTGTCCCATGCTTATTTTTAAAACAAAAGGGTTTTGTATAATATATTAATAATAATAATAATAATAATAATAATAATAATAATAATAATAATAATAATAATAATAATAATTAGTGTTAATGACATATTATCCAGCAAAGTTTATTTTAAACCACGTTAAAATCAACAATGATAATATTTTCTTTTACGTTTGAAATGTTGTTTTTTAGATGCATTTTGAGGAAACGTATTAGGTAAATAAAAGAAATTCTATTATTATATTTTAATAATAATAATAATAATAATAATAAAATAAATTCGTCAAAACAAATTCTCATTATTTATTACACAAAAAGAAGGAAATACATATATAAATATAAATGAAATTATGCTTATATAATTTCCAAATATATGTTATTCAATAAAAAGATAACGGCAGATGAAAATAAGTTATATATGTAGTCATAGTACTACTATATATATATATATATATATATAGTACTACTACTCTAGTTTGCCATGATACATACATAAAAGTACATTTGTTATGTATATATATATATATATAATTACATTATAAGTACATTAAAAATATGCAGTTGCACAAAACAGAACGTACTACTTTAAATTACATTCACATTTATTTGTACAATTACTTATGATAAACTAATGTTTTATTGCATGTAAGTAGTAGTTATATCATACAGGTTTATTATTATAAGAAAGTTAGAGAATGCTTTATTACTTCATTTATTCCAATATATACATTATTTATTAAGGTTTTTTTAAATTATTTGCTAAAAAATTGCTTAATCAATAATATTATTTTGCATTACGTTAGACATTCATATATGTCATACGCCATCAATTTTACATTACTTCTATCTTCAATAAATTATTTATACTGTTGGGTGCAATAATGCATTAAAAGTACTCTAAGGCATTTTAAAGTGTAAGTACGAAAAGTATATGTAACTGTTGGGCTAAGAGAAACAACCCGTCTTGCTAATTTTTTAATAGCAATGCCGTTGTCACAAGAATACCGTCCTGCCTTTCTTACACTTATAAAACGTCACCAACGGCAAATTACACCATAACAAATCTTACAGTTTGTGTATGGATTAATGTTAAAATTGACGTATTTTAATTAACTAGAGTTTATTATATTATATTACATATTATACAGAACCATTTTGTTTTAAAAATAAGCAATAAGACAACAATTACAGTAAAATAATAATAATAACAACAACAACAACAACAAAGTCCCGTTGGCATTGAAGATAATGCAACTCAAAGATTGAGTTTTCTTTCTGCTTTCACTCAACCCTATCATCTGTGTAACTTTGTCATCCAGATACGTGTAGTCACTTTTTGCCGTTGTTTGCCGGAATGGCGTCCTCTTATTGTTTCTATAACAGTATCAATTTTTTACAGAGGCCAGGTTGCTAACTTTGCGCTCAATGCCTCCTCCTTTATCCAGACTTGGAACTTACTAGATTGAATCATTTCTGATCCAAACTAGGCGGAGTTATTAAAGTTTATAAGATTACCTAATTGCACTAGAATCATTTTTTACTGATGTATTTCTTGAACATTATTTTGGCAATTATAGTTTTACATTTGCAATATCCTATTGCTCGGAAAAACATGAAATAACAAGATTGTGGTGTACGTGTGTTCGATCTCTACCACTGACACCAAATGCAGGCCCATGTCTGTCTTAACGCTTTCAGTTCGTCGCCGTAGATTCCTAGAATGGCATCCTCTTGTTGTTGTACGGTTAAAAAATGAGGAAGACATAAGTTGACGGTTAACACTTTAGCATCTTGCCATAATTTATTTTGAAAATGGAAGGTGATATTTTGGTTGTTGAAGTTAATAAAAAATTGTTAATTGTGCCAATTATTTATATACTTTGGAATAAACGTTAATATAAAAAAGCGAAATGTAATTTATGTTAAATAATAATAAAATATTAGCATTAAGTATAAACTATATAAAAAAGCTAAACTAATTTAGTACAATTAATTTAGTCTAATTCTTAGTTTCATTACTAATTATAATATAGATGATAACAATATTGATCAACATTAACTCACTTGAAGTTGATATTTTTATTTTTTAATAAAGCTTTTGCTTTAAATTGATATGTAAAATTTAAATAAAGTAAATTGGTTTTAAATGTAACTTTTTGATAATATTCACATTTTTAAAACACATATAGTTTTCAAACAATTTCTGATTGTACTATCCCAACATTACATTATCTAAAGTAAAATTTCACAAGCCAATCGAATATGAATACATGTAGTTGTGTTGCACGTGATTTTAAATAAATTCCCTATTTGGCAAAATTGGATTCGACAAGCTAATGTAACAAATAGACAGATCACTGTATAGGAATCAATATGGGGTACTTCTGGATATTTTAACAATTAAAGAATAAAACAGGCTTAAGTCAAAATATTAACTAATTTTATATATACAATACTACAAATTGTAAACAAAATTTTAAAACTATTTTATTGCAACTATATATTATTACTAATATTATTATTATTATTATTATTATTATTATTATTATTATTATTATTATTATTATTATTATTATTATTATTATTATTATTATTATTATTATTAGGGTTATTAGCTTTGATACCTCATTCGAAGTAGCGTTTAGCACACAAAAGATATGTACGATTATAAATATACGACACAATTAGCAATATGTAACATCAGTCAAAAAATTAAATAAGATTGAATTACATAAACTAAAAAACTAAAAAATTAACATATGGTCAAAAGTCATGTGCATTATGTAATGCGTGAAGAGGCATAATATTACTTTGGAAACGATTATAGCTAATAGTATACATCAAATGCGAATAACTAACACTGTTTTGTGAGGATCAGAAATGAAACGATTTAGCCAGTTCCAAGCATGGATGGAAGAGGAGGGTTTGCATCAGGACAGGCATTCGACAGTGAGACATACGCCAGATCACTGAAATGGTAATAATGTTTTATATTGGTTTGATATAAGTTAGGGTGTCATCTGTAAGCGACACACATAACTATTGCATGAGTTGTGTGATTAATCAACGAGAGCAACTTGGTAGCGGACAAGTCGGACTAAGAAATTAGTCCAAAGGTGTATAAAAGGAGTTGGAGAGTGGGCATCTTTAACATTGGATCGTTAACGGCAAAGATAGAGAAATTGCTGAACTAATAGATAGAAGAAAGCTGGTCATACTATTCCTCCAAAAGAAGAAATGAAGTGTAAAAAAGCAAAAGATCTGTCCGGAGGACATAAATTAGTGTACAGTGGAGATTCAGAAAGAAATGGAGAAGTTAGCATTTTATTAAACAAGGTAAGAGAAAAATCTAGTTGAAGTAAAACGTTTTAACAAATGAGAACTAATGGTGAAACTGAATATAGGTGGTTCGTACATTAATGCTATTAGGCACCCCAAGCTGAACATAAGTGGGAAGTGAAAAAATAAATTTCTGAAACACTTCAAAGCAAAACCAAGAATTACTCTGACAGAGAAAATAATACTTGGGGCTGATTTAAACGGACATGTAGTACAGCTCCAGAGAAAGTGTTGAGAGTTTACGTCCTCTATTATTTTTCTTTGGAACTATAAAGGTAACCTGGATGCTTTAAATTACACCTTTTAATTGTAAATCTTTTTAGTTGTGTAAACATTTAGACATGTTTAACACATTTGTTTTACAGATTGAGTCATACTATACAGACGTTTATACCATTTACACAAAAATCTAAACTTCTTCGTATTAAACAGAGGTCGTAAATAGAGTGTACAGAGTACTGATTATAAGTAAAAAATTAAAAATAATTGCATGGAATATAAAAATATTTTGTATTTAAATTAATTCATATTTTTTAATAATTTCTTAAACAAATAGCTTTATCTTAACAATATTAATATTCAATTATTTTTAAAATGGGGGTAAATATCGATCAATTAGATGTAGGATGAGAAAGTACGTGGCTATGTAAACACTTATTATTAAAAAATATAATTAAATAAAAACAATGTTTAGTTATTAATTTTATAAATAGATTTTAATTTTTTTAAACAATTAAAGGCTTTGAATTCAAAGTATATAAAGTCTGTTTATTGAATAAAACTAATGTATTTTTCACAATAATTTTTATTTTATTGTTAGTACAAAATTAATCTTTCAATATTGAAATTAAAAATATTTTAAAAAATACAAAATAATGTATTTCTAAAATAATTCTTTTTATTTAATCGATTGTGATCTATGTCTACTTACTGTAAACTTCCGTTTTAGCGGATAAGTTATTTAAAAATTAGTAATATATATAGCCATTTTTTAAAATTTAAACTATAACACAACACAAAATAATCGTACCAAGATTTGCAAAAATGATTGTCTTTGAACATGTACAATTTTTAAACCAAATTATATAATGGTTTTCTATACACAACATTTCTATTTTGTAATAAAAAAGGTTGAAAATAGATTATTTAAGATGATTAATAATCTTCGAACCACGACCTAATACTCAATGAATTACGTTGAATAATTTAACAGAAAAAACGTACTTCAACAGAAGTAACAAAAGACACAAAAATAGATACAATTATAAAATACATAATTATTAATTTACCTTCATTTAATTTATCTTTATTACTTTGAATGGTTTACGGAAAAACATTTTTCAGAAGTGGACATTTCAGCGAAAACGAACGTGAACCACATTTAGTATCGATGCTAGGATTCGAACAAATGCCCCCGATTACTTTTCAGTAAAACAACACGCACCTCTTTCAACATCTGACCATTCAATAATTCGTCTACTTCAAAATATACTGGAAGCATTAACATTCTAAATATTTGAAGCCTATTTTTAAATCATTCATACATGCGAGATACATCGAATTCAAATGTAGCATTACTTAAATCCGCACTATTGAACATTAATAACATCAATTTTAACAATCTTAGCCCACAGATGCTACTGTACTTTTTACTGACCTTATTAACACCTATATTAACAAATATTGTCCAGTAGTTAAGGTTGAGATTACAAACAATAATATTTCTTCATTAAATCTTAAAAGGCTTAGACGAGAAAAAGAGGTAGCATATAAATCTAGTCAATATACTAAATTAAAGAACTTAAACAAGCAAATTAGACTGGAAATAAAACAAACTTAATTACTATGCTAATAATTATTTTCAATTAAACCGTGATTCACAATTTATTTGGAAAAATATTAACAAATTTTTTAACGAATCAAAAGCAAATTAATGTAAGATAAATGCTAAAAAACTAAATGATTACTTTACTTCAAACAATTCAAATATATCAGAATTTAATCAATTAAATAAACATTATTCAACATCTATCATTAATTTTAATATTCAAAAATTAATTAACAGTTGTAAAAAAAGCACATTACTTAGACGTAACAGAATACGTTGTTATTTATTAAAGCTCTGCATGCCAGCAATTGTTCCATCCTTTTCTACAATAATAAACAAGTATATTATAAATTGTGAAGTATATAATACTTGGCGTATCTCACGAATCACACCTATTCCAAAAATTTCTCTCCCAACAAATTCAGAACATTATCGTTCAATTGCTTGCACCTCAGTGTATTTAAAATTAACTAAGCAAATAATACTTAACGACCTCAAGCCTATATTAAACATTAATAATGATCATTATCAATTTGCATATAAAAATAATTATTCTACTGTGTAGCCTTGTTTAAATCTGTTTTCAATAGCATATCAAGAGAAACATTAATTAAACGTCTTGAGCTACTTGATACGCTCAACCACATTTTAAACTGGCTACAAAATTATTTCTCATCAAGAAAACAATATGCACACATTTGTTGTAATACATCAGAGTCAACAGAAAATAATAATGGCGTTCCACAAGGTGCAGTACTATCCCCGTTTTTATTTTTACTGTGCGTAAATCCATTGATAGTGCCGAAGCCATCATTTTGTTTAAATTTGCTGATGATATGGTATTGTGCACAAAGGTTTTTTTTAACAATAATCAAAACAATATAAACAATTTTATTAATAAAATTGAAAAACGGTCTACTAACTTTGATCTCTATTTAAATCCATTAAAATGCAAGTTTACTAAATTTACAACAAAGCGTCCAAAAGAAACAATGGAATTAAACAGAACATTGAAGTTAAATCAAACAAATATATGCACTTGTAACAAAATCAAATATTTTGGTGTACACATAAATAGCATACTTACCTGGTGTGATTATGTAAAGCATATTTTTTTTAAAACCAAATCCTTATGTTACTATATAATAAGATTTAAAAAACTAAATGTTAACAATTATATTATCAAATTGTTCATTACATCATGCTTTTATTTTTTGATATTACATTGCTCACCCATATTTTTTTCTGGTTTATTAAAACAAGATTACATTATTTTAAAAAGATGCATATCATTGGTATCAACATCTTCAGGAATCAAATATGTTATCTTATTGAATAATATTGTTGATAAACATTTTAAATCTTGCATACAATTAGCATCAAGGATTGAAAATAATAACAATCACCCGCTACATGCAGCTTTTAACAAATTTAAAGTTTTTGGAAAAACAAGAAAAACTTACCTGCACATAAAAGCCAAAACTAATCAATACAAACATTCATGTCTGCCCTACTTATCCAGAGTATTAACCAATCCAGAATCAAACAAAATTGATCTACTAAGAAACCTATCAAAGTAGGAATTGTTCCACCTACGCATTTATTTAAACTAATTTGAACATTTCACAATACAAGTTGTGCCTTATAATGACTCATTCTATGTACAGCAATTTTAAATATTGAAAAAAAATCACATACATACTATAAAGACTATATTTATATTCATTAACATATGACATTCTATTTCATTTTGATCCCATTATTTTACTACTACTTTTTTTTATATTGATGGTAAAAATGTATTTATGCTGAATGTATCTCTAGTGAGATATTGAAGTTTAATAATAATAATAATAATAATAATAATAATAATAATAATAATATGCCCATCCAGTTCCAAACCGAGCCCTGTACCGTTAGGCCACCCCGGTAGAAGTATTTTCATTCAGGTAACAAACCATAGTAATAAATATCATTTATGTATAGGTAATAAACCTTTTTGAGGTCTATAACCAAATTACTAAAAAACACAGTCATTAGTGTTTAAAAACCCAATGCCCAAAGGATTTAAACTTTGGGTCTGGACATCAATAAAATATATTTTATATTATAAAATAGATTAGATAGTTGGAATATGTTTATATAATTGGAAATAATTCTATTTTATACGAATTGTCTAATAGTTATTATTTTCTTATTTTATTTTATTTGTACTACTTTAACTGTTTTACGGGAAACATTTTTCGACAGCGAACATTTTAGGAAAGCCAAATATGGGCCCGGTGATGGAAATGAACCAGTGCCTATTCAGGGTCGGGTGTTGCAATAGACCACTCCCGGCATAGTTATAAAAAATAACGAGCGTCTGTGGAAGTTTGTCAAAATGGTTAACTGTGGACGTTCTTAACAAGGGTTAAAAATAGATCATTTAAATGCTTAGAACAGTACCTGTACAAATTATGAAGTAAAGATAAGGTATAATACGGCATCCTTCTAATATCATTTTTGATGACGCGTACAGATTATGACAATAATGGTGGCATAGGGTTAATCAATTGTGGTTTACGTTCATTCTAACCGTGATTATTTGTTAACCAAAAATAGCACTGTCGTGTTGAAATATTACTTTTTTAAATATGGCATCATTCAAATTATTGTTTATCTTTTTAAAAATAATTAACAGTTTGACATACAAATACAAAAATATCATAAACAAAGAGTACTAAAAATTATACTTTTGTATGAAATTTGTCAGTGCTATTTTAATTAAAACAAACAAAATAAGTTAATTTGATAGCAATAAAAATGCTTACAAAATTATACCGAATCAACGTTGACGTTCCATAATACTGTCAATCTGCTGTTCATTTGCTGGCTCCACACTGGATATTATTTTGTTATCAGATTTTTCAGTATCCAGTTGGTCTGATCTAATCCAACAAATTTTCACCCGAAGTATCTTTTAAAAGACCCAAAAATATAATTTGACAAAATAAAGTACCTCCAAAAACGATAACCGGTACTCCGTGTCCTACAACATTATCCAGTAGATTTACAAAGGTAGACAATAGACTACCAAACCTGCCCATACCCATAGATAGTCCAACACCGAAGGTACGCACATTGGATGGAAACAATTCGGCAATATATATGTATAATATAATAACTGATGTAGATATCATAATTAGAGCAATGTTGGCACAGATATTGAGAATAAGATTCGAGCTTGTATTCACCGTATAGGTATAAATTCCACTAAACAACAGAGCAGCAGATGAAATAGTTACACTTAAAAAATTATATACATATTAAGTTAATAACATAAAACGATCACGCAGCTCAAATTAAAAAAAAATATTTTTTCTTCACATAATTTTATGTGTTTACATAACCCAGCACACGTCACTGCATACACTTTATATAAAGATCAGTTTTCAAATTTTGTATGTATAGAAAATTTAACATTAATTATGGTGTAAAAAGATTAAACAATATTTTTAAATACTTAACCTCTCATTTTTGTTTTATCAACCTATCCAACATTTTAATTTGAACACTTGACCTTGGCACAATTTTGAACATTTATCGCACGTGATTACAATGAGTTTAAGTACTGGAAGCTATTTCTTAAGTGCTAGAAATTACGAACAAATAAAAAAGTCATAATTTTGGTTTGACTGTTGAATAAATTGCGGATTTATTTGAGATAAGTACAAGGACTGTGTACCGAGTTTTAAAGGATTATACACGTCCAAGAACAGCAGGAACAGGACCTGCACTATCTACAAGCAAGCAAGATAATACGTTTATTATTACCAAACTAAAAAGAAACAGAATGAAGCTTATTCAACGAATACAAAAAGAGGAATTGCCAAATTTTTTATATTCACATATCCGTAATTAAACAAAATCGGCCAATTTGCAGTTAAGAAAAACGTTAAAAAAGGTTTCCTTAACCGCAGAACATAGAAGAAAACACGTGGAATTTGCTAAAATATATGAAAACCGTTTATTGTGTTTTTGGAGATTGGTGTTTTTCACAGACGAGTGTGCTTTGAAATATGAACCATGAGCAGTACAGTCCACGGTCATTTGTGGTCCCGATTTTCCTCAAGATAACAATTGCATTGTTAAAAAGGTTGCACATCCATCATGTCTTTATGAATATTTTGGAATTAAGTACGGGCAACTACCAAAATAGAGCCAAACAAGTAGTCATCTCAACAACTCAGAATTTGTAGCTATTTTTAATGAATTTTTCAAATCTGAACTACGACAATATGCTTCAGGGCATTTGGTCGTTGTTCAAGATGATGCTCCGGTGCATACATCGAAAAAGATAACTTGGTTTTTATCATAATCTAAAAATTAACGCATTTTTTATTGTTTAGATCAAGGATTCTTTAAATAGCAAAAAACCTGAGCTTTGTTCAATTGCCTCCATACAGTCCGGACCTCAATGTAATTGAAAACTTTTTTAGTTATTTTAAACGAGAGGTTAATCGAAGACGGAAAATCGAGGTACACTCATGGAAAAAATCAATTATGTGTAAGACAATCGAATTCCACAGGATTATATCAATAATTTGGTCGATTCCTATCCAAAACGGTTAAATGAAGTTATAAAAAAAGCATGGCTATCCCCTGAATTATTAATTTTGGACAATTGGTGATGTCTGCTTTATATATGTACATATTTCATAATATAATTTATTTTTTAAGCAAATAATGTAGTAGTTTCATGTTGTCGAAATGTGTAAATTCTGGGTTTTTGGTCTAAGCGTAAATTGATAGCTGCTATTTGCAAAAGAAAATATTTTTAGTGTTTTGAATATTGATATTGCTAATGTGATGTTTAATGCTTATTTTAGTAAAATGTTGATGTGCCTAATATGCTATGATGTAAGGAAAAGTCAATCACTTCAATATGCTAATTTTGACAGCCCTATTTTAGCCCCCTGTAACGGCTTGCGCCGATATTTGACAAACCGAAATATTATACTTGCTATAATTACCAGGAACGCACATTAACGCATTAATAAACATAACCAAATAAATGTAATCTTTGATCAATCTACTGTATAATAATATACCGAGAACCGCTTGAGTATGTACAAGTACAAGCAGAGTTGATAGAAAAAGTAGTCTTTAACAAATCAAAATTTTGAATAATTTGTTGAATAGATTTGAAACACATTCTGGGATAACATGATTTTTTTGTAAACGTTTCTTTTATAACTGCATTTTCCAAATATGCTGCATTGTAATTACCAATAAATTTGTTAAATTTAATTAATTTCGATTTGTCTTTGCGAAACAAGTGATTGATTTGACATCCTTTTTTGTAAAGTTTTCAACATTTCCTGATTTCGGTATTGTGACAGCAGCCATCGTGGTGATTCAGGAAAATATATATAATATAGCACCCAAAACTGGCAACATGTGTACGGCGTTTAAATATCGCCAGTACGGAATAAAATAAGCTTCGACTGATAGTATCATACGATGGATTCCTAAAACACAAAGTAGGATAAATGAAGAGAAATATGATCGATATTTTGCCAGTGTGAATTCTACGGGCATTATATTTAATAACGTCCACTTGCAACCGCTTGTAATTCTTAAAAGAGTACGAAATAGATAACACAAGTGATTGGGAGATAGCGTAATGGTAATTGCTACTGCTATTTCTATTAATCCAAACGCAATAAGCGTGTTGTGGCGGCCAAAATTGCCACCAAAATATCCACCTAAAATTGATCCAATAATCAAACCGGCCATGAACAAAGTTGTACCTATAGGTGGTATCCATGCACTTTGACATACCAAATCGAATTCCTCTACAATGGAACTCGGATATTGAAATTGATTGTATTGGTAAACATAATTGGGGCTACAAGGTACTGAATCTGACAGCAGTCTATCATTTGCATTGGAATAATGTAAATAATTGTTAATTCGTTGCATTACTGCGGTATCATTTGTCCAGTCCAAAACGTAATGTGAGCAGCCAAAGTACGAAGATCCACCTTATTTTCATTCGGACCGATGATGTTGCTGATTTCGTTGAAAGTCAAATTGTATTGTTTGAATTTGTTTTCTGCATTTTCAGGCATCAAACATCGATGATCCGGTACAGCGTTGACAAAAGCAGGAAACGTGGTCAAGAGCTGTGATGAAAATGCAGCTAGAATGATAACTCCCCATTGCCAAAATCCAAATGCTCCAACATATTGTGTTAACAAATGGTCAACATTTAAACTGCCATCGGCTGAAATTGATTCAGTCGATGACATATTTTCTTCTAAATTATATTCTTTATCCTTGTTGTGTTTTGTTGTATATTTAGGCATAATATTTGGTGGTTATGGATTCAAAAAAAGAATTGTGTCGAATATAGCAATAATTAACTTTCACTAATAATGATAAAATAAAAACTGGTGGGTATAATAAATTAGTTCGTTTATTTTGCATTATATATATACTGTAAATGGAATCAAATTAAGTACTATTAGCTTATTTAGTCTGAATTGTTTATTTTTATATCAATATTAAATTTTTGGTCTATATTTATTAATAATTTAATACGTAACATAATTTTATAAATGTTGTGTAAGTCTATTAGATAATATTTAGCTGAATAACTGTGTGCATATATTAAGATTAATTGTAGGAAATTTTAAATAATTGATTTTAATTTTTATGCACAATAAAACTCGTTTGTTCAAAGTGTTTTGTGAATGTGTAAATACTAAGATGGCGACGATATCACTAACCGATTAAATTGTTTGACTAATTATGATAAATTCTGGTGTTATGACTATGTTTTAATCTTAAATTCAGTTGAGAAGTAAGATGGGGGTTTAAGCTAAAGGTTATCAGCCTAGTTTGTTTTTGATAATCACCAGAAGAAAATACGATTCTATGAATTATTGTTATTATTATGGTTATTTTCTTGGATACTTTACTGGGAATAGTTTACTAAAAACCAAGAGTTTAAGAGCTGATCTGACATGATACAGGATGTGATTTGATGTTCATGTTTGTATGTAACTTGAAACTTATGGATTTCTGATGATTCCTAATAAGGATAAAAAGCTGTACAGTGCTCTTGGTTGACTTAAAAACCCAGTGAATTTATTATTCAAGTGAATCTGACAATTCTTAAAAGAAAACAAAAGTGTCTGAAATAAGTCAGGTTTAGAAAAGCAATCTTAAAAATGCAAGCACCATGGACACACGTTTTGATATTTGAAATGCACAAAAGGAATTCATTTTTACTGTATCTTATAGTAGTGTTTTTGAGTTGATTTAAAAAGTTTAGTTGTAAAGGTTATTTATTTTGTGAAATTTATTATTTTACATTTTAATGGCTTTAAATCAAGATCGAAATAAGTGGATCATTGTTCTATCTCAATGTTGTTGGCCTCATCATCAGCTTATTTAAATAATAATTGATAAATTAATTTAAATTGTTATTTACATATAAAAAGATATCTATTGTTATATTTGAAATGTCAAAATAGTGAATACAAACACAATGTTTATTTTAAAAACAAATTATTTGTTTTATTAAATTGTAATACATATTCATTTCATTAAAAATAGACCTTATATATATATATATATATATATATTTACAATACTCAATTTTTGTTGACATTGTATATATATTGTTCTACCGCACCGAAATGCGCAACATTATTCATTGGCGTGCTTGTGGAATATAACCTGGTTTGTGTAACTCTGAACTTTCCACTATTTGTCCTTTTATTTCATTGTTTCTGTGATGCATAATTGTATCAATTATTTTTAACTTTAATACATTTAGTATTAACATTTATGTTTCAATATGTTTATTACAAAATACTTGAAAATTCATGTTTTTATATTAAGTCAAAATTTAACAATTGATCTATTGCAATAAAAAGTTGTTAAAATAAAATTTTTTACAAAACAAATGCTAATATTTATATTTATTTTTTATTTCAAAGAATTAAATACAAAAACGAAACAATTCACAAACCACATTAAACAAACAGTCTGTATTTAATTAAATATAATAATTTCCTTCAGCTAATAAACATTACAATATATAATTTTTTTAAACTGTTTAATATGTATATATTTAAGTGTTTAAAATCATAAAAGGTTTTTTAAATGCTTTAAATTAATTTTATAAAATAAAATATATAATATAATATAAACTATATATATATATATATATATATATATATGCTACGCATACATTATATAGTGTAAAACAAACTTTAAAATAATATACTAGCAAAAACATACACATATTAAGCACATAAACGTTTTATTAAAACATTTTCAAGCGCTATTTTTGCAGTATTAGTAAAAAATTAAAAAAATTAACTTTTTTTATCAATTTTATTACTAACTTCTGATTTAGATTAAAATGACCAGAAAGCAAAGTACATACTTAAAAATAAATTATATTATAAAATATTTATACACATAAATATGTAAACAGAAAGCCTTACATTTTTTTAACATTTTTATTAATATTAATCACTTTTCATGAATTCCTCCACGCGATTAAATAGAGGTTCCTCAGTTTTTAAACCTAATTTTCCAAAATTTAATTTTTCATTACTTAAACAACTTTTTCAAAACAGAAAATTTTTTAAAACTATTGTATTTTAAATTAACTTTTCAACCTTTTAATTAATTAAGGTTTGTATTGTTTGAAGGCAATTGAACAAATGTGATTTTTTTTCTAGTCAAGACGTTTGTACTTTATATAAATAAAAATTGTATATATATCAAAATTATTGTTAAAACTATGCTACTTTTTAAACATATAAACTGAAGCATTGTTTTATTAAATGTTAAATGTCCTAAAACATCACGTTACAATTTAAGATAAAATAATATATTAAACATTTTGACAAGTTTAGTGCTACCCAGAAGATTACTAACTACACTAATTTTTTATAAATTTCTGCATTCATTGTTATAATATTTTTCAAAAACAGCAGGTTAAAATTTTTGAATAAAAGATAAATCTTAAAAATATTTATTTTAAAAATTCAATATTTATGCAATACACATCACAATTTTGTAAATAAACCTTATCTTCCATACATGACAACATGTTTTACATATTGTTATTCTATTTTACAATGTTAGTAAAACCTTTATAAACGCTGTTATCAACTTCAAATTAACTGCTTTTCTTATTTTATTAATTTTAGAAATTAAATATTAAAAAATATTAAAAAATATTAATATTACATTTAACAATGATCAAAAAATTATTTTTGTAATAATAAAACTATTTATTACATTGTTTGCTAATTGATAATTACAAAGTCCTAACTTTTAAAAACTTATTTTACCCTTGAAAATGCATATTTATTTTAAGTATTTATTATAAAAACATATGCAGTAAAAACATTTTTATTACATTTTACATTTGCTCTGCTATTTTTAATAATTAGAATTATAGTAATGCGGTTGTACAACTTAACTCAGTCATTGTCATAATATTCACAAAAACTTATAACTGTACTTTCTAATTATTGAGTAATATATTAATTAAAACAAAGTATAAACTTTTAAGTACAAACCATGTTTGTTAAAATCATTTACAAAAATAATATTTAATTATAATATACAACAACATTTGTTATAGCAAGTAAAGTAAAATACTACCATTTATTAAAACTTAAAAACAAACATAAATTATTAAAAAAAACTTTTATTGACTAAAATATATGAATATATTAGAAAAGCGTTATACGATTTATAACAACAACCATTCAAGTAATATTTGCTGCCATTTATATTTGCACCAACCGTTTCAAATCTGAGTCTATTACGGTACTAATAAAATATCTCTAGCAAAATTTATATTATACACGACTCTGAAATGTTAAATCCAAAATTTGTAAAATAAAGGACATTCGTTTTACAAGTTTTTATTCTTTTAAAATCATAAAGAATAACCTTTAAACTTTAAAATAATTCAATTTCTGTTTTCAGCTTAATATAACACATATTTCAGAAGCCTTTAAAACTAAATTTTCTACAATTTTTGGTTCATTCCTCTTTAATCTATTTTTTTTTTAATTTTGTTTTATTTTAAAAAATAAAATAAATATACTTTATGCTTGTAGATATATGTAGATGAGTTAAAAAATACTTCATTCACAATTTTTTACAAACTATACAAGTTTATTTTTTATGTTTTGTGAAATTCTATAGACGTTTATACCATCTATATAGAAAATTTCAATTTATTTGTTTAAATAAAGACAATTACTTTTTACTAAACACGTATAAACTGAGCAAAACAGACAACAACTGTATTAAAATGCAACATATAATACAAATTGAAAAAGTGTTTAACTAATTCAACATTTTTAATAATAATAAAAAAACTGTTTTAAACGTTTTCTATACTAAATTATATTTAAAATAGTATAATTAAAAACTATTTAATAATAGTGTAAATTTGTGTGTTTTTATGTAAGCACTTATTTTATTTTAAAAATGATCATTTTTCAAAATAAAAATATAATAAAAAATATTTTTTTATTAATAATAATAATAATAATAATTATTATTATTATTATCTTTAAAAATCAGATAAAAATTACAGCAAAAAGGAGCAACAAAGTTCTATAATTCAAAAACAACATAGAACAACAAAAGTTTCCCATATATTTGAAAATTTTGCTAAACGTTTTGCTTGATCCCATAAAACATTCATTTCAAATAGATCTTCCTGAATAGTTTTTAGCCAAGTTTTCTGTGGTTTACCAACCTTTCCTTTACCATCTTCAATTATCTATTCGAAAACCGTTCTCGCTAATCTTTTGTGCGCTAAACGTAAAATTTGACAAAGAAATTTTTTTTGTCTAATTGTAATTATATCATGTAGTAAACGGGAGTCAGTTCTTCTTATTAAATTATTATTTAAAATGTAATCTTTAAAATACTTGTAAGACACTATCAATGAAAAACATTTACAATCTTATCAATCTTGTGTGTTTGCTTTCACATTTCACTCCTATATATTGCAGTAGAAAAGATTATTAATGTGCACCAACAAAGTTTAATCTTTAAGCGGATGGTAAAACATTACCATATTGATTTGAGTTTATTGAAAACTGACATTGCCTTTCTAAGTCTGACTTTAACATCAATTTCGGTTTTTATGTTTTTACCAATGGCGTTTCCCAGATATGTAAAAGAATCAACAGTATTAATATTTTGTCCACTAAGTTTGGGAAAAGTAAAAATTATTCCTTAGAACTTAATTATCACTTTCATGTTTGAGCATTTCTGCAGTTATCTCATCAAGTCCTCTTATTTCATTGTTTTTCAACTTTTGATTTGAATGAATCACTTTAGTTACAGAAATGTCATCAGTACATATTTCCCGATTTTGAATTATTTTCATATCTCTATCATTATCAAAATCTACAAGGGTGTTCGGCGTCGACTGGTTAAGTACTTCTTTAAAATGTTCTATCCATCTAAATAATTACTCATCATCCGTTCGAAGTAAAAGACCATTTTTTCCTGCGATTTAAATATTGGTATTCTTTCTAACTTCTGACAGTTGTTTTATAGTTTCATATAGAAACTTGAAATCATTTTTTTCTTCTGCCATATCTGTTTTTTTTAATTTTTTTCTAACCAACAATTTTTTTCTTTGCGGCAAGTTTGTGTAACCAGTTTATCGAAAGTTCTATACTTATTATCAAATATGTTCCAAGTAACCTATTTGTTACATTGATCTCTTTTAAACTTCGTTTTCTTTCCGAGATCAATTAGATCAATTGGAAATTAATGAAATCTATTGTTTCTTTGTAGAGCCACATCTTCTGTTTAGCACATTTATTGTACAGTTTGTACATGTTTTTTAAAACAATTTCCATTAATCATCAGATTTTTCTCTCGTTTTCATATCTTGAAATGAATTTTTGAATGAATTGTAGAATCAGTTTTGAGATATTTGGCTGTTTAAGTTTCTCATGCGAAAATGGTAGTAATTTTTAATGGTTTTTATTTTCTTTAATTTTAAACAAAAATTTCCAGAAACAAGATTGTGATCAGAACCAACATCTGCATCGCGATATGCGCGTATATCTTGCTAAGAAGATCGCTATTTTGTGTCAATACAAATGTAGTCAATCTCGTTTGTTGTTTTTCCGTCGGAAGAAACCGACGTTGCTTCGTATATATTCTGGTGAGTGAAAAATGTGTTGCTAACAATCATTCCACAGTGATTGTTTAGTGTCAAAAACTTATAACCATTATCATTTATGCTATCAGCATAGCCATGTGGTCCAACATTTGATAAGTACCAAATCTGTCTTTGTTCAATTTCGCATTGAAATCACCGATCAATATTCTGATGTCTCTCCTTGGCACATCATCCAACAAACTTTGTAATTGATCATAAAATATATATTTTGGTTCTCCTCAGTAGCCTCAGTAGGGGCATAGACTTGCACAATTGTTACTTTTGCAAATCTGGTGTTGAATCTGGCTGAAATGAAACGGTCGCTCACGGGCTTCCATCCAATCATAGCTTTAGCAGCATTTTTACTCAACATAATATAAAAGTGATATCTCCTAGATATATCCGCCTAGATTGGATCAAAAATGATTCAATCTAGCCAGTCCCAAGCCTAGATAAAGGAGGAGGGTTCGAGCGCAAGGTTAGCAACTTGGCCTCTGTAAAAAAATCATACTGCTACGGGAACAATAAAGAGGACGCCATTCCGGCAAACAACGGCAAAGTGATCGCGCGTATCTCGATGACAGAGTTACACAAATGACAGGGTTGAGTGAAAGCCGAAAGGAAGCTCAATCTTCGATTTGCAGAATCTTCAATGCCAAAACCTTAACCAGTGTTAAGACATGGAATGTGCGCACACTTTTTTGTACTGGACAGTTAGAACAAGTCCTTCGAGAAATGAAAAAGTACAACTTAGATATTTTGGGTATTAGCAAAATGCGATGGAAAGGCCAAGATCATTTCAAGAGTGGAGATACATCAATTTTATATTCTGGACATGAAGAATATCATATTAATGGAGTTGGTATTATGTTGAGTAAAAATGCTGCTAAAGCTATAATTGGATGGAAACCTGTGAGCGACCGTATCATTTCAGCTAGATTCAACACCAGATTTGCAAAAATAACAATTGTACAATTGTGCCCCTACTGAGGCTACTGAGGAGAACGAAAAAGATATTTTTTATGATCAATTACAAAATTTATTAGATGATGTGCCAAGAAGAGACATCAAAATTTTGATCGGTGATTTCAATGCAAAATTAAACAAAGATAGATCTGGGTACTTCTCAAATGTTGGACCACATGGCTATGCTGATAGCATAAATGATAATGGTTATAGGTTGTTGACGCTAAACAGTCATTGTGGAACGAGTGTTGGTAACACTTTTTTCGCTCACAAAAATATACACAAGACAACGTGGGTTTCTCCAGATGGAAAAACAACAAACGAGATTGATTACATTTGTATTAGCACAAAATGGCGATATTCATTGCAAGATGTACGTGCATATCGCGGTGCAGATGTTGGTTCTGATTACAATCTTATTGTTGGAAAATTTCGTTTAAAATTAAAGACAATACAAACCACAAAAAAATTACATCCATTATCGTGTGAGAAAGTTAAACAGTCAAATATCTCAAACCGATTCTACAATTCCTTAAAAAATACATTTCGAAATCTGAAAAAGAGTAGAAAAGTTTGATAATCAATGGAAATTGTTTTATAAAACAATTACAGACTGAGCAGCAAATGTGCTAAGTAGAAGATGTCATTCTACAAAGAAACAATGGATTTCATCAGTCTCCTGGAATTTAATTGATCTCAGAAAGAAAACAAAATTAGAGAGATCAATCTAACAATCCTGTTATTTGAAAAATATTTGATGATAAATATAGAACTTTAGATAAACAGGTTAAAAAAAGCTGCCGCAAGGATAAGAATGATTGGCTAGAAAACAGATGCAGAGAAGCGGATGAGGCAGCAGCAAAAAATGATTCCAAAACTCTGTATAAAATTGTAAAACAACTGTCGGGAGTTAGAAAGAACACCGATATTCCAATCAAAGGAGAAGATGGCCGTTTACTTCTAACAAATGATGAGCAATCATCTAGATGGGTAGGACATTTTTAAAGAAGTACTTAATCAGCCTATGCCAAATACTCTCATAGATTTTGATAATAATAATGATATGAATGTGACTCAAAATCCCGAAATATGCATTGATGACATTTCTGTAACTGAAGTGATTTATCCAATTCAAAGGTTGAAAAACAATAAGGCAGGAGGACTTGACGAAATAACTGCAGAGATGCTCAAACATGGAGGTGATGTTGTAGCAAGTGAGCTTGCTGATTTATTTAATGTTATATGGCATAATGAACAAGTTCCAAATGATTGGCGGCAAGGAGTAATTGTTACCCTTTCCAAAAAAAGGAAGTCTGAATGATTGCAATAATTGGCGCGGAATAACCTTATTGTCTGTTCCTGGTAAAATGTTTTGCAAAGTAATTTTAAATCGTTTAAGTAATGTGGTAGATAAACACCTTCGAGAACAACAAGCAGGTTTTCGGAAAGGAAGAAGCTGTATTGAACAAATTCTCACCCTTCGTAACATTATTGAGTAAAGTCAAGAATTTCAGCAATCACTAACAATCAATTTTATTGATTTTATGAAAGCTTTTGACAGTGTTCATCGAGAATATTTGTGGAATATCGTTAAGTTTTACGGAATAGCGTTAAAATATGTGAATATTATGCGTTCGCTATACCAAAATTCAAGTTGCTGTGTTCGAACAAAAAGTGGTCATACTGCTATGTTTGAAATTGTCACGGGAGTACGTCAAGGATGTATTTTGTCACCGTTTTTGTTTCTTCTAGTAATTGATTTTATTATGACTCAATCCATGAATAATTTGTCTTATGGTATCAAATGGAACCAAGGCAGATTAACGGATTTGGATTTTGCAGATGATATTGGTCTACTCAGTGAAACCCCAGAAATGATACAAAATATGACAACACGACTCAGTGATATCAGTTCTCGTATTGGCTTACGGATTAATTGTTCAAAGACAAAAGTGTTGTGCATAAAGTCAAACAATGATTTGCCCATCAAAATCATTAGTCAAAATATTGATACTGTTGATTCCTTTACATATCTGGGAAGCATCATTGGTAAAGACGGAAAAACCAAAATTGATGTTAAAGCCAGACTTGGTAAGGCAATGTCAGTTTTCAATAGACTCAAATCAATATGGTCATGTTCTTCCATTTGCCTAAAGACAAAACTTCGTTTGTACGCATCAATAATCATTCCTACGGCAATATATGGGAGTGAAACGTGGAAACGTACGGACAAGATTGATAAGATGGTGGATGTTTTTCATCGCCGGTGTCTTAGAAGTATTTTAAACATTACCTGGCGCAATCACATTTCAAATGATAAGATCATAAAAAGAACTAACTCTCGTTCACTCCATGACAGCATTACAATTAGACGAAGAAAATTACTTGGTCAAATTCTACGTTTACCACCCGAAAGACCAGCAAGAACGGTTTTGAAATGGAAGATCGAAAATAATAAAAAAAAAGTTGGCAGACCAAAGAAAACTTGGCTAAGAACTATTCGGGAATATCTAATTGAAATGAATGTTTCATGGGCGCAAGCAAAATGCTTGGCAGAATGTTCAAGTACGTGGAAACATTTTGTTGTCTCATGTTCTCTTTGAATTACGAGACTTTGATGTTAATTTTTACTGTAATTGTTATCTCATTGCCCCATGCTTATTTTTTAAGCAAAACGGTTTTGTAATAATAATAAAAAATAATATCTTCACTCTTGACGTGACCTTGACCTTTCTATCGCATTTTGCTAGTACCCAAAATATCTAAGTTGTACTTTTTCATTTCTTGTAGGACTTATTCTAACTGTCCAGTATGAAAATGTGTGCGCACATTCCATATTTTGGCATTAAAGTTTCTGAAAATCGAAGATTGAGCTTTTTTCCGGCTTTTACTTAAATCTGTCATCTGTGTAACCCTGTGATTTAGGTACTTAAGATTACTTCTTTACCGTCTTTTACTGGAATGGTATCTCCTTATTGTTTCGATAGCATTATAAATTATATACAAAGACCAGGTTGCTAACCTTGCCCTCAAACCTTCCTCCTTTATTCCTCTTTTTTTATTCTTATTAATGTATTAATTATTTTCGTTTAGGTATCGCATTACCAATGTGTCTATCATACAATTTAAAAAAATGTATAATACAAATTGAATGTGCAAAATGTTTTTGTTATATTAAAAAATTAAATAATATATTTTAGAAATAAAAAATATTTAAAAAAAACTAGATCTAATCAGATTCATTGCCAACTGTAAATAAATTATGCAATTTACAAAATATTATATTATAAAAATTTTACTGAAAAAATATTGATTTGTATTACTTAATTATATGATTTCGTATATGTCATACCATGTTGTTGCATAATTGACTGATTTAAACAAATAAATGTGGAAATGTAGAAACACTATGTTCCAATAGTTAATTTTACAAACATGTTTAATTGTTATTAGTTTATATCACAATAATTAAGAGATTAATTACATTTTAATATTTGAATGAACTACAATGAGCAATATAAAACTGCACACATTTAAAAACGAGTGAAATGCAAATTAGTCAAACAAACATGGAATAATAAAGTAATTTTTTATAAAAATGTAATTTATAATATAAAATCAACGCCTAAATTAACAAAATTAAAACGTAATATTAAAAGTGTGTTTTAGTAATACAGTTGTTTAAGTATATTACAAGAATAGATCTAGAGTAATTTGCAATAATTGTTTTAAACAATGGTTACTAATTACTTTTTCAATAATATTAACAGTAGTATAAACAGTAAATAAAGAAGATGCACATGGTACAGTTGATATTGGAAAAAGACTATTTAATTTAAATGATAAAACTTGGCATTTTTGTTATAATAGACAGGATTTATTGACTAATTGAAAAAATATACTTTCAAGTTGACGTCAATATTAACTTTTCAAAGTAAATATTTCGATTAATTAAAAAATTAATAATTAATGCGAGCTGTACTACTGGTTAATATGTTTTCAGTTTCTGTTTAATAAAACCGAATGTAGCATTTTTCTGTTGTATGTGTAGTTTTGTAAATATTTTGGTTTTTGTGAATAGTTCTTAGTAATTGTAAATGAGTAAAATAAATGGTTAAATGCATTTCTAATTAATTAAAAATGTATTACACAAAACAGTTTAATCAACATATCGCTTTTTCACTTACAAAGTATAATCGTGTTAGTGACCCATTTTTTTGAAAAATTCCAAATTACTAAAACTAAGTTTATAATTTGTATGTTACACATTTATTTCTATACGGGTTTTATCATTAAATGCTTAGTGAGAATAATTTTACCACAAGTGGACATTTAGTCAAGTCAAAAGACGGTTTGCATTTAATGCTAATAGCGGAACTCAAATTTATACTCATCCAGCTTCAGCGGTAGTATTTCAACCACTTCCGTTTATTTGTAAGGTATAGTTGTTGAAAAATTAGTTTTATTGTACTCTTTAATAACAATATATTTCTAATATAAAAATTGTTTGACAGATCTTAAACTAAGTTTATGTAAATTATAACTAGTTTAATAAAATGTATTAATTATTAAATTAATATATAATATTTGTATTTTAAATCTTTACTTGTAAAGTTTTAAAATGTGTAATTGCCATTATTTAAAAATCGTTTAATTTAAAATTGATTATAACAAAAATATTACCATTAATATCTATAATAATAACTAAAATTTGAATGTATTTAATTATTTATTTTATTACAAATATCTATAACAAAATTACCAAATAATTAACAAGATTATCTCATCTGGGTTGTGTTGTTTACTGAAATGATATCCTTTTATTGTTTTTGTAGGAATATAGCTTTATACAAAGATGAAGTTGCTAACCTTGTTCTTAAATCCTCCTCCTTTATCCCGGGCTCGGAACTGGCTAGATTAGTTTATTTTTTATCTTTTTTATGCAATGCTATTAATAATAATAATACTAATAATAATAAAACAACCAAACCAATAGTGTTAGTGATAGAATTAAACCAAATAAATAATTTATTATTTGCATATTTGTACAAGTTGGTTAAGTATTACTACTATTGTGTTAGAGTGGCACACGTCAAAATAGCGCTAAACTTGAAACTGGGTAAATGTTGGTTTGAATTTCACTGCCAACACCGAAGGCAAATCATTGTTTCGTTTTGCTAAACGTCAAAATTATTTTTCACAAACAATTCCAATCATTATAAGCAAAAGAATTAAAAATAATTACTACTTAATTAATCCGAAACCGATTTACCATTTAGGTAGAAAGCAACTATGAAAATATTTTAATCCATCTTATTACTTCAAAAATAAATGAATTACATAATAAATGGATGTCAACTTAAAGTCTAAAAAAATTAGTTAGTTTTAAAATAACTTTTATACACGTACATAAAATTAGATGCGTTTGATTAAGTCAAATCATAACGATCAGTTATAATAAGACAAATCAATTATTTTGACATATAGGTATAGAAACAACAAGTAATTACCATTCTATCAAACAATAGCAAAAACATGTTAGCGCAATTCCAATATTATTATTTATCATTAAACGCCAAGAGGAAGTTCAATCTTCACTGATTAAAACATTTACCCGTGGAGGTAGATGAATGGTTGGAACAAATCTACGGACGAATGAACAAGTACAATTTATACATTAGCGTGATGCATTTGAACCAGTTAAAAACTATTTTGTGAGGTGTAATCAAAACAATTGTCACGTGGGTGCATCTTAGTAAAAACCGCTCTTAGATGAAACAATGTTGTTATAAAATATACTTTAAAATGCATTGTTTTACGCAATATAATTAACTAATTAAATTAGTTGAGACTTTGTCTTTAGTGTTGGAAAAATGATTTATGGTAATTGTTTGTTTGTAAAAATGTTATTTAATTACTTTAAATGTTTTTGTTTATTGATTATATAACTCTACCAATTAAAACATACAAGCAAATGAAAATAGGTTTCATGAAATCATTTTTATTGGTGCATTCAATGTTTTAACCTATAGACACATTTTCTATATAAACATATGTATATTTTACAATTATACAGTAGCTGACTAATTGTTAGAGTATTAATTGTATTAAATAAAGGAGTAATGTACTTTTAAAATCCCGCTTCATTAATTTGGATCAGAAATAGGACAAACTTCGACTACAAATGACACAATCAAATGATATAAATTTAGACAAAATAAATATTTCGAAAAACGCAAGTCAAGTTGACAAAAGAATCAATGTAGACGAATTGCTTGAAAAAGAAGTTGGCGCTTATGGTTTGTGGCAATGGTCGGTTACGTTGTTGTTTGCTTTCAGTACGGCGAGTCCAATCACATTTGCTGTATTTGGTGATTCTCTGGCGCCCCATCGGTGTCGACTCAATGACGCCATTGAATTGTTTATTGAAAATTCAAATTATTCATTCAACTACATTGCTTCAATTGTAGGACCATGGAATAATCAGATCAATTACAAAATTGGATGTGAACGATATAAATTCAATTGGTCCGTTGAATTGATTGACAATCTGACCACAAATGGCATAACCCAATTGGGCAACTTATCCCAACTGCCAACTGAGTTATGTGATCATGGCTATGTGTTTGAAGAAAGTTTGTTTTATTATCCTGGCGGCAATGCCAAAGAATTTTTTACATTTTGTCAACATGCCTGGCTAACACCACTAGCTTCATCGGGATACGTACTAGGTATGCTATGTGGATTTATTATTAGCGGCATGTTCTCCGATCGAATTGGTCGCAAAAGAACCGTCATAATTTTAAGCGTGATTGACATCCTTGCCAATATTGGTACATCGTTGGCTCCCAATTATACAATATTTTTTATTACTCGATTTATTACCGGTTTTGGCAATTCGGGGAAAGTGGGCGTTTGCAATATTCTAATATTGGAACTTACTGTGGCACGCTATCGATCGGGTTATACCGCTTTACTTCAAGTTGGTTTGAATTTTTTCAATCGTAGTATGATGACTTTGTGGGCTTTTTTATTACCCAATTGGAGATGGTTAAACATAGTTATGTCCTATCCAACTGTATTCAGTATTTTGTATTTTTGTTTTATTCCCGAATCGCCCCGTTGGTTAATTGCCAAAAAACGCCATCTCGAAGCTTTGTATGTTTTGCGCAAAGGAGCCAAAATAAATCACCTTAGAAACAATACACAGCAATTTTCTAAATTGGATAATTTAATCGATCTATATGAAAATAAAGAAAAGGATTGTGATAAATTATTTAATAAAGACACAGAAGTAATCGAAACATTGGACTTTAACTCTAATTTTTCGTTGGAATATTTTGATGCAACCAAGTCATTTGTTTATATAAAAACAGCTATATTTGCTTGCATGTTTTGTTTTGGCATTTTGGCTTCATTTTTTGGTCTACTTTTGTACGCCCGCGTAGTTTGGAGTAATTTATACTTGAACGTCTTTTACAATGCCCTAACGTCACTTCCTGCAACTGTAATATTTTATTTAATTTATCGATTTACGACAAACAGAAAATGTTCTTTGTCAATTGTTGTGTTGTTGCTCATTGTCACGTTGGCTAGTGGCGGATTGTATTCAATAATTTGGAAACCAAAAAATGACATTGTACTTCAAGTGTCCTCAAATATAGGCCTATGTCTGGCCAACATTGCATTGGGTATGTGTTTTGTTTACATACCCGAACTATTTCCGTCTCATATACGAAATCAAAGATTTGGCTTAGTTTTGGGATTTGCTCGTATTGGCGCCGTGTTGTCATCATTTATCAATGAACTCGACACGATTGTTTTACACGGATTTCCACTAGTTATCTACTCCTGTTTGTTGTGTTTTGGATGTTTATTTTTGTACGGCATTCCAAATCCCAAATCAAGAACACCAAATTTAGCCTAATTGTTGTAATAAAAAGAACAATTTTTACTTTAAATTTGTGATTGAGCGTATTTTTTTATATTTTTAGTTTCATTGGCACATTATTTTTTCATATAAATTATATTAACAAACAATATATATATATATATATATATATATAGTATAAAATGTGTTTTATCAACGTGTTATTTAGTACAAGACTAATTTATACTGGGGTAGCAGATAATAGTAAGTCACTGAACTTATAGCTTAGTGAGTATCAACTTGTGTACAAATGACTAGACTAAAGGTGGACCCTTGGTGGGCAATTTTTAACTGTTATTTACTAAATTGCTTTCTACTAATAATTTGACCAATAAAATGTAAATATTGTCACTTTTACATTTCGAATATTTTTATTAAGTTAAATAGTTAATATATTATATAAAGTTTACTTAAAATTTTTTTATTTAAAACATTAATTGCATAAAATTTAGTTTATAAAATGCTTTTGGTGTTTTATCTAAATGTTTTTTAGTTCAAAAATATAAACATATAATTAAATATACATTATTACTAAGATTTCTTTAATTGTGTAATATATGCATAAGATTTATATACATTAAAATAGATACTACACAAACAAATTCAATTTTTGCAAATATTAATTGTATATTATCTTAAAAACTGTTGTATATCATAAGTATTTAAAATATGGTAAGTGTAAAATCAAAAGTTGTTCTAATTTTATAAATTAGAAATATGCTATTTGTAATAAAATTACAATTAATTTTTATAATTTAAATTTTACAAGTTAATGCAACTAGTAGCAAAGATTTATAAAATTATTTAATTGTTATAAGAAAAACAAAAATAAAAATAATAAATTGTCACATTTAGTGAATACATCATAATAAATATATTTTAAAAAGATTTTAACCTACTTTTAATTTTAAAAGTGTACTTGTTTTAATTAAGAATTTTAAAATGCCACAACATTGTATGTTTTTGTGTTAAAACTTGTTTCTTTTAGAAATAATATATTATTTCTTAGACGTAATATAATTATTTTTAAATTGTTTTTATTTTTATATATTTTTTAAATTATAAAAATTAACTCATTTTTTTTCAATGTTAAAAGCCATAAAAAAACTTTGTAACAACTCGTTTACAATAAAATATGCTTATTATTATTATTATTGTTGTTGTTATTACTATAATAATAATAATAATAATAATAATAATAATAATAATAATAATTATTATTATTATTATTATTATTATTATTATTATTATTATTATTATCATTATCATTATTATTATTATTATTATTATTATTATTATTATTATTATTATTATTATTATTATTATTATTATTATTATTATTATTATTATTATTATTATTATTATTATTATTATTATTATTATTATTATTATTATTATTATTATTATTATTATTATTATTATTATTATTATTATTGTTATTATGATTTAAGCGTTTAAAGAAAAAAAATGTTTATATTTGCTCTATATTTTAAAATTTTTATTTATTAATTTACAGATAATTTTATCTATACTTTAAGTGTAAATTTAAATTCACCAACATACAAACATTTATGCATACAACAATGTACATCATATCTACAAAAAACCGATCTGGTTCCAAAATATATTACTCGCAGGTACGGAGTAAGGAGTATGACTATAATTCAGGACAATAGAAGAATCTTTTTAACTAATTTAAAACATTATTATTATTAAAAAGTTTAATGTAAGTGTTTACTACCGAATACCCTTCCTGACGCGATCACTCTTGGGATCGGCAATATCTGTTCACTTCTGATTCAAACTTAATAAGCCCCAAATTTTAACCTTTTTAAATTAAAAAAATACACAAAAACAATTTTTTTTAAATTTTAATTAAGTTACTCAATTAGTCTATTTTTACATTTTCTCAATTGCTAAGATATGAACAATAATCATATTTATAATTTCTGTAAATATTTTATAAATTAATATTTACTACTACTAGTAATATAAAATTATAAAATTATTTATTGCTTAATAGCAGTTGCTGTAGTTACACTTATCAAATTTACATATTATAATATTAATAAAAATAGCCAATATCGTTATTTTTGTTAAATTTAATTGTTTTTCAAATTTTAATTTAAAATTTAAAATTTATAATTTAAAATTTAAGATGTATTATTTGTTGGAGTCACTGCTTAACAATCCGATTTAATATCTATCAATCATCAATGGTCATCATCATAATGAACTTGGGCAATATGTGTCGGGCTTAATTGCCTTATAATTGTTTATGTGTTAAAAATAATTACATCAAATATAACTTACTTTTTATATTTAACTAGTAATTAATAATTTTAATAAAACGAAATTATTTAGTTGCCTTCAAAAACAACGAGATTTGTACAAATTAACAGTCGATGATAATGCGAAATTTTTAAATCGAAATTATTTAGCGCTTGATTAGATAAAAAATACTTTGTAATTTAAACAAAATTTTAATCGTGTCAGGTCCACAGATATCTGACGTTTTGTCTTCGTGTGCATTAGAGCACAAACAAACTTGAGTGCTAATTATAGGCAAACAGGGCTACCTGGACAACTCAAGTCCAGATACATCAGTATCTCACGCCTGACACTTATACAACACTCTCTTATTTTGTTTTCTAAATATTAAAAAAAACATAATACTTTATATCCAATTAAAATCAACATTGAACACAATTGGTTATAAATAATTAGTCATTAATTAATAGATGTTTAAAAAGTTTTGTATTGTAAAAATGCAGTTTATTTAATTGTGACTTGGAATTGGAGGATTTTATTAAATAATACATTTATTTAAATTTGTTGCAATAGGCTAAAATAACTATAATTACCAAATATACAAAAATAATTTATCAATACTATATAACAATAAAAATAGATTTTTAAACAAGCACACTATGGAACGAACATATTGAAAATGGATTATTTAAACGTATTTTACTTGTCTCTCGATGTCACTTTAAAGAGAAAATATTGATCTAAACAGAATCGTTAAAACATGGAAATTAATAGTACAAAATAAATGGTTTTGTAATAATAATAATAATAATAATAAGGACAGACATATGTAAAAAGCAAGTAGTGTAATTTTAGAATAAACAAATCTCAAAATATAGCATAACTAACCTAAATGCATACTAAACTTAGAAAAGTTTTAAAATATATTATAAATAATGATGTTAAAACAGATATGACAACAATAATATTGTGTTTGTAATTAATAAAATATTCTTTTGTTTAAACAAATAATAACGTCAAGTACAAGAAGTGTATTTAAAGGATATATATTTTTATTATACTCAATTCATTTGCCATTATTTAAGACACACAATTAATAAAAGTATGTTGAAGTAATTTATATAACTGGTTTTAATAAAATAAAATAACTTAAATTAATGTTTTTTAAACTATTTAAATAATATTATACAAGGATGCATATATGCATGTTACATTATGTAGGTGAATACAAAACATTTAATTAATTAGATTATTTAAGTAAAAATAGATAAACCTAACTCTAAATATTAACATGTTGAATCATTTATGTTTACAGTTTAACTAAAAGAAATTTTATTAAAACTGTAATAAAGCATTGTAAAATAATTTTATTAAAATACTAACATTAAATATACTTTTTCAATGCTAATAATAAATTATATATATATATATATATATATATATATATATATATATATATATATATATATATCAAAATCAATGAAAACTAAAAACAAGCAAATTGGTTACTTAAAAATAATTTATATTATAAAATGTTTGTCTACTCTATATGCATAAACGGACTATTGTCAAAATCAATAAAAACTAATTAAACCATTTTTGTGTTGATATTTAATTGTTTTAAGCATACCTAAATTACACTAAAACATTTTAAAATTATTATTTTAGCAGTATAAGTAATATATTTTGTAAAAACTTACATCTTGTGACAATAATATTATACAATTTTAATTTAGGTCAAAAACAAAAATATTGACTTTTTCAAAACATGAAAAACAAGCAAATTAGTTACTTAAAACAATAATTTATAGTATAAAATATTTGTCTACTCTATATGCATAAACGGACTACTGTCAAAATCAATGAAAACTAATTAATTCATTTTTGTGTTGATATTTAATTAAATTAAGCATACCTAAGTTACACTAAAACATTTTGAAATTATTATCTTAGCAGTATAAGTAATATATTTTATAAAAACTTACACCTTGTGACAATAATATTATACAATTCTAATTTAGGTCAAAAACAGAATATTGACTTTTTCAAAACATGAAAAACAAGCAAATTAGTTACTTAAAAATAATTTATAGTATATATATATGTATATGTCTATATATATATATATATATATATATGGGCATCCAATTTCTAAGTTATTTAAAAATTTGATTTTAAATATTAATGTACTAATGGTATTTACGTTTATTAAATTAATAATATTTATGATAGAATCGATTTTAGAATGAAAGTAAATTATCACTGTGCTTATGGCAAATATTTGAAAAAAAAATCTTATTAAGTTTTTAATAATAAATTTGGTTCCAACAGGTTTTAATGCTTTCTCAAGTCATTAATGTATGTCAAAATGCATTTCTATTAAAAGTATTTAGGATTTTGTACATTATGATCACAATGAGAGAATAATTTTCTATTCTGTACAAAAGAATGTATTATTATTATTATTATTATTATTATTATTATTATTATTATAATAATAATAATAATAATATAAAAAGAACTAATACATGTTGTGAATATTATTAATAAAAAATATTATTAAATACTAAATAAAAATATAAGACGTAAACTGTGAGATGAATTCATTTCGTATATTCTCGTCAGTCACAAACATATAACATTTTAGTATATATATACAAAACGATTCTCGAATCTATTTATATTCACACATTGAAACCTGCTTTGTGTGCACAAAAACAGTTTGTCACTACATTGAACTTAGCTTGGTCGTAGTAATTGTGTGTAAATGTTTGAGTTGTACTAATTTAAATGTTATCTGTACAAAATGTTATATGTTTGTAACTGATGAGAATATACGAAATGAATTCATCTCACAGTTTACGTCTTCTTATATTTTTTATTTGGAATTATAAAAAGAACCCAATGCTTTAAATTATTAAATACATTGAAAATTGTTATTTTATATACAATAAATTATTAATTTTTAAACAGATTCTAATCTATATATTTTGAAATTAAGATATTTTAAATGTTTAATTTAAATTATTTTTAAGCGTAAAAGAATTTATCCTGCTTGATTATTTAGTGTAGAACATCTATTTTTTGGCTAATAACTTGTTAATGCTATTCCACACATTTCAATATATCCAGAAAAAGACGGATTTCTTGGGTATATTTGGAAAACAAATCAGTCTTAAATTATATGAAAAATAGACAATATAGTCCTCAATGCTAAAGTACTCACTTTAAACATATTAAACACAAAATAGTTAAATTTCTGTCTAGATGGTCTAGTGGTCTAGTGGTATTAGGCTTGAACATGTTTGAGCATCGATTTGAGTGGCACAACTGGTGCCAATGGCAAGTCCTCGCTTGACTGTGCTAGATTGTTCACCAGCTAAACCGTTAAAGAAATAATAATAATAATAATAATAATATTCGAGCATAATGAAAATGCTAAAACTAATATTATGAACAATTAGCATCAAGGATTGAAAGTAATAACAATCACCCACTACATGCAGTTTTTAACAATTCTAAAGCTTCTGGAAAAACAAGAAGAACTTACCTGCACATGAAAGCCAAAACTAATCAATACAAAAATTCATGTCTACCTTACCTATCCAGAATATTAACCAATCCAGAATCAAACAAAATTGAACTACTAAGAAACCTATGAAAGTAGGGATTGTTCCACCCACGCATTTATTTGAACTAATTTGGACATCTCACAGTATAATGCAACAATTGTGCCTTATAATGACTCATTCTATGTATAGCAATTTTAAATATTAAAAAAAATCACATGTATACCATATAGACTATATTTATATTCATTAACATATGACATTCTATTTCATTTTGATCCCATTATTTGTACTACTACTTTTTTTATATTGATGGTAAAAATGTATTTTACGCTGAATGTATCTCTAGTGAGATATTAAGGCTTAACAAACAACAATAATAATAATAATAATAATAATAATAATAATAATAATAATAATAATAATAATGAACCGAAGTAATGAGATTTATAACGAATGCTTGTAGATTAATCTAATTCATTTAATGTACGTGTAAAAGTAAAATAGATAAAATAATTGTGTCTTAAACTCACTGGTATACCGGTATATAATAAAACGAAGTACTTTTAAAATGTCGGCATTTTACACATTAAAGGATTTTGAGATAATTATTATACATAATCTTAGTAAATCAAAATCATATAAGTTATAGTACATTTTGTTCATGGTTGTTAGTTTGATTTTTTAAATATTAATAATAATAATAATAATAATAATAATAATAATAATAATAATAATATAATAATAATAATAATAATAATAATAATAATAATAATAATTATTATTATTATTATTATTATTTTTATTATTATTATTATTAAGCCTTAATATCTCACTAGATATATATTTTTATAAGTTCTAGTTGTTTAAAAATTTGTCGGGTATTAATAATGTTTAATTTTTATAGTGATACACAAAAAATTTTCATATTGACCTCATTAATCAATTTTTAACACGTACGCACACAATGTATCTATTGGTTGATAACTTACGCAATAAATTAGTAAAAGATTGGTAATAGATTTAACGTGAATGAGCATTGTGAATAAATTTACATTCAATTAAAACACGTATAATATATAATTAAAACACGACTTTGCATTTATTTGATTCAATACAGTTAAAAAATGAAAGTTTAACAATATGAAAAGATGTAACTCAACTGATGCGGACAACTGCGAAATCAATTGTGAATTAGCAAACAACGCATTGGATTTGAACAAAATTATTGAAACCATTGTGGGAAGTGCTGGCCTTTGGCAATGGAGTGCAGCCATACTTATTATGTTTAGTCTTCCATCAACACCTACATTTCCCGTTTTTGCCAATTCAATACCCAGCAAACGATGTATTTTGAACAATCAAGTTGAGAACTACATTGAGACACACCAACTGTCAATTTCCAAACTTGGACCAATTATTGGTCCGTGGAATTTGCAAAACAACAATTCCGAAGTAAATGGCTGCAATCAATATGTTCAAAATTGGACTATTTCACTTCTCGACGGAGCGCTCAAAGGAAATGCGACTTTTTTGCAAACCCAAAATACAAAGAATATTATTCCATGTCCAAATGGATACGTGTACGAAATTGATAAATTAAAATATCCTGGCAGTGTAATTGTCGAATTCGAAACGGTATGTTCATACGAATGGCTCGTTCCCTTGGGTTCGTCGATCTATTTCGTCGGTATGATGTTCGGTTTCGTGTTTGGCGGATGGATTGGAGACCAATTTGGGCGCAAACGTACTGCTATTATTTTGAACATTTTGGAAATTGTATTCGGTGTTGGCACATCCATTTCTCCCAACTACATTACGTACGTTTTGTCGCGAGCACTGGTTGCAGCTTCCAATATGGGCAAAATGGCCGTTCTCAACGTTTTGATTATGGAAACAACATCCAGTCGACCTAAGGTGTATTTTATTGCTCTGCTTGGTATAGGGTACAACTGGCTATTGCGTAGTATCATTTCTTTGCTAGCCTATTACATACCCAATTGGCGCTGGCTAAATATAGCTGTTATAGCACCAAGTTTGTTGGGATTTTTGTACTTTTGGATTTTGGTCGAGTCGCCCCACTGGTTAATGTCAAAACGTCGTATACAAGAAGCTGAAAAGTCGCTGCAATTTATTTACAAAATTAACCATTTTCGAAGCAATAAACACGTGTCAACAGAATTGATGCAGGTATTTTCAAATTATCAAGTGCCATCGACAAATGACGATATTTTGGTTAGAAAAAGATTTTTCCGACGATTGAGTGATTTGTCAAAAACGTTTTTGCATCCATTTTCGTCGTGGGAGATGGCCAAAAGAATTATTTTGGCTACTTGCTTGTTCAACGGTCAAGTAATGACATTTTTCGGCCTACTATTATATTCGCGCAACATACGAACCAACGTTTATCTAATTACATTTTTCAATGCAACCACCACATTGCCATCTACGCTTTTTGTCATCCTACTACTTCGATTGGTAAAACAACGACGCATTCCCTTTCTAGTGGTCAGTGTGTTAACCGTTCTTGTTTTGTTGCCAAGTGGTTTGTATGTCATTATTTATCAACCAAAATCGGACACGTTTATATCCGTTGCATCAAATTTGGCGCTGGTGTTTCTCAGTTCGGGAATGTTCATATTGTACGTATTTATCCCCGAATTGTTTCCCCCTTCACTGCGATCGGAATGTTTTGGCATAGCTTTGGGTGTGGGACGTCTGGGTAGTGTGATTTGTTCATTTATTAATCAATTGGACATTTATTTGGATCATGGATCGCCTATCGTTGTTTATGCTGCCATAATTGTATTGCAATTGTTGTTCGTGTGGTTAATACCTGATTCGCACGAGTCCAGTCAGTCTGATCAAATGATGGTGGTAGATGAAGAAATAAAAACAAATATTTAAATTTTAAAATTATGTTTAATTGTTTTCCAGAACGTACATACTTTAATTTGATAATTAAGTTTAAATAATTAATTGTCAATCACAGTATATTATATAAAATTAAAAAATGCATGACATTAATTTATAAAATGTTTATTAGTTTATATACAGAATTATATATATATATATATATATATATATATATATATATATATATAGTTTATATACAGAATTATATATATATATATATATATATATATATATATATGTTGTAAGTAATAAAATGGAGTAAAATATGTAACATGATTTATAACGTCAAATATTAATAAAAAAACAGATTGCAAGTAATTTTTTCAGTTACCAAATACTTAAAGACATTACAGGGTTAAAAAAGATCAATAATCTATGTGATCGCCTTTCTTTTGAACAACCTGATTTAGGCGTTTTGGAATGTTGTCTCATATTGAACAATAAACCGAACGCTTTCACATAAATTCTTAATTTCGGTATGCTTATTGATGTTGCGTTTTAGCATATTGATAACACTTTCAATAACATTGATGCTCGTGCTGTTAGGTGGTAATTGAGTGAAAGATAGCTTTTTCGATTTTAGCCCCTCTACTGTCTAACTATAAATATAAAACAAATAAAGTGAATCTAGATAAATATGACGTTACATTTTTGGACGTATGACATGGAGCATTGTCCTGAAAAACAGTAGTAACCCTCATGTAAGTGTGTTGCATTTTAGCCTTTTTAAATAAATATTTCTAAGTATATGTAAAGGAACTACTAAATACTTTATATTATTTTTAATTATTAATAATTATTTTTACCAAAAAACAATCAGACATAACACATTAAGTTAAATTTGATACTCGTATAAATTTTTGAGTTAATTTTTAAAATGGTAGTATATATATGTATTAAAGAAACCGTAGTGCAAGTTCACTGGTATACTAAGTGTTTTATTTCAAATTTTATTATGCACTAGAATAGATACAAGACTCCTATTTAGATAGGCATGTGGCAGAGTTAACTACAATTACAAAAAAATAATGATACAAAAAGAAAGAGCATAGAAAATATAGTATTCCAGTTAAAATACTCGAAAAAAGTACAAAATAAAGTTTATTAGAAAATGAAAGTTTGAGTCAATTACCAAAAATCTGTTATAGTTTAAATGTTCAGCATTTTTAAGGCAGTCATTATCAGTTATTAATAAGTAAAAACATTAATTTTTATAACCACAAGAACAAGTTTAATATATACAATTTGATAAATAAAATTATTTTGAAACCAGAAATTATTGAAAACTTTCAATAATAAATCAATATAATTATATTCTTTGTAATAAACTCAAATAAATATAAAGATGAAGATGGCCATAGCTATGAAGTATGTTGTACATAATCAGGCTGAAAACCAATGATGTTTTCTAAATATTTATTTAGTAATATAACTAAAAATTGCACATACATAATTTTTTGAAAAATTGGGTAAATTACCAATTACTTTTTCGTGTCAGTTGTTTGAATGTTTTATGACAAGAAAAATATTAACATGTAGGTTACAGAATAATATTTTTATTCAAACAAATCAGTATAATAATATTTAATCACATTCCAAACTAATAAAAAATGTTTTTAAACTTTTTTTATATGTATCCGTGTTTAAAAACTTCCTTGATCTGTTTAATTTGTGATTATTAGGTATTTAATGAAAATAGCAGTTAAAATAAGCTTACGTTTTTAATTTATAAAAAATGCAACTTATTTTTCAGCCCTAAAATAACAGATTATTAGATTTATTACAGTCTTTTTAATTACAATATCAATATTATTACAAAACCTTGGTGGATTATACAGAAACAATGTAAAGCGCGATTGTACTTCAACTTTGTAACACTAAAAATTCTGTATATCAAAGCAAAGCTTAATTTTGGAGTTCAGTTGTCAGGATCCTGTTTTTGCCAAAATGGCATCCCCCAGAAAATTTTTTAAACAGCATTTATTTTGTAAATGGGTCACGATTCCAACCGTGTTCTCTAATCCTCCTGTTTTTTTTAAAACGCCATTAAAACTGTCAACGTTATGGTGTAAAAATATAAAGTTGTTTTACAAAATACGATGCTGTTACTAATTAAAAATTATAATTTAATCTACTTGCAAACTGCTCCGATCTTTGTGAAAATTAGGTTAGAACTAGAAACAACAGAGAAAATGATGTACAAAAATGTAATTGGACGTTTAATATTAACACAAGAAAGTGTAAAAATTGATAACCTTTACATGATACTTAATTAGGAAACCGAACTGAACTGCATTAAAGTTATGTTTGAAATGATTTAAAAGTAATGCATTTATTAAAAACTGTATATTTTGATAACCATAAATCAAAAAAATTCAAAATAAATTAATGTATGATTGTTAATACTGATTATGTTGCAATAATCTACATTATATATATATATATATATATATATATATATATATATATACATAAGAATTAAGAGGTTCATATTTTTATTTTACATAACATTATAAAAAATTAAATATTTTAAAAAACGCTTAAATTAAAATTTACACAAAACTAGTAGGAAATTTGCTATACAACATTTGCGTAGGTTCAAATCTGTCGCTGTTATTAACACTACTCTTATTCATGTTATCATCATTGTTTTGATTTGGTTGGTGCAACAATTGAGCATAGCCCAATTGATCAATAGGACTAAATAAAACCATGGCTTCATCAGTCGTCTGAGTCACTTCCTTGTTACATTCTTTGATGCTTTCAGAATTCGACTGATTAGAAATTGGGTGGGACTCGTTTGTGGTTTCGAGACGTTGTTCGTTTGGCGCAGCATGTGAATCGAGCCATGTAACGGAAAATCGACTTTTGGTTGTTTGTTCCTGATGCTGATGATGATGATGATGATGGGGACGAGGATACTGATTGATGTTTGAAATTGATTTAAAATCGTTTGTTTTCAATAAATCTCCAGACGATTTGGCACTCTTCAATTTAGCTGGAGATTGATCGACCGTTTGATTTAGATGATAGCTTGTAGGAGACAAGGTGCCGCTTTTTGTTCTCGAATGCAGTATTCTCATGGGTATTTCTTCAGAACAGACAGGGGCCTTTATTATAAAAGATCCTTTGTGTTGGTCGTTTACCAAGGCACAGTAACAGGTTGCTGAAATTAATAAAATAATTGGGACCAATCGATATGCAGTAATAGCAACATATTTTTTATATTTAAATTTTAGACTACTCTTTCTGCATAAGTAGATTAGACAAGTCAATTTAAATTCAGTATTAATAAAAATGGTATCTGATGAAAATTTATGTAAACATAAGAAATTGGATTTAATAAGTGGCATTATATATAAACATACGTTGACTAGGAGAATTAGTACTATTTGACGGCAGCACAGACTTAATACAGTTTTGATCACCGTTATTCAAATTTGTCATTTCTGTACTGCACCCATGACCACTATCCATGCTTTCCGTATCTTCAAGAATCTAAAAAACAAATTTAATAATGAGTTTAATATTAATAGCTTGTTAAAATAATTTTAATTATTTTATAACATTATTTTTTATTTTTTTAAAATAATTATTTTCTTTTCATTACTTAAAAAATTGACAACAAACATTTCGCATCAAGTAGATATTTATCAAAACCAAACAAAGTGTTCTATCCGTTTATTGGGTAGGATGGTATTAAAATGAGCTTCTTATTATTCTAAAATTATGATTTGCTAATTCACTAGTCCTAAAGGTCAAAACAAGAAGACCAAGATCAAATTTTCCAGTATATATATATATATATATAATGGATTGAGATTAGTATCCAGTCCATTAGGTGCCTGTAATACAATATGACTTCACTGTAATCGATCGACTGAATTGCTTATCAATTGTAAATTGGTAACGTCTTAACACAAGACCTGTAAGTGCCAGTGGTAGGACTCAAACCGTTTCTCACCTCGTTTCCAGTCGTCTCAACTATGCCGGCAGATAGAATACGTGCTGATATTATTAAAGCCTAAACGCTGTCATTTTTATATTAATTACGAGTAATTAACTACTGTGCAGTAAACTCAAGCCTTTATTAATAACAGTTAATTAAATAACATTTTTTATGAACACATTATTTGCCTTCAGGCTTTTCAATAAATAGTATTCAAGTGTCCGTTTGACATTATTTCTAAGCAAAATTGATGTTAAAATAATTACGCTACTATAACTTTTAACAAAATTATTATCTTCTAAAATAAAACACACGTGCGGTAGATAGCATTTATATAGAATTAATTATTTTTCAAAAATTGTTAAATATCAAATTTGGGATAATTTATTATGTAAAAAAATGAAACAAAAGGATTTTGTACTTTAAAATCAAGAGTTTAGATTTTTTTCATCAAATTAACGTTGAATGCATTTTTGAACACATATTTTTAGTTACTTGACTAAAATGGTACAATATGTAGATTTTTTAAATATTAAAAGAAACCAATTAAAAAATGGATTGCATTTAATTGACTTATTGAAAAAGTTGTATATAGTGTGTTTTCAGTACTAACGGATTATACGGGTTTTAAGACAATTGCAATTTTGTGTACACTACAAACGATGCGAAATAATCGTACTGTTATTACCAAAAAATTAATATGTGGAAAAAAAAACGATATTATATAATTAGGGGGATAATAAACGTTGGAAACAAGATTGATAAAAGTTTTACTGACGTTTTCAAATAGAAAATAATATGCACAATGTTTACAATTTTCTAATATGATTTTTAATATAAGTTTTATTTATAAACACATGTTGTGTAATATGTGATCTCTGAAATGTATATTTTAAAATCATTTTTTGTGTAGTGTTGTATGACTAAAATATTTATAACCTTTTTTACTATAGAAATATTATAAACTTAAGCAAAGGTAGTTGTCAAAATAGAAGTGAACTGGCAATCATTTGGGTAGTACTAAATTTGTTTACCAATACATAATGCTATAAAATATTAAGCAGTTAATAGAAAAATTTATGGAATCTACATGTTTAAAAGAATAACAATTCTTATTACAATTTTAATATTAATGCATTTTAAATGTATAAAATAAAAAAAATTAGTGATTAGAAAAAACATCACATTTATACAATTGCTTCCAGAAAAATCCAATTTCTGGTGTAATTCATTTTAAAAATCTTAAACAATAATATAAATGTTTTAAGAAATAAAATTATAGACAAAAAATTATTATGTGATGTAAAATCAAATTCTTTATTAAACCGACAAATGAAAGGACTCCTAACCCAAATACTTACAGTAAACTGTAATTATTATAAATATATTATGTTTATTATTCATTTTACTATACATATTTTAGTTAATTAATTAATTTATTTTCCTAAAATGTTAAAATTATGGTTTTCTGTTTAAATTAAAATTGGGGATAATAACATTACTGGAAAATGTTTTTAGTGTAATTCCGTTTAACCAATACGTCCAAGATGTGCGTAAAATTTTTTTAACGAAAACTTAGATGTACCTTATATAATTAAAAAAATTATTAAAGCTTATCTTGCATACTACATTGCTTATGCCAACATTTCAATTATAAATGTAATTTAAATTATAAATAAAAAAGAATAATTAAAAAATATTTTGTAATTGTTTTATTATATTAATAAGACAACCATTACTAATTTAAAATTTTATTTATATATTAAACAATAATAGATATTAAATAAATAAATAAATAAATAGAAATAAATATTTAATATCTATTATATAATCTTGACCACATAGTAAAGTACAATGCTTATTTATTTAAATTTAAAAATATGTATACAATCTTATTATTTTTTGTTAAACTAACCCCATTTGATGAATTGATGGGTCGTAATATTCCAGTAGATATTTTATTATTTATGGGCGAATTGACATTATATTCAGATATCTGTGAGCAACTAGCTCTAAATGTTGAACAATTATTTGGCACTGATTGATACGATAGAGAACAAGCATCTTGTTTAGGGGAATCTAAAAAGTACAACCACAAAAATAATTCAAATAGGAGTAAAAAATAGCCAAATTTACAGAACCAGCTAGAACGCTAAACTCGAAACGGCGTGAAATAGGGTTTGTGTCATACTAAATGCAGTCACTCGTTTAAGGCTTGGTTAGTATATTCATTGTATTGCATTGCATTGCATTACACAACCCTTTTTCTTTAAAGAGCATGGGCCGACAAGATAACAATAACAACAACAACAACAACAATAAAAATGCTTTATAATTTAAAAATAATATAGAACGGCAAATTGAAATTTTGCCAAAATCTTTGTCTAATCCCATGTAACATTCATTTCAGTAATATCTTCCTGAATGTTTCTTAGCCAAGTTTTCTGCAGTCTACCAACCTTTTTTACTATTTCCAAATATTCATTCTAAAACCGTTCTTACGGTAAACGTAGAAATTGACGAAGTAATTTTGTATTAATGTCATGTATTAAACAGGCGTTAGTTCTTATCATGAGCATATTGCTTGAAATATAATCATGCAAGATGATCTTTAAAATAATTTTAAGATACCGACAATAAAACACATATATCATCTTATAAGTCTAATCTGTTTGTTTCTATGTTTCACTCTCATATAATATTGTAAAAATGATAATTGATGTGTACAAAAGAAATTTTGCCTTAAAATGGTCATTTTTGATTTGAGTTTATGAAAGGCTAACACTACCTCTCTAAGTATAACTTTATTATCAATTTAGGTTTATCCGTCTTTACCAATAATGTCAATAATGTACATGTAATTATTATTATGGCCTTATAAAATTAACATAAATCTAGTATATTAAGATTAACTCCATCCTAGGCAATCCCAAGTCTGGCTGAGAATAAGGGAGAGTTTGTACCCAAGATTAGCAACCTGGCCCCTCTAAAAATATTGCTAAAGAACAAGATAGAATACCAATGAAATAAATAATAAATATACCAATAAATATATATTAGATTATGTAATACAATTTCCTACTTTTGGCCGAAGGCATTTCGAAAATGCACGTATCTACTCGTTTCAAACAACTGCCATTTTGTTTGAGCAAGGTCATTTCATTTGCTTTATTTGGAGATGCATGAGCGGGAAGTGAATGTGAATTAAGTGCATTTTGTGATCTCAAAGTGTCTACACATTGCACGTTGGTAAATTTAGGATCCACGCTGTTTAAAATCCACTGATTTGAGTCGGAATTTGAAATAATACTCTGCATCATCGGATCTAAATCTTTCGAGTGACTATGTCCATGATGCGAATGAAAATGATGATGATGTGGATATAGATGAGTGTATGCATTTAAATTGTTTTCACTCATTCGTGTACAATCGGTAAATTGAGTACCATTGGCATTTAGTAGTCCGTCCCCTCCATCATGCAAACCGGAATCGCGAAATACTTCTTCCAAATGATGTGCATGATTAAAATTGTGCCTATAGCAACGAGGATCTACCGTTTCACAAGCAATACGATCGCGATTCAAACAGGCTCCACACCGCAATAGCAAAATGGCCATAATAAGAATGAGCGATATGATGAGCGTTACAGCCACCATAATTACAATGACGACTAAGTCATTTTCTAAATAATTTCCATTTCCGTTAGCTGAATGTTTAATTTGTTCTAAATTTTTATTCAAATTGGGCGATTCCTTGTCACCCAACAAATATGCATTACTGTGTGACATGTATTGGAAAATGTCAATTTGCATAACACGATGATTTATTTTGGCAGGCGTTCCACGATCCGATGCTTCAATAACCAACTTGATCGATCCAACATCGTCTAAAGTCATCGATCGTCCAACGTAGATGGAACCGCTGATTGAATCCAACTCGAACAAGTTGCCGACGTTTGCCACAGGAATGTATCGATTGGGTAGCATTTTTTGTAGAGGCAAAAATTCGCCAGGTGTGTGATTGGTCAAATTGATGGCATTGCGATCGACGTCGGGAACGTTTGTCATTACACTGGTTTGCAACAACCTGTAAGTCACTTGGCCATTTTCATTTTCGTCTGTATCGGTAGCTAACAATTCGGTTACGCAGTAGCCAACCGGTTCATTGATGGTCAAATTGACTACTTGATGATTGTGAGCAGGAAAGATCCATTGGGGAGCGTTGTCGTTTACATCGATTAGAATGATGTGAATTTGAGTAGACGATGACAAGGGCGGATTGCCTGAATCGACCGCAACCAGGTAGAAATTGTAGGCCGGCACCTTTTCACGATCCAAATTGCCTCGCGAAACATAAATGTAGCCCTTGTTGCTGACCCGAAATTCTTTAATTATTTCTCCTTCACTTTGGGGTTTGATTAGATAATGAATCTAAACAATTTTAAGCAAAAGAAAAAACAGTTGTCATAACAAGTACAAAATGAAAACCCTACTGTTGTTGCAAAAATAAATGCAACTACAAATGGAACATTTTAAGTGATTCGATAAATATTGTTGCTATTGTTGTTGTTGTTGTTGTTGTTGTTGAATGGATTAGGTATCTAATCAAATAGCATTTGTCATCTATTGCAACCTACAAGTGTCAATGGCTTATTCGAAAATGAATTAGTCACAGTAACTCCATTTGCACAAAGTAAACATGATTCACGTTTACATGCCACAAAATAAAACATGGGCGTAAAAGTTAAATATTTTTTTTAGCATTCAAAATGAACAATTTTGACTTTGAATAGGTTGTTTTGAAAATGTGTATAATTTGTGTGCAAAATGATTGATTTTAAAACTTAATCATATCCATTATATATATATATATATATATATATATATATATATATATATATATATATATATATGATGCAGTGAATTTCCTTTCTAATTCTAAATGAAAATATGGCGAAACGTAAATTGTGGAATAATTAACTTATTTCCATTTGCTCATTACCTTCACTATACGCGGACACTTGTGTAGGACTTTACTCTCCGACTAAAAAGCGCTTCTCGTCAAACAGTCAAGTAATAAAAACCAAATACAATTATTGTAACGGGTTTCAATTCTAAACAAAATACAAATTTTTAAATTTAATTTTGTAATTTGTAATTTTAAAATTAGTTTAATCTACGTAATAATACTCGTTCTATCCTTTTTTAATTGCACAAGTTCAACAGTGTGTATTTTTACCAAACTATTGTAACTAGTCATTATCAAATTGCGATGCTAAAAGATATTATTATTAAAAATAAAAATATTAGACATAATATATTGCTGTCCATAAATAAAAAATATATCTACTGTTAAATTTACTATCTTTGTTTTTTTAAATCAGAATTATTGTATAAACTTGTTGAGTTGACTAAATTGGTTAAGCGCTAGACTCAAACCTGGGTGGGCACCGAATGCGGTCCCTCGCCTGGCTTAGCCAAACATAATTTGTCGTCAAACATTTGAGCAATAAATATTTTAAAAAAAGTGTACATACTAAAATACGTGCACGGAATGTTGTCACTGAAATGTAACATTTTCCGTCTATGTTATAATTCAATATGACTAGTCATTTTCAACATAATACAACTTGTACAATAAATAAAATGTTGATTAATTTTTATAAACAAAACCATTTTGTCTTTTGAGCTTTAATATAAATAGCATTCACTTGACCGGTTCAAAATAGTTATAACCAACATTTATAGTAAGAAATAGAAAAAATTGGGTAAAATAATTACGTAACTATAATTGAAAGCAACATAATTATTAGTCGTAGTGGCTTTATTTCAACCAAAGGCCATACACTTACTGTAGTAGTAATAAAATAATTCCTATTTTTTAAACTATTAATGTAAAATTAACCAAATTAGTTCAATTGCATTTCTAAGTACAAATATTTGTAACAAAGGTTTCATTAGTATAATCCTTAAAAATATAGAATTTAATAAAATAAATATTTTAAAAAATTGATAATAATTTATTTGTTGAAAATAGAAAAATTAGAAAAACATAACAAAAAATATAAATAGTTTAAAGATATTTAAAATATTAAACTTTTTGTACATTTACTGTAAATAATAATGGTAATAATAATGATAATTAAGTATTTAGTTAATTTAGTATTATCAATTAGAGTGAGTATTAAAAAATTAATAATGTTTAAATTAAAAGTCATTCAATATATTCCATAAAATTTAAAATATAAGTTAATAATTTCATATCAGTAAAAATAATTTTACAAATAAATAAAAGTAATTAAATTATTGTGTTTTGTTTATATAATTCACTAGCTACAAATAAAAGCATACATATAGTATTAATTTAACTTTAAACATATTCGACAATACAATAATTATTACAATATTTTTTTTAATTACAAATTTCATTTACTTATTTTAATGTAGTTTTAATTAAAATAATATACGACATCTTTATTATTATAAGTATTATTATTATTGTTATTATTATTATTACTATTATTATTATTTATATACCTACTTTGATTTTTACAATAATCCTGTTATTTTAATTACTTCAAAATAAATTAATTAACATATTGAATTAAAGAAAAATGTCTGTTAACTTTTTGAAAAAATGTTACAACTACAAATCTAAAATTAACAAACGAATATAAATAACTTTTGAGGAAATAAATTAGTAACAAAAACATTTAAAAAAACTTAATTAAAAAATTCTGTGTTCATTCAAACTTATAATAAATTATTTCATAAAATATCAAACTTGTTTGTTACAAAAATAAGGTTTAATAAACATTTATAGAAATTTTAACTATATATATATATATATATATAATTATATTTCTGTCAAAGTGTATAATTTTTGCACCAATATTTATAAAATATCAAATGTGTTAAACAAATGTTGAATTTGTCTACTACGAAATATATATTAGGTACATAATAAAATCTGTTGAAAAATGTTTTTAAACATTTTAAAGTTCAGTTGACTGCAAATTCATAAAAAGTGTTTATAAATTTTGAAATATTAAGAATTAATAAACAATATTGTAATTTTAAATGTGTTCTATTACAAGCTTTTAGTTTTATACTACAAATGTTTTTTATAGTAAAAAAATTTTTGTGTATATTTGAAAGATTTATTTATAAAAATTGAAAAAAAAAATGTTCCGTTTAAATGTCGATTATGTTCTTTTTAAAATTGGAAAATTTGTGTAAAATTAGTTATACTTTCTTTACGTGTTGTTGACCATTTATGGATTGGAAATTAGTAATTTCAAATATAAAAATGTTGTAACACAATTATACATGTGTAATTAATAGTAAATATTAAAAATATATGAAAAAATGAATTTATAAATAAGATATGTAAAGAAATTTGTGAAAGTTAAATTAAAAATAGTTAAATATTAAATAAAGCATTTGAAACATGGTTACGAAGAAATGTATTTAAACGGTTAAAAACAATGATTTGAACGGGTTTTTGCAATAATATTTAACCAACAAAAAATAACAAAACTATAAATAAAAATTCAATAAATTATCATTAAACTTTTATATAAAAAATGTGTATGTATACTATTCAAATTAACAGAATATTATCAAATATTGCGTGCGTAACTAGTAATAAAAGTAAAACATAATAAAAATTTTAATTTTATATTTAAGTATGTACTGAGGTAGGCATACTTTTGAGTATCATCACTGACACTAACTACCACGAAATTTTTCCGCATGCCAAAAACATTATTTTTTAATTATTTATGTTATAGAGCCAACAATTAATAAAATACACAAGGTGTAAAATTACATAATAGTATCACTATACACAATATCAATTTAAATTATTCTTGATACAATTTTTGCATAGCAATTAAAAAGTTTTCATTCATCAAACTAGAAATAATTGTTTTTTTAAAAGTATTCGAAATAATAAAATATACATCAAAATAAAAAAATGGCAGTATGGATTATATAAACAAGTTTTTTAAAATACATTTAAACAAATTTTATTTATTTCCAAATTAGTCAATACTTAATCATATCTACACACGACATTTGTTTAACAATGTGCAAAATAATAATAATAATAATAATATTAATAATAATAGTAACAGTATTAGTAATAATAATAGTAATAATAAAAATAATAAAAACCCATGCGTGCTTGTTTATATCAAAGCGCAGTGTCATTTTTGCACAAAACAAGCTTCTATTCATATTCATGATTAATGTCTGTCAATATATATGCATATATATATATATATATATCCTCGATAAATAAAAGATATTATATTAATACAAAAAGTTGCACATAAAATTTTATATAAATTAAATTTTATTTTCATCAACTTTCAAATAACCATCTTAGAACACGAAGACTACAAAAATCCCAAAAATATTTATGGAATATTTGCGTGTAAATATTTCCTATATTTGTTTTAAAATATATAATATATATATATATATATATATATATATATATATATATGTATATACTTTAGACATACACACAAAAATGACAAAAGCATTTGTAAAATTTGTTTTTAAATTGTTTTTACTGCCAAACATTTTATTTCGATCGTTCGACTTGACATTAAATTTATGCTGTTTGTTTTTTGTCCCTCTTCCAAGCACAACCAACGTTTTATCAAAAATGTCCTTATTGGTTAATTAAATGTTGTAGACCGTGTGTCTGTTAATAAATACACAGTGATGTATTTAAACCCAATTAATTAACGCTAGAATTTTGTTGTATATTTATTATATTAAAAAAAAAATATTTTTTCAAATAAATGTCGAAAGGAAATTTTTATTATTATTAATATTATTTAATCATTTTATTAAATTTTTTTCGTAGTAACTCAAATAGATTTATGTGTTGATGTTGCGTGAAAATATTTTAGACAAAAATAATATATTTCTATTATTCTAAAAAGTGACGTATTTTAAAATTTTTCTATTATTTTTATTTAACTAGAAAACGCTTTAATCATTACGTTGAAAAATATTTACAATTCGATGTATAATACAAGTAGGTTTAAATACAGTTATAAATAAATATTAAATAAAATTAATTTAACATTTATTATTTAAAAAATAACTCGGTATACATTTACGCATAAAAGTTTAGCATATATTGTAATAATAATAATAATAATAATAATAATAATAATAATAATAATAATAATAATAATAATAATAATAATAATAATAATAATAATAATAATAATAATAATAATAATAATAATAATAATAATAATAATAATAATAATAATAATAATAATAATAATAATAATAATATTAATAATAATATTAATATTAATAATAATAATAATAAATGAATAAATAAAAGTAATAATAATGGTAACAAAAAATAATGATTTTATTGAAAACGTTTTAGTGCGTTAAAATTTGTGCCAATGTGGTCGACGGTGCAGCACTGGACTCGAACCTAGGTGAAAATAGGTTCGATTTCTACTACCGGCATCAAATGCGAGCCCACATTTGGTTTTTATCAAATGTCCACTGCTAAAAGATGTTTCCCGTAAAACATTTAAAGTAGTAAAAATAATAAAATTAATAAAAAATTACACTAATTAATAAAAAGTTGTAATAAAAATGATGACAGTTAGTAAACATTCATATAAATTTTATAGAAATAAGTAAAATTAATTAAATATTCAAAGTATTGCATGTTAATTATCAATTATTGAAAAAAAGTACATGTTAAAAAGATGAGTATTTTTCTTTATGTTAATTTGCAATAAATAACCTAAATATTGTTAACGTTAGCACAGTATTGTTTTTTTTAACATTACTTAAGTGCATTAGGTACACCTAAGCTTGATAAACAACATTATAGACATTATTGAATAGTAGTAATAAAACATTTAAAAAAGGAACTAGTTTTTTACTAATACCATTACTGAGTTTCACGTCAATCAGTATCATACATTTCAGTGTTTCAAGGAACAATAACGCTATTTGCTTAAAATCAATATTTGAGTTCAAGGCCTTTTGAGTTTTGCTAAATGTCTACTTACTTAAAATGCTTCCCGAAAAACACTCAGGTAGTAAAAACTATATATATATATATATATATATATAAACTTTAAATTTGTAACATTTTCAATAATGTTAATCATTTTCTATAATTTTGTGGAAACTTTTAAGATATATGAGTCATCCAATTTGTCGATCTACTTTTTTGAAAGTCCATTTTTTGTAATATAGTTATAGCTTTTTATTTCCTAAATTATTCACACTTTCAAAATAATTATAAACGTTATAATTACATCGGGGTTTGTAATGTATACATATAACTGTAATAGTGGAACGGTTTTACTAATCAAATAATATTCAAATTTGCAATCATAAAGTATGTTAATTTTACAGTAATGTTAAAAAATAAGTTACCTTATTAAAACATAGACTAGAGCATTGTTTTCATTAATTACTAGGTATTTTAAGACATTTTTTGTAGTTGAAATTTAAATAATGCTTAAAATTAAACCTACAATTTAATGAGTATTAAAAAGGTACATAATTATCTTACAAAATATATTGTTTTAATAAGTTAGAGTATTTAAACAGTTTTCAATAAACAAATAAAATAATGAATAAATTTTTCCTTTTAAAAACCCATAACCAAACCGTGACATATAGGCTGTTAAACCTTTGCAGTATGGAAGGTTCAATATGGTAAAAGCTCTAGCAGAAAACATCATTTACTTGTTTGCTACCGGCATTAACGTACAGTACTTGAAGTTCAATCATAGTTCAATAATTAAAGCTTTGGCCTGACACCAGATAAGGCGTGGTTTTAAATTTGCATGTGGGACTTGATACGTATGCACCACTAATAATTCCAAACAAGGAAGAACCCGCTATACATTATTCCTTGTTGACTGAAGCCAAATAGGTTTATTATTACATTGAATCTGACAATTCTAATATTTCACTTGTTACAGTTTAACACAAGATTTTTAAAATCGGGGTGATCTAACGGTACAGCGATCGAATTGAACCTAGGTAGATATGGGTTTGAATCAGACCACCGGCACTAAATGCAGATTTACGTTAAGCTTCGATAAAATATTCATTGCTAAAAAATGTTTCTCGTAGAACATTCAAAGTAATAAAAAACAATGAAAAGTTTGTACGATATATATATATATATATATATATATATGCAAAAACTCACAATTAAAAAATAATATAAACTAGTATAAAACACAAACAATAGGAAAACATCATATATATAAATATAATTTATTACCCATCATTATAAAAATAATTATTATACATGTTTTAAAATTAATTTTAATTTTTTAAAATAATTGTTTTATTAGACATATAAATTCTCAAGACATTATTATTGAAAAAAAACGTAATTCAAACATTTTAGGTTAAAAATATTTTACAAGTATTGCAGACATGAGCAATTAAAAAAATTAATTAAAACGTTTACACTATCTATTTTACTATAGTAACTCCCATCTAAATAAAGAATCATATTATACAAACTAAAATTAAACACAATTGTTTTAAAACTTTCAATTAAACAAAATGTTTTAATGCACTCTAACTTAATAAAAAGTAAACTTTTACATCAAATCCTAAAATTTTAAATTAATGTTTATAATGTTGCATTATTCTCTCTCTCTCTATATATATATATGGGCGGTTCTAAATCGAACTTAATGCAGATCATTGATTAACTTTCGTAACATTACTTAATATTAAGCACATCTACGTTTTACTTAAACATTGTTCAAAATATTACTTTAGCAGTATCAATAAAAGATAATGTAAAAACTAATATTTTCTACAATTATTATTATTATTATTATTATTATATAATTTTAATTTAGACCAGAAAAGAGAATATGGACGTTGTTTAAATGCAAATTGCTTGCTTAAAAATAAATTATATAAAATATGTATACATGTATAAAGTAGATAATAAAAATTATACTTTTTTCATATTTTAAGTAATATAAATTATTTCTTATAATTTCTTCTGAGATTTCAAAACATAGATCCTTCCAGTTTGAACCTACTGTTGTGGTATTCGATTTTGTATTACGTAAATGATTTTTTTAATTGAAAAGTTTTATTTCTTAAGCCATTTGATTTATATGTTTTACAAAATAAGAAAATTACAATTACATTAAGGTTTGTGTAGTCTGAAGGCAATTGAACAAATGAAAACCTTTTGCAAGTCAAAAATGTTGCGCTTTATACAAATAAAAAATATATTTATTTTATAACAATTATTAAAATTATACTATATTTTTAAACATATACACCAAAGCCTTGTTTTTATTATATGTTACATGCTTTAAAGTAGCATATTATAATTTTATGTTAAATAATATATTAAGCATTTTTACAATTTTAGTGCTATCTAAACGATTACTAATCACACTATATTTTTATAAATTTTTTTATTTAATTTCCATCATATTTTTTAATAGACAATAGATTTAAAATATTTTGAATAAAAAAATATATAGTTTAATAACATTGACATTATTTTAAATACGTGCATTTTATTAAAATTAATTTATTACTAAATTTGTTATTACTAATTTGTTACGTTTTTATTTGTTTTCTCAATTTCAATAATTAGAATTACAGTATTACGGTTGTACAATTTAACTCAAAACAGAAAATTATCTTAAAATGTACTCTTAAAATGATGACAAAAGTTTATTATATCAATAAAACAATGTATTTTTTTAAAGTAAAAACCGTTTTTGTTTAATTATTTCACGCAATAAATTATTTAAAACTTTAGGTATAATAAAATTTTAAAAATAAATTATTTTATTATAAATTAATGTTATCTGGAACACGTTTCTTTGTTTATATACACATTTATATTGAAATTAAAAAATAATTATTTTGTTTAAGGTTGTAGTTGCATAATCATTTTACTTAGTTTATCTAGTTTTTATATAAATTTCAATTATAATTGAAGTTAATTGTACCTTGAATACTATTTATACGACAAATCGAAAAACATAAATGTGTTCATTATGTAATTAAATAATTAATTAATTATGCCTAATAAATCGTAAACTATTGTGGAATAATTACTTTAGTAAAAACACCGTATTACGCTTAATTAAAAGAAAAATAAGTCATTTAAAGCCTATTGACAGCCGCCTGCATGATATATATATCCACCGGTGCAAAGTTAGCAAGCTGGTATGTTGAAAATTAAAGCTATAAAAATAACAATAGGGTGCCATTTAATGAAACTACGGTAAAATAGTAAAATCATCACAATTCTGTTAACATGATTGTGTAAAAACTGAATAGTAACTCAATCGTCAATATTCAAAATGATCAAAGCTGAAAATGACAAGTACAATTGCATCGAACAGTCTTATTGCTTCATTTTTTCTAGAACATAAGTAATCATAATAAATGATAAATTACGTATATATCATGCGTTTTTGACTAGAGGGAATATATAAAATAAAGATATGTTACAGTATACGTCTACTAATATTAACATGGTCAAATATGTATTATAAAATAAACTTATTTTGTCAAAAAGTCGTTTTAATTCATCTATATTATTTGCATTAATGCATGTATTAAAATAAAATATTGTGAAAACATTATTTTTAAACAAATGTAATTAAATTTTTGGTATAAAAATTTGTTTTACGTATTTTAAATAAAAATAATTTTGCTTTAAGTGTTAACGGCTATAGTATATATTTTTGTATGTTTAAACAACCGTATCAAACATTTTATTTCGGTTTTTAAATATTTTTACATTAGTTGCTTATAGGCACAACATTTACGTAATGAACAACATAATTAAAACGTTTTCTTTGGCAAGTACACTATAATTTATATTAATTTATTTTTTAGTGGAATAATAAAATGTGTTACTTGTTTTTAACGAACAACTTAATTGTTAAAAGAATAAGATGTATTTAGAAAGAAAAATATTATTATTCAATTAATTTTTCTAGTAATAACAATTTATTTACTAACAAAAATGAAATAAAAACAAATTAAAAAGTAAAACAATAATAAAACGATAAATTAGAATATTAAAAACAACACGATATTTAAAATAATGTAAACATTAAAAATTAATTAATAAATACTTAACATATATATTACAATTTAAGTTTAAAATAAAGGTTTTATTTTTTAAACAAAAAGTCTTTAGTTTGTCACTTTAAAAATATTTAAACAATGAAGTTCATACTGCTTTGGTAATGTAATTTAATAATCCAATTTAAATAGTAATAAATGCTTAAAACATATTCATTTTAAATTGTAATATTTTATATATTTACAAAGAATACAATATAAATATCGTAAATAGAAAAATTAGGCAAATTGTAGTTTTTCAAAAATAAATTAAATTTTGAAAATGTTAAACGAGAATAGATATGTGTGTTTATGACACAAACATATTTAACTAAAATGTCAAACGTCTATAATAATTTACATCAAAAACGATATAACATAGCGTAAAAATTACGATTTTCAATATAATTCTTAAATCACAACATACATTATAGATAAAATAAAGTTTGCTAAAATTACCGATAGTTAACTTGCTTTAATTTAATTTACATCCAGTCAATGTAATAAATTGAGTTGTGTATGTAATATATATATATATATAAAGTAAAAATTATTATATGTATAACTAATTGGAAAACAACTTTTAAATATTATTAAAGGTTTTAATTAAGCAATTACTATAAATTTGGGACTATATTTAAATATTAAATCATTAAAAATTTAGTTTAGTATTTAAATTTAATTATAGTAATGTTATTTGCACAATATATTTTTATTTTATATTTGTTTGACTGTTTCCTTTTGAATTGTTTATAGAAACCACTTTCCAGGAAATAGACATTTTGGGAAGTCAAAGAAGAACCTGTATTTAGTGCCGTTGATAGGATGTGAGTCCTACCCAGTTTGTATCTAGCGCTTTACCAACTCTGCTATCCCATTGTATATAAGGTTTGGTTTTGTAATAAAAATTAAAATATTGTAAAAATATTTAAAACAAATTAATTTTTTTTATTAATGCATAATGTTTATGGTTATCCGTATATAGAAGCATACATTATTAACTGTAAGTACAATTAAATGCGATTATTAGTATTAAAATTATAAAACGTGTAATACAAATTTGTTTTATATTAAACTGGATATTATTATTATTATTATTATTATTATTATTATTATTATTATTATTATTATTATGTTTTCTACTTTGAATGTTTTACCAAAAACATCTTTCAGCAGTGGACATTTTAGCGTAGCCGAACGTGGGCCCGCATTTTAGTGCCGGTAGTGGGATTCAAACCCATGCCCACCGATGTCCAAATTTGAGCGCTATACCGCTAAAACACCCCGGATATGAAAAATAGAAGGGATAATGTACAAAAATTTATATAAAAAAAATAACTGTAATGGAATAATTTACAAACGTTTACTTACTAATCAATGTTCCATTGAAAAACATAAAGATATATTATGAAACTTAACTAAAGTCGATATTTGAATCAGTGCAATTAAAATATAAAAAATTATTGCACCAAATTATTTTAAGAAATATTTTAAGTAAAGCAAACAATTTTTAAAATAAAATTAAAACTATTTATAAACTGAAAGTAATTAATACCCAACTTAAAACGGATGCTGATAATTGTAAACAAGAATGAAACATCTATACAGTGCTTCTGGTTGACTGAAACCAAGTGAATTTATTATTCAATTCACAATTCCAATAGTTTACCCTTAAAAACTGCTCAATAAATAACATTTAAATCCATGTCTTTTGTACATCCCCACGTGGCCAGTCCCTAGTCCTGTTGAGATAAAAGGAGGATTAGAGTGCAAGGTTTGCAATTTGATCACTTTCTAAAATACGTATACCTAAAATAACAACAACAAAATTACAACAAAGTAGTAAAAGCATGAGAATGTTGATGATAATGTTAAATATAAAAGCCAAATGCTAGGTCGGTCTCCAATATGCAAAATATTGGAAACAATTATTTGCAAACCTTTCGTTGCTCCATGCTTTTTAAAACAAAAAAGGCTTTGTAATAGACGAAAAGCAATTAATTTAGTACACCAAATTTTTAAAGAATTCTTATTGTATTTCTCTTTTGAAACATTTAAAACGTTGGTTTGTTTTTACAAAATGAATTCATCTCACTGTTTGCGTCTTCTATTATTTTTATTTTAAATTATAAACAGAATCCAATGCTTCAAACTCAAATTGTTAGCTTTTACAAAACAAGTGGACAAAGTTAACAAGAGATAATAACCCCTTATAGGAAAAGCGAAAGCTGTAAAAATAAAGAGAACAAAATAATTAAAACTTCTAGCAACATGGTACAAGGGTCTACGGTGCTAGGATTGTACGTCTGTAGACAAAACTTTAATTTTCATCATCAGCATTAAATATTGGTCAGTGTTTAGAGTTGATAAAACATGTTAACATACCGGAAATGTTTTCCATAAAATCAATAAACCAGAAAAAAATACGTTATTTAAATTAACTATATTTTTTTCTAAAAAGTAAATAAGACAAAACGTTTAAAATATTTATTTGTTACCAGAATGCCATTAAGCTATATTTCTGTAAAAGCAGAAAACATAAAAACTTGTAATTTTGACAATAAGTAAAGTTTATATATATATATATACATATATAATATGCATATTAAAGTATATAAATACATATTTATTGAAATCTCGAAACATAAATCAGATTTACTTTTTGTAAATTGTAGCATGTTGAGTCATAAAAACTATAAAATTTTTAAATAAATTTCAGCGAAGCGTATTTTTTTCAAAAAACAACGCAATTAAAATATATATAATAGTGTTCTAATAAAGTTGTTTCTAAAATTAATATTTTAAATTATAATTTTTGTACTTAAGCATATTAAATAAAATGCGTTCCTTATTATAATTTACGTTAAACATGTATTAAGTAGGTTTTCTTTAATTAAATAAATTAATGAATTAAACTGTACGTTTATATATATATATATATATATATATATATATATATATATATATATATATACATATAGTTATGAAATACTGGTGTCTTCAATAAAAGAATTACTCAATTATTCAGTAATATAAATTAATAAAACGTTAAGTTTCGTAACAACAATTGCAATACAGTATTTGATAAACACTAAAATTGAGTTTTGTTAAAATTAATTTGTATCACTTCACATGTCCCGTTGTATTCTAACTGATAGTAAAAATTTAAATAACAATTATTATTCTAAGAATTTAAAGCATTGGGTCCCCTTTATACTTTCGAATAAAAATATGAGAAGACGTAAACTGTGAGATGTTTGTGGCCGACAAGAATATGCAAAATGAATTCATCTCACAGTTTACGTCTTCTGATATTTTTATTTGGAATTATTATTCTTAAACTCTAAAAAGTTACACAACAAATTACAAATAAAAATTTCATCTATTTATATGTTTTGAAATGACCTACAATAAATCTAGTTAAAAATTGTATAAGTATAAAATGATTAATGAGGCCCAATAATACTGATCTAAAAGGGGGTATATTGTTAATGAATATTGATAATAATAATGTTTTAACGTGTTCAAGGTGAATAAAAACATAAAAAACATAAATTTAAAAACGTGGGGGTAATATGCAAATTGTAAATTATTACATGAAAAACATAATTTAGAACACTTGAACATGTCATACTAACAAAATGTACAAAAGAAAATAGAAAATGTAAGCTTATTTAGGTGACTATAAATATATATATATATATATATATATATATATATATATATATATATATATGCCATATATATATATATATATATATATATATATATATATATATATATATATATATATGCCTGAGTAACAAATTTAACAAAGCGCTAACCTCAAAAGTAGACATGCATGGATTCAAGTTTTACGACTGGCACTAAATGTTACTTATCAAATATTTAAGCAACAAAATCCAAATAAATAAAATAAATAAATAATGTTTATGATGAAAATAAGTATAATAATCTTAGTGTAAATTAAATAACCTTATTTTTATGCTATTACCAGCAAGTTGATATTTAATTTTATTATTTTAATTCGTTTCATCCAATTCTGTATGTTTTATGTAAACAGTTGAAAATATTCTTAACGGAGTGATTTGTTTTAACGCTAATAAAATTTGGAGTAAAGTAAAAATAAATTGGTTTTATGTTTCAAACAACGCATGTATAAAATAATTAAATTTTTATGAGCTTTGTTTAAATTTAATAAAATCAATTTGTTTATTAACATACAGTTCAGAAAAAAAGTATGTTTAATACTTTTTCTTACAACGATAATCATTTTTCCATAAGTATTAAACACATACGCTGATCGTCTAATGGGAATAATAAATTTTGCAAACACTATTCCATCTTTTATGAGGAGTCGCTATATAATATATATATATATATATATATATATATATATATATATATATATATATATATATATATAATTAAAAACGCATTTAATAAAATTCACTCAAGCAATTAATCCCGTATAGCCTAGTGTCAATATATTCCTAATTAACAACAAAAAATTAATTGCATCATTAATACAAATTTTTTAATCGAACGTTTTACAAAACATGCTTTTTTATGAAGTGGACATTGAGCAAAGGTAGAAGACTGTTCATATGTAATGCTAGTAATGTGGAATAGAACAAATGCACATTGAGCTTCGAGTCTAGAACTATAGCCACTTCAGTCATCCGTTCATATGTTTGATAATTACTTTTACAGCACGTGTTGTTAATCATTTAAAATAAAAATTAATAAATTACATTTTTAGAATAAAAATAAAGTGTTAACAATAACTTAGAGTATTTAATAATAAAATCAAAATTTCAAATTTTTATGCTAACGAATTAATAAAAAAACCCAATAATATAATAGAAACATTATAAGTACATAATCGTTTTAACAATAATTATAAATTTTATGTTAATAAATTGTGTGGCATAATACAAATTGATTAGCAGTATAATATAACCTGTTATTTTTATTACTTATAAAAAGCATACGTTTAACAATTGTTATATTAACATAACATTCTGTTTCAAACATAAATTTGCACACAAAGTTTACTTGTAGTGTTACTCGTAGTGTTGTTCCATAAAACATTTACAAAAAATTATATTGTAAAAGTTTAGAAATAGATTACAATTCTGCATTGCGTACTGAAAATCCAGTTTATCGTAAACAGCAATAAAACATAATGATATATGTTGTAAAAATAAGTTAGTACTTTGTTTAGCTGTAATGTAGATATCAATAGAAGAAATGTGTTGGGTTAATGCATGTACCCAATTAACTTGGCATTTGGTTCAAATGTATTTCTCCCCAGGTCACTACTACTTACTAACGTTTGTGTGTACAGTACATTTTTAAATTAAAACACATTGAAAAACAATTATACGTGGGTTTATGTATATTTTCCTGTTACACTGTGATGAAATTATATATATATATATATATATATATATAATTTAATTATTATTTTAAAACATATTAGATAAGTTCATTCGTAAATCCAAGAGTGGCACGTGTTGTTTTAAATACACCACCATTTAGACATTTATAAATATTGTTACTTGAAATCTATGCATATCTATATATACATATATAAACATATCTCTAGGGAAATTTGTCTGTTAAAATATTTAAAGAATTAAAATACTGACAAAAAGTGACCATTTTTATATTCATTGTAAATTATTTATTAATTAAATTCAGTTAAATGTTTATAAAATTTTAATAACTGTTTCTATTGAATGAGTCAATAATTAAAAATTAATAAGGAAATGTATATTTTTTAATTTATATCGTCTATTTGTTTTCAAATATATGTGTGATTAAAAATACCTTTAATAATAAAATTACCAAAAGTAAGTAAATACCAATTGATTAGATAATGCTGTTTCTATATTAAACCAGCAAATGGGAATATACTAAATAAAACTTTATACAAGGTTTTATTTTCATTCATTACAACACAAACACATATATGCTGAAAACCAGGCTATTAGAGATAACTTAACTGTTAGACTCATAATAAAGTAAATATCGATTTGACTCCTACTACTAGCACTAGATATGTTACCTTATTTAGTTTTAATAAACAGTTTTTCGTTGCAATATTTAAACAATAAAAACCAGACGTTTCTTATATGTCATGTGAAGACAAACTGCAATAATTTCATACTGTTTCAATAAAATTGTTTGAGAGCATTTGTTAATATTTAATTATAAGTATATATGTATATATTTATAATAAAATTTATGCTTACATATATTAGAAAATGTAATAAAAATTTATTCATCAGTAAGTAAATATCAAATTAAATAAAACGAAAAGGCAACTATTGTCTTGACAATAAAATTTATTGTGTTATTAATAAACATAATTGAACGCTATATCGAAAGTCTCATATTATAAAAGTGTTTTATTAATAGAGTTATTTTAAACTATATATATATATATATATATATATATATATATATATATATATATAATATATGTATATACCACTTTATATTTATGACACTAAATTTATACTCATAGCTGATTGTAAATAATTCTATTATATTATGTCTTTTGATTACAATAGAATTTGTTTTAGTTTTCATATGTATATATATAATGTATATATATATATATATATATATATATATATATATATATATATATATATATATATATATATATATATATATATAATATTTTCTTAAATATTTTTTCCTTTTATAGATATAATTTAAAAAGCTATTTTTTTAATGTATTACAGATAAATTACGAAACATATTTAGTAATTTTTGCTTAGATGAATGGAAAAATTATTATTATTATTATTATTATTATTATTATTATTATTATTACTATTGTTATTGTTTTTGTTATTATTATTATTACTATTACTATTATTATTATTATTATTATTATTATTATTATTATTATTATTATTATTATTATTATTATTATTATAGACAGCTTTAATATTCTAGTAAAAGTATCATTGTACACAAAAGAAATATGTTTTATACTACCATCAAAGTAAGCAAGGGTTTTAGAGACCAAGTGACGTCAAGTTTTACAATAATTGCAAAATCAAAACAAAACAAAAAGTGCTAGTAGTACGGTTATAAGATACGTCATAAATCCCTCAATCAATATAGCATTATATGAAAAGTGTAGACAACAATTACAATGATAATTTAAATTATTTGTTGATTTAAAATCAAAACAGAAAACATTTAAATAACCTGGAATAAAGCAATCTTCATGGTGTAAAGACCAAAGAAATTAGTTGATATTTGAGAAAAATACAAACCGTTCATTTTTCCATGTTCGGTAAAAGTCGTACTAAATTCGGAATATGTAAATTGTATTTTGTTAACAAAAATTGATAATACAGCGATTTATGCAAACAGTATTAATACAATACAATGTTGGTAGCTCCAAAACCCAGAAACTCTGTTTAGATGACCCCAGCATTAATAGAGAAGAAGAAAGGGTTATAAAGCACCTTAAAAACATTGCGCGCACAGAATAACTTATTCTCCTATACTCTCTTAGGCGAAAGCGTTTCGTAATAATATTAACAATAAAGCTCCAGACATTAGTGTAAGATTACCAAAACACTGTAAAAATGTTTATTATTACTGACAAAATACGGACAACAATATTTACTAAGGTATACTACTATATATGCCAAATAATGTTACTATAAAAACATATAATTTTGTAATATCCTCCCTAAAAAATAAGTAATAAAAACAAAAACAATTAAAACGTAAATTATTAATTTAGACAATGAATAATGCTAATATGTATATAATAAACTCTTAACCTTTATAAAACTGCATTTGGAAAAAATAAAAAATTTAATTAAATTTTTTATTGATTAATTAATGAAATTAAAACTGTTCAATAAGTGTATAAATTTAAAAGGCGTATTTCAATATTAAATTATTATTTATTTACTAGTAATTTGTGCATTTGTTTTAGTGTACATACTTCAATTAAACAAATATATTTTTATTTAAATAGAATCAAATATGGATAGAACTTTTTATAAACGCTATATCCATATACACTATTTAATGAAAAGATTATTTTGCTTAGTCTCTCTGCATCATTTAATTAAAATTTGTAAAAAATTTAACATTCAAAAGTTACTATGTGTTTTGCTTTGAGCAAGAACGTAAATTTTATTTTGGTTTTATTCTAATGTTTACATTTTGTCATTACTTGGCCAAAAGCAAAAAGTCATTTTGATCTATTTCTGTAATAGTAGAAAATCAAATTGATTTTCTATTTTGTTTTGTTCGACTAATAATACGTTTCGGTTGGCAATAATAACAATATAATAGAAACTTTCGAAAATATCAGTTTTAAGTCATTAGAAATACGCTGCAATGCACATAGATCAAAAACACTTTCTTGGGTTTTCTATTGCTGTCAATGTGTTTTTAGATGACTGATCAAGGGCTTAAATTTCACTACTAGCGTCAGTATTCAAACTCGTGTTTACTCAGTTACGACATTAATGACTTAACATATTGTGTCACTTTAATACTGATTAATGATAACGATTTACTTATTTTAATGGAATTGGCAATGTCGTGTATGAAAACAAGATTTTAATGCATTAACAATATTTCAGTGTACATAATTGTGTATTTAACACGTTATTTATATGTATATAAAAGTATCATAAAAATTAATTAATTAATATTTTGCTTTCAGTTGTAGAATATATTTATTATCAGTTTGTGCTAAAATTATGTCTCATATTGAGTTTTAAAAATAGTAAATTTCGAACACTTTATTTATAATTCATTTTTTGATAACTTCATTTTATGGTTTACTTGGTTGCAGGTCCTATACAATTATGCTTATGTTTTATTATTTATTTAATTGGTTTTTTTTACTTGAATATTTTACGGAAAAACATTTTAGCACGTGTGCATTTAACAACTTCAAACAAGGACTTTCATTAGTGCCGGTAGTTTGACTCAAACTTATGCCCATCTTGTGTCCACCCAGTTTGAGTCTAGCGTTATTATTACCTCTTCCATATATATATATATACAAAAACGTGACTAAAAATCATTCGGGAAGATCTAGCTGAAATGAATGTCACATGGGATCAAGCAAAACGCTTAGCAATATGTTTAAACACATGGAATTCTTTTGTCCGCCCATGTTCCTCTCGAATTTTGCTGTAACTGTCATCTTATTGCTTCATGCTTATTTTTATAGCAAAAGGGTTTTGTATAATATATAAACAAAATATATCATTTGTATATATCTATCGCATCAAACATATAACTGGTAATTTTTATTTATGTTCGCTACTTTGAATGTTTTACTGGAAACATCTTTCAGTAGTGGACATTTTAGCTAAGCCAAATGTGGGTCCGCATTTTAGTGCCGGTGGTGGGATTCGAACCTATGTCCACCCAGGTCCAAATCGAACGCTGTACCGCTAGACCACTCCTGCATTTTGTTGTTAATTTTATTTTGAGTTTAATCTTAGCAAACATAACTGTTTATTGTTAGTTTGTTGGTATAGAATATATATGTATGGAATATTAAACTATTGTAATAGAAGCCTTATGAAGATAAAATGATATTGTCAAAACACATCTGACTTGTTTCTATATTCCAGTAATAAACATTTTGCAAATAAGAACATATTTTAAATTTACAAAAAACATTGAAAACACTAAATATTTTGTATTTTACAGAATGTTAATCCGAAAATACTGTAAACAAGTTTAACATAAATCTAAAAATTATTTTGTGTATAAGTTTATTGTACAACTAATATTTTTATTAATATAGAAATAAAATAAAAAAACGATTTAACAAATCTACTAAACTTTGTTATAAAAAACTCGAAAATATATAATAATTTATACTAAATAGGGAAAAACATATTTTATTCATTTTTAAGTAGCTACGTTAAATGACTTATTATTATTTCTCTATTTATGAAAAAAATAATATTGGAAATAAAACGCACTTACTTGATTATTTGTTTCAGTTACGTCACTGTCATTTGCTTCAATTTGTCGAATCAAATAATTAATTTTGGCATCTTCGGAAACCGTCAACTGATACAACGACTGTTCAAACGTCGGGACACAATCGTTAACATCGTCAATATAGACAAATAAACTTCCATGTGCCATGTGTTGTTGAACTTGATTCGACTTTCCAGCATAGCCTTGAAATCGGGTCTGATTGTCAACTAAGTCAAATTTGGACTGATCATAGACAATGACAGTTAAATTGAAATGATCAATTTGTTCGCGGTCAAACGGGCGCAACGTTGTGACGATGCCTGTCTTGGCATCAATTTGAAAATCTTTGTCGTGAACTTTGTCCAATCGAAAGCCCAATTGGGCATTCGGTCCAACATCGGGATCGAATGCATCGACCCGATATATTGCCTGTCCTGGCAAGTCGTTTTCGTTGATGTGTACACTCATTTTGGATTGTTTGAACATGGGTCCGTGATCGTTGATGTCGGTAATTATCAATCGGATACCAATTTGAGAAGAGAGCGGTGGATAGCCTCGATCGAAACACGTCAGTGTAGCAAATTGTTCCGTTTGTTCTTCGCGATCAAAACTTGTCGTCGTAATCAACTTAAATTGATTCCATGCGCCCTCAAACAACGGCTCGAGACTCAAGCCCGAATGACTTAGTTGACAATTAATTGCTGGTTTGGCAGCCAGTTCATGTTGTATGTCATTTTTGTGAATCTGTTGAAAATGTTGACTGGCATCGGTTGGAGAGTCCACTTTGAATACATTGCTCACTTCGTCGACATCTGTGACGGTCACTGTTCCAATAAATTTTCCAGGTACGTCATGTTCAACAACATACAATATTATCGTACGACTATTCAAGTAAGAATTGGCATTATCGACATTGGAATTTGAATAGCCCGATAGAGCATGACTCACTGGTCGCACCGTAATTACTGGAGCGTGATCATTTTGATTTTCAATTTGGACAATAAATGTTTTGCCCACTGCATGTTTGCCATCCGATAGGCTAATTGGAACGATGTAGGTTTGATGCTTTTCAAAGTCGGGCGACCGGAGCAACGTCAAATCGCCCGTACGTTCGTCGAGCCGAAATGTTTCGCGTACGTCCAAGTTGGCCGACGATGCGATTGAAAATTTTAGCTTTTTGCGGTCATCCACATCGCGGTCAAAAACGTGAATTTGGTAAATCAATCTGCCAACTGGACTATTTTCTGGTATTTTTAAAACAATATTTTCACCCAACATTTGTTGTTGGACGGAATTTGTCAAATCGCTTGACAACACGTTATCCGATTTGGTTGGGTAGGATGGATTCATATTGAGAAATTGTGGTTCGTTATCGTTGATGTCCGAAATGGTAATGTTGAGTGAAACGCGACCGGTCAAGCTAATCGGTTGACCGCCATCGACAGCTATCAACGTTAGCTTGATGCTTTTCAATTTAACAGAATCGCCTGTCAACACGTTGACCGAATCTTTCGTTTTTAAATTGCCATTCAATGTTGCTTCATTTACATTGTGTTCGTATTTCGACGTTGTACTTTCGTCTACTTGATCACCGTCATCATCACAATCAATATCCTTGTTGACACGTAGCCAAAGTTGAAATTGACGCGGATAGCAGGCGTGAATTGGATAATTCCACGAATTGTGCAAATGCAATTGGGAATTTTGCAACAATTCCGAATCCAACTGGAATATATTTTCAACTGAATAATATAAATTATGGCTTTTGTCCATATTGTGTTCCAATATGGAATAACTAACTGTCGTATTCATTGGACCACAGTCCAAATCTACAGCAGTTGGTAGCGCAATTCTCGTTCCAATTAAGGTATGTTCGGGTATGGCCAATTGGATGACGCTTTCTTGCCAACTTGGCGCATTGTCGTTGACGTCCATTATGTAAATTTTTACCAAAATAACGGTGTGTTGTTGTTGTTGTTGGGGTTGAGGTTGACCGGCCGATTGAAGACTATTCACATTTAAACCGTTCAATTTTATTTCGTTTATCAATTGTAATACTTGCAATTTGAGTTCGCAATTGGTATTAAAATCCAATGCTGTTTGGGGGTCAGTTAAATCACGATTTGCATGATTCAATAATGTTTTCATCGGACACAGCGTTTCGCGATCAATACGAGCACGTGTATACAATAGTCCACTGGTCTCGTTCAAGAAAAAGTGAGGCGTTTGGGTAAGAAGTTGGAAATGATGTAATAAGCCAAATGACTTGGAAAAGGGCACATTGTTCAAATTCCCGACAATTGTGTTGGGAAGACATTCTTCGGTAAGAAAAAATTCAATAGTGTTTGGGTTTTGGATGGCCATTCCTGGCAAAATCCTGATTGCAGTTAAGAATAAACATAATTGTAATTGAAAGACCAGCATGAATCGAGTTGATAAGAAAGTAAATTTCATATTTTTTACATAAATTTCAATAAATATTCACTTGATTTAAATACAATTGTTCATTTTTTAAGTGTTTAAATGTCCTGGTTGATTAAATGATAAATATAATTAATGTTTTATATATTCATTTTAGTGTATTCAATGATATTCTGCTATTGAAGTAGCAAATGCTTCAGAGGCACATAGAACCAACATGCTTATTTGGGATGGCCCATTTACATACAGTGAAAAATATTGACCCAAATTATGTTTTGTTTAAATTAATGTGCATGTGTGAGGGATGAATTAATTGGTTAAAAATAATATCCAATCAAATCACACTAATTTAGATCAATGAAAAATAAGAAAATCGGCTTTCATTTGCAATGGGGAAATGGGTTTTAATAAAATGTATAACATCTTTCATCCTTTTACAATAAATAATAATTGATGAAAGTTATCTTTAATTTAAATTAAACGTTGTTTATATCATATTTCCTGATTTCATGCTATAAATTTATTTTGTTATTTATTTATTTATTATTTCTGTGATTATTATGATTGTGTTATTATTATTATTATTAATTATTATTATTATTATTATTATTATTATTATTATTATTATTATTATTATTATTATTATTATTATTGTTACGAAACCCTTCATAAAGTTTAACATTAAAAATGCTGTATAGTAAAGATTAATATTATTTCCAACTTGCACATTCAATCCTGTAGTTCTCTGAAATGATGTTCTCTTGTTATTTTTAAGCAATGTTAATTTTTTAAAAACGTCAGGCTTTGAATCTTGCGATTCAGCCCTTCTTTTTTCTTATTCGGAACTGGGACCAGATGTGGTAGGCAATTGTAATTGTTATAGGATAGTAAAATATTCATTTTCACGCTTGTATTATAATCATCATTACTGATTCTGCTGTTAAGTGTGCTTGTAAATCATTTTTCTTATTTATTTGTTATTGCTTAAATCTTGTACAGCAAATTTTTTTACCAAGTGGACATTTATCCAATTAGGGACAGAATTTTACTGCTAATGGTGGGATTCACACGTACGCGCCCTACCAACTCGGCCATTTAGGTAAATTTGGATGTTGTCAACAATTTAATTATATATTTAAAACAAAATTATTTTTTTATTATTTAATAAATAAAATTTTATTGCTGGTTTAATTTGCTCATAATGATAAAAAGTGAGAAAAATTTTAATTTACTATACGCGTGAATGCCTACTCATTACAACACCGTTGTTATGACAATGACTTATTCTTTTTATTCAAATCTGCTAGTAAATTCTGTTGTTTAATTACAGTAAACAAATAGTTAAATTGAACTTTTATGTATTGCTGTTTACAAAAAGTTAAATTTAACAAAATTTTAATTAAAATTATGTGATTGCTTAATAACGTTTTTTTTTAAATTAAGAATTATTTTATATAACAAGATAAAATATAACTTTTATTTAAAGTTATTGTAAACTTGACTAACGATTTTTAGTATAAGATTTGTTAAGAATATCAACCTTTAAGAAGTATTTCAAAATATTGCACTTTAATTATAATATAACATTCAATTAACGTAAAAAATAAGACATTTACAAAAAATTTCTATAAGGGCATATATATAGGAAAAATTAAGTAATACAATGTTCATATTGAACCAAAATTGATTGTGAATTTTAAAAATTATTTTTTCAGTTTAAAATTTGAATTAATTTCTGTATCTTAAAAATTATTTGTTTAAATTGATTTGGGACAATCCATATTTTCAATATTCAATTTTTTTATTATTTAAAAAATTACTAAAATTGTAAAACATTTTTTACTAGATATTCATTTTTTGGAAATTGAATAATTTTTGGTTAAATGCAACTTTTTTTTATAATGTTTTAAAAGCTTTAACAAATGAAAAACGTTAAGTATTTGTATAAATATGATTGTTACTAGTTAACACAGTAGTAGTTTTAAAGTATTTAATTTTTATGCAGTTATTAAAAACACATTGTAATTAATTAAATATGAATAATAGTTGAGCAAAGATATATATATATATATATATATATATATATATATATATATATATATATATATATATATAACTTATAGAATACCCGAATTAATGAAAATATTTATAATTATTATTTATATGTTTGTAATAATTAAATAAATAAACAGTTTATTGCTTTGACATTTAAAAACATTTTTATTGCATTTGTCACGTTTATTACTAACTATTGATGTTTATAAATAAAAATGGTATATATAGTGAATTGAAGTTTGTTTCTGCAATTTGACAATTATCATGTAAACAATTATTAACTTTTAATTTGAGCATTAGCTCTCTCTCTCTCTCTCTCTCTCTCTCTCTCTCTCTATATATATACATATATATGTATATGTATATACATATATATGTATATGTATATACATATATATGTATATATATAAACCTGAACATTCATTTACGTTCTGTTCTACACTATGTTCCTGTTTAAAAATCATAAACGTAGTTATGGTGAAAAGTAAATTAATTTTGTTTTTTTTATATATTGGTCTATTTTGATTAAAATTTATATTAAATGCATAAAGTGGTTTAACTTTACTGAATAAAATAAATCAGCTTTACGTTTGAATAAACAATTTGTTTTTAACCAATTGTCACATCAAAGCGTGGTTTTATGACTTCATAGTTGGCGAAGCATTAATTTGGGGGAGTAAATGTTAGGCAAATCGTATAAATTGTTTTGTTTAAAAAAATATTTTACTGTTTCCTTTAAAAGCTAATATATGTATTAAACTGTATAATTATTATATGTATAAATAAAAATACTCAAACATATATATATATATATATATATATATATATTAGGGATTTTTACGCTTTTTAGAAAATGGTACAATTATTTATATTAACCGCAACAATTAAATAAAATTATGCGATTCTGTAAAAACTACTAATGTAAATATATTTTTTTACAGAACAATCATTAATAGGTATTGTTATAATTTATGTATATTTTGCTGAAAGCGTACATTTTTCTAGTAGTTTAAATACATTGATTCGTTTTATACTATTCAATTTATTTTCTCTCTAATAATAGATATAAACACATGTAGCAAAATTGAATTTTGGAAATAGCAGTACTCATCTGTTTAAAAGAGATGACTAACTGCACTTGGCGCACAATCAATTGGTTATTGTTCTATTTCAGCATTGCATTTTGTTTTATACTATCAAACGGTTAACCAAGTTGTTATAAATTATTCATGTGCATATTATCATGCGTGTATATAGCAAAAATAAAATGATTATTTTTTTCGTTTTTAATAAATAAAACACTTGACATACTGCCATTTATATTGTAAAAATCAAAATATGAATAAATTTTGTTTGTTCAAAAAAATAATAATGACGATATTAATAAAAAAACAAAAAAATTCGTTTATTATTTCGACAATTTTATTCAATAAATAATAATAATAATATTAATGAAGTTTGTATTCATCATTAGAGTATATTTAAACAAATAAAATCAATTAGAGAACACTTAAATCATACTAACTAATATAATCCGAAATTTTGTTTTTTTTTTGTAAATTATTTGTTTGGGTAAAGTTATTTTTACGAATTTCTGGAAAATAAAACAATTAGATTTGGTTGGAAAGCCACATTGCCAAAGTATTTCAAAACAAAATAAATTTTGGCAGCAAATAAGTCAGTCAACACATTTACGACGGAAAGCTTTTCCATATATATATATATATATATATATATATATAAAGTCAAATATTAAAATATATATATATATATATATATATATATATATATAAAGTCAAATATTAAAATATATAAAAATATACAATGGGGTGTAACTTAATTCAACCTTTTTTATCGTAAATTTAAATTAATTATAATTAAAAATGAAACACAACAAAGGTATTTTATTTCTATATTTGCAAATAAGTTTAAAGTAGTAAAATTAAAATTTTTTTATTTGTAAACATAAATTAAATAGTTTTACTGTGTTTTTTATATGTCTATTGGTTAACTGTTTATCTTGGAAACATTTTTCAGGAAATAAATATTTGCCGCAACCAAAGAAGCATTTTTTCTATTCAATACTTGTTGTGGACTAAGAGTATATCAACTGAGCCATTTTGTTATTTGTGACAATTGGTTAATTAAATTGATACATGTTTTATATGCAATTTAATACAAACGTATTATAATAGGTATAATATGTAAACATAATATATAACATAATTTATAAAATGCTGATATTTAAATAAAATTGAAGTATTTGTATCAATAAAATGAATAAAGTAATTTTGCAAAAATTAAAAAATATATATAACAATAACATTAAAAAATAAATATAACGCGTTGTTGGAACTGCAACTTACCACAACAAATATCTTAAATACCTTGAAGACTAAGTGTCGATATAGAAGAAGTGGTAAAGACCCCAGATTTATGTTAGGTGTTTTTTTTTACCCAAAAACACCAGGAAAAGCTGTTTTGAAATGGATGATGGAAAATGGTAAAAGAAAGGTTGGTAGACCACAGAACACTTGGCTAAGAACTATTCGGAAAGACCTAATTGAAATGAATGTTTCATGAGATTAATCAAAACGTTTGGTAAAATGTTCCAATAAATGGCAAAGTCTTATTCGTTTTGAATTATGAGATATTGTTGTTGTTTTTGCTGTAACTGCTATTTTATTGTCCAGTGCTTATTTTTAAATAATAATAATAATAATAATAATAATAATAATAATAATAATAATAGGTTTGACTTTCACTTTATTAACTAAACGCAAACTTTTATTTAGTATTTCAACATATCCGTATTTTAAAGAGTGTTTTCTGCCAAATATGTAAGTAAAAACGAAATAAATAAATAAAAATAAATTATTTAGTAACGATGGCCAGCAAATTGAAAAACACAAAATGCTAAAACTAAATGTCAATTACAACTTTTGGATTATATTCGCCATTCATGGTACATTCTTCTTCATTCAATATTACCTTTGGATAAATTAGCTCTATAAAAGTATATATAAGTTATGTTTTGTAAAACGCAATTTTCTATGACATTAAAAACACAAATCGACAAAACCATTAACAATTTCGAGTATTGGATATTTAATTTTTCATTGTTTAAGCTGATAATTTAGCTTAATTCATGTCTATCCCATGTACAATGCTAATACAATAACGTACATAAATTTGCTTAGCATACATTTAAATGTATATTTTTCTATAACAAATTAGTGTACTTGCATATTTATTAAAACAGTAACAGTTGTTGTATTTAAAGAAAAACATTAAAATAAAATAAGATGATGCACTCTAATTGTATTTAATGATGGTAATGATAGTTTATGTTGTTTAATTGCAATTAATTAAATTTTGATGTATTCGATTATATATATATATATATATGTAATATTATTGTTACTATTTTATAGTACATTCAATTAGTAAAATCTGAAAACATTGAGTATATAAAATTTGAGCAATTTTATGTTGATGAAAACACATTAACAATATTTACTGTCAGGTTTGATATATATTTCATATTTTGCAAAAAAAAAGAAAATACATTGATTATTAACATAATACAAATTAATAGTTGGTTTACACATTACATATAAAAATAATAGTATGTTATAGTAAATTAAAATATTACATATGTTATATGTTATATAATAAGTGTTTTTTACACCATTACTGGTATTACATAATATGGAGTAGTTTGTACTAGTATAGAACATATTTTTAGAATTTTATAGTTATATTTATATTGTTATATAATTTTATAAAGAAAAGTTAGTTTCTTCGTACAACAATAAAAAAATTTTTTTATGTGCATTACTTTAAATGTTTTACAAGAAACATCTTTCAGCAATGGATATTTAAACGAAGCCGAACGTGGGCCCGCATTTTAGTGCCGGTGGTGAGATTCGAATCCATGCCCACCGAGGTCCAAATTCAAGCGCTGTACCGCTGATATAATCTTCTCCATTGTATTTAAAAATTACTGTTAAAGAACTAATTATTTAAACAATTATATTAATTTTATTTGTAAAAAAGCAGTTTAAAATGTGTTTATAAATAAGTATTTATTTAATTAAAAAGTTGTAATTTTAATTTAAAACCTGATTAGAACAAATCATCAAACATTTACACGTATAATTAGTTAAATACGATTTATTTACTTTTATTTAATATGTTAAAACATTTTATTAATGCTATAATTTAAAATACTTTGTAAATATTTATTTTGTAAAATGTGTTATCCTTAAAACAAATTAAAACTTACATATAGATACGAATAAGCATATATACACCGTAGTTGTCAACTATAATTTCAATTAAAAAGAAAATTAGTTTTTATTGCTTGAATGTTTTCTGGAATTCCCTTTTAAGGTTGTAGAATTTTAGCAAAGCTAAATAAAAGTCAACATTTAGTATGTTCCAACCACATTAGAAACAATTTGTTTTCTTCAATCGCGTTTTCATAAATAATATTTTAACTAATTATAGACAAAAAACTTGTTTTTTACTTTACAATTTTCTAATTGATGTTATCTTAATAAATAGAAAACTATTTAATATTATAAAATACATAAAACAATAAGTTTTAATTAATGTTCTTTCAAGTTTAATTTTTAATGTATACTTAAATGTTTTTAATTAAGCATTACGTTTGAATACACTTTCTTATGTTTGACCATTATAATATAAATAATGCATATTTATTAAATGATTATTTATTATTTGTTTATATTTCTTTAAATTGTTAAAAGGATTTTTAAAATAATAATAGTAAATCATTTTCTAAACAATTAGTTTTTAATATTTTGAGATTTTTTCTTTAATTATATATATATATATATATATATATATATACTCTGTGCTCTTTACAGTAAAAGAGTTTTGAAATAAATTATATATAATTGTTCCATGTTGTTGCATATTGAATGTGGAGCATTAAAAATCGTGAATATTTAAAAAGTGAGCTTTTATTTCGATTAAGCTGAGACCCTGTTTTTCTTCTTTCCTTAGTTTTATAAAACTGTTGTTTTGTTGTTTATGTGACAATATCTTGTTGAAAGCCAAGTTACTAACCAAGCGCTTTCGGCTTAATGGAAAAATCTATTAGCTGGTAGTGTTAAATTCTGGTAAGTAGTTTAAAACGAAATAAATGCAATTAAAAGTTTAAAATATACATTTGCAAAACTCGAAGTAACAGTAATGTTTGAAAATTAATGTAATGGTTTCCTTCTGTTTTTCATTTTGCAATTATATAAAATATAGATATGCTGTTTATTTTACATATTTGCAAAGAATTAAATAATTATGTTGTACAAAATACCGATTATTTATAAAATATTATTTGTATTACAATGAAAACTTAAAATCAATGCAAATAATGGTATAGACAAATATATATAGGCTCATATTATAAATAGAAATATATAGAAATGTACGTGTGTATATCCATACAGAGGAATACAACACCCACATTTGCACACACAATTAGCACTTATGCATATTTAGGACACAAATTGTCAAAATACATAGTGCACAATGGGCATTAAATTACAATATTTTCAACCAATCACAAGCCATAGCCTATTTATTGATTTTAATTCAATTTTTACATTTACATGTTGGTGAAGGTTATTTAAACTTAAAATTTTTAAATAGACAGACCACGCTATGGTGGTACAGCCATTAAGCTAACTGTATAAAATAAAACAATTTTTTAAAAAAATGGGCTGATAGTACTCTATATAGAATATTTTCACATGTTTAATTGAAAAAGTTTATTAGTTAATTAGTTTTTTAATGTAATGCAACAGTAGAGTATTGTATAGTTGAGAGTACAAACATAAATTAGGCAGACTTTAATATTGTAATCCTGTTAAATTGATTTGTTTCTGTACGTTTACCTTGATTTTTATAGCTTATTTAATTTAACAATTAACAAAAGTTTAATTGTACCATGCAGACAAAGAAATTACAATGTATTCAACAATAAACATATATATTGTCTGATAACGATGTGAGCATTTAGTGTTAATTGTAGTTTGTTTTATTAAAAAAATTGCCATTCCTTTTCATTCAATTTTTACATGCAGTCTTACAAATTGGTCGGCACTACAATTAAAATAATACTGCATCTTTATTGTTATTTGTCCCCAAATGTCTAGCGGTACAGTGCTCGACTCAAACCTGAGTGGGAATAGGTTTGAATCTTGTCACCAGTGCTAACTACGGGCCTACGCTCGCCTTCGCTTTAATATCTACTGTTAAAAGATGTTTCCAGTAAATCATTCAAAGTAAATAAATAATTATTATACATATAAAGTGTAAAAGCTGATAATGCACTACTTAAAGTGTTCCATATTCAATTATGCATTTATTTATTTTCAAATATACAAACATCATAACAATTACATCAAATTTGTTTTCAATTACAGGTAACAAAGATTGACAAAATTATATAATACTTGTACAATAAACCACTGGATGTTGCATAATAAAACTGAATACTTATTTTCAACTGTGTAATTAAAAACAATTTTTAAATGAATAAATATTGTGCCCATTAATTTAGTAGGTGTATGTCTGGCGGAAGTCAGACACAGCGTCCAATCAACGCAATTGCCTTATAAGTTGGATTACCGACACTTGGTTACTTTAAACACATTTGCACCAATCAGATGTCTGTTTGGAATTAAATTGTTTTAAAGGCGGTTAAACCTTATTTTATACATTTGTTTAGGTTTAATAACATTCCTCCAGGTTTAGCTGTACCATGTGCAAAATGTACTTTTACTCTGCTAAATGAAAGTTATACACTCGTATATATATATATATATATATATATGTGTGTGTGTGTGTGTGTGTGTGTGAGGGTTGCTAAATCTTAAAATACAATAAAGTTGTTTTTAAAATCTTTTGTTTATGAAAAATGTTTTGTCTCTCATTTTACTAATAGTTATCAACTACTAGACGAAATTTTATTAGCTGTTTTATTACATGAAATATAAAAGTTAGAACAAGGGATAATGTGTGTGTTTTGTTTTAAAACCATTGAAACACGCTCATCTGTTTTTACATTAGTCAATGCACTATTAAGAATTAAAACCCAAAATATTTTGAACTTTAAATAAAATTTTAAAATTCTCAAATTTTACGTCTACAACACAGTTGCAGTAAGTGTAATTTTGTACATTTTTAATCAACATCTTTTAAAGATGGAATAGCTTATGTAAAGTTTTATCTAATCATTTTAGCTGTTAATAATACTCAAAGCGTGTCTGATAGTTATTAAAAAAAAACATAAAAACATGTTATTTTAATTAACTTTGGAAATCCATGTCTGCAACTTCCAACAAAGGTTGGCAAATTACATCAAATTAAAAACATAATAATTGTGATCAGATAGATTAATTGTTGTTTTGTGAGTAACACGTTTTGGCAAGTAACCAGTAAATGGAACCCAACAAGTACCTACATGTTGTGCCGCTGGACGTATTCAACTTTTAATAAAAAAACTGCTTTGTTCAATAATAAGTATATTTAAAAGTACTTGCAGCACATAACATTCACTTTTTCATAATAAATATTATATTACTATTTATATACATTACACTAACTAAAAATGTTTTACTAAATAGAAGTTTAGATTCTGTATGTGTACGGTGTAAACATTTATTAAAATAAACGTTTTTAACTGTTGATACACATTTCACAAAGCTAGCAATAATATGTAGAGCGTATATACAAAGTTAATCGTAAATTCTAATTAAACATTTTCAAAGTTTACATTCAACCCCTTGTTTTCCCATTTTTGTTAAGGATCTTGCAATGCAGAATTTGAAAGCTTGGGACACAAAATTGTTAACTAAATTATGTTCGCAATGAATAATATGTACATTTCAATTTAAACCTCACTTTTGTGTGCGTTTGTGCAAAAACTAGGCAAATTTTGTTTTCGTTTAACTTAATAACATGACATTTAAAAATTACATGTATTTTAAAATTAAAATTTTTAAATATATATATATATATATATATATATATATATTTCCAAAGTTATTATTAAAGTCAAGTAAAGTAATTTTATGTTTGTTCGTAAAATATAATATTCGAAATAGCAAATGTTTAATTGTACAATATTATCTGCTGTTTTAAAAATTCATATATTTCATATCCTTTTTGGTTTTCATATATACTTTAAATATTACAATCTACTTGAAAAAATAAGTAAATAAATTCATAAAAAGTTATAGTTTAATTAGTAGTATTTTAAATAAAAATTATAATACTGAAATCACCTATTATTATTATTAATATTATGTATTATGCTTATTTAATGTTAGAGAAATATTACAAGTAATTTATTGTAATTTATTGTAATTTTCTTTCCTCATATATCTATGTGTGTAAGGAAAGAATTTCCATTTGTTTCCAATTGCAATTAAAAAAAAAGTAATCTATGTTGATGCACAGTCTTCATAATAACAACTTTATAAAAAAAACAAATACAATTATTATTACTTGCAACACAATGTCACTAATTGCCTTTACAAATAAATTTGTTTACAACTTATTTAAACACACGTAAAAATTGTTGTTAAACCTGCATTTGTACAACTGTACTAAAACAAATGCCGATTAAATTATTAACTAGTTCAATTAAACGCAAACAATAATGTTTATTAATTTAGTGACAGTAATAATAACTACATTATTATATACATCACAAGAACCCTTTTAATTTATAAAAAGCGTTGATTAACAAAAAATAACAATAACAATAAAAACAACAACAAATTCCTATGATTGAGAAATAACATGGGGCAACAAAATGGTGTCATGTAGTGAGCCAGAGTCGGTTCTTCTTCTAATACATTTGTTACACATATTTTGAAACATTAATGTGTACAATAAACAATTGTACAATTTACTTTTTAAAATGGTATATGCATATTTATTTTTACTACTCTGAATGTTCTACGAGAAACATCTTTCAGCAGTGGACATTTTAGCAAAGCCGAATGTGGGCTTGCATTTAGTCCCGGTGGTAATAGCAGTAGTCCAAATAGAGCGCTGTACCGCTAAACCATTCCGGCATATATATATATATATATATATAATGTATTAATTACGAAATACGAAAGTGAATTAAATTTCGATAAGAGATATTAACCTTTTCAATTTCTATTGCTTGAAAGTTTGCTAACAAAGGTTTTTTTCAGAAAGTGGACATGCTTGGCAAAACCAATCGAGAATGGGCACTTATTACCGGACAAAACCCATACTGATTCAAGTTTAACGTTAGCACTTGACCAACAATGTACAGCAGACAAAAATAGTTTATTGTGGTGCAGTTATTGACATTTAAATTATTACATTGAAACTTATTTACCATTTCTGCTAGAAGGCTATAGTCCTGGAAGAATTGACATGCGTTTGATTTCCATTACCAGCACTAATTGTCGGTTCTTGTCTAAGGTGTTGATGAAGTGTCTATTTATTACAAATGTTTTATATAAAACATTTAAATAATAAAACAAAATCATGCAGATTGGTAGTAAATTTTTTTTAATTGTTCTAAATTAATTTATCGGGGGTAAATTTTGAGTTTGAGCTAATATTGCTAATTAAAATAATTTATATAAATTTTTAATACATTTTTTTAAATACAACACTATTGATAAATAATACAGTTTTTCAACTAACTTTAAATGCTACGTGCTTAGTGAGCTTAATTTTAAGTTTTTTTTTGTTAAAAATTAAAAGTTGAGGCAAGTAAGTAGGTTGCGAAATACAGATCTAAGTAGATGGAAGTTTTATCTACCTATTGACATATAGTATAAGACCATATATGTATACATTAAATCTAGTTTTAATAAAAAGTCTTATTGTACAATAGTAAAGCAATAATAGCCGAATGTTGGTATATATATATATATATATATACATATATATAACGGATGCTGCTGATAATTCTAAATAAGCATAAGACAGCTGTACAGTGATCCTGGTTGACTGAAACCAAGTGAATCTTATAAATTCTGATTCTAATAATATTTGTTATACTTCTGAATTAGTACCAAATTATATATTCAACATTTAATTTACTTTTAATTCTGCATAACAAATATACTTTTACATAATTTGAAAGGTAATTAAACTTTTTGCAACAAAAAATCACAATTTTTAAACAATTTTAAAAAGGTTGCTACAACACAAAAATGTATTATATATTGAACGTATACATTAACGCATATTAATTAAAAATTTTATTATCTTTTAAAATTAATACTTTTTGTTAACAAAAAATAATAAATGTGGACTGTTATTTAAATTTATTAAAACTAACTTCGGTTAGACTAAGCATAATATATAAAAGATTATTTAAATTTTTAAACCTTGAAATAAATTTCTCTGTAGATCTATAGTTAATATAAAAAACGTTATTAAAATAATTAGAAAAATAATTAAAACACTTATGGTTATATATATATATATATATATATATATATATTGTCAGTACACAATTTGACGTTTTGTGATCTAAATAGATAACAGTATTTTTTAAAAGTTAATTTAAATTTATGTAATTAAACAAGTGACTTCAAAATCAAAGTTAATTATAAATTATAAACAATATTTATAGTTATTCATTCTGTAAGTAATTTTTTTATAAAGAAATATTTATTTAAATTTTAGTTATTTAAAACTTTGTAAAGCTATTGTTAACTATTTGTATTATAAAATGTTTATTAAATTAATTTGATTATTTATTTCTATTTAAACCATTTCATTATCTGCTTAAAATAATTTTTAAAATTAAAAAAACGTTGATGTTTTAAATTACAAATTTTTTATAAGCCCTTGCTTCGTTTTCTAAAATGTCTACAATAATAATAATAATAATAATTAAAAAAAAGGATTTGTAAAAGGTTTATTTTAATTATAGCATATTATAATATAAAGTGTATTATAAGCACTTAACTTCTTTTCCTACAAATACATATAATATTATATTGTTTATTACAATGTATAAAATGCACAAATAATAAACTTTAATTTAATTTGGAAACGTTTGTTATACGTTAGAATAACTTTGGCATTTAATTAATTTCTGTGTAAATATACAGAATTGAAAAACATATATTGATTGTAATAAATATGCTAACCAAATAATATTAAAACATTAATTAAAATTTTATTTTATTCTTAAAAAGATAAATTTGTAAATATTTTATAATAAATTATTTACTATATTTATTTTAATTAAACTGAATGCAATAAAATTTATATATATATATATATATATATATATATATATATATATATATATAACACAAATTTTTAATTTTGTTGTTTTTGTAAATAAAGCCATAAATGTTGAAAATTAAAAATAAACTGATTTAATAGTTTTTAATTGAGCATATTATTTTCACATTAACAATATTTATTACTGCAATATTTTAGTAAAGCATTTTTGAGATTTTTTACACAGTGAGCGATAGAAATTTGAAAGCAGTTCTTTGTTTTATACATTGGTTAGCAGTCCAAATCTCTATTTAGTTAATTAAGACGAATTTAGCCGTTTCACTTTATGGGTTTACTTTTTAACTCCTTACAAATAGCATATTCAATAAATAGTCATTTTTGTAAAATCAGACTGGAGTGCACATTTACCACAAGTGATGGATTTTAACATCATATACATTTAGATAGGATCATAATATTATATTTACTGTACATTTTTACAGAATATAGCTCAAAACCATTTTAATAGTGCTATTGTTCTTATTATGTTAAATATTTTAATTATTTTTGGTCATTGTTACTTGTGGTCTATTTTTATTAGAATACAGTCAACATACAGTTAGGTTAAAATAAACATGTTTAATTATTAATTATGTATACTGTATGTAAATGTAAATTTATCGTTTTCTTTATAATAAAAATACATTTTGATAAGCAGATATTTATAAGGTATGCAGTATATATATATATATATATTATTTTGTATTATTATTTCGTAGTATTATTAATTATTTACCATATTCTAAATGCAAATATAAGTAATGAGATCATATTTTATTAATACATAATATATTTTGTGATATTATTTCATATTTGTTTATATGAAATGTGTAATTTGTATAAGATATTATTAATTAAAGTTAGTTAAACATATAATTAGTTGTATGAGAACTATATTAATAATATATTATTTTAAAAATAATTTTTATTGCATCTAAGTGGTTTTTTGCTATCATAAACATTTCATTAGCATATAACACACAAAAATACATTGAATTAAAAAAATACTTTTTTAAAAATTTAATAATTTCTTCTTATGTATTAATTTATAAAGATTAAAAACTTACGTGAGTTGAATAGTTTACTAAAGCATTTGTAATGATTTTGGTAATTAAGCAGAATATCTATTATTGTTATTAATACAAAAACTACTAGAATTTGTGGGGCATTTTTTGGTCAAAAAACCAATTCAATTAAAATTTAATGACATGTTTCATTTGTTACTTAACGTTAGTAAAAATGCTCATTATGTTTTTTTCTTCTTGCAATAGAAAATTATGACATTTTTGTTTCTTTGTAAATAGCTCTCTATTAGTATAATAATTATTATTATTTGTTTTAAATCATTTCGCTTTTATATTTGTACTGACGTTCAATATACGCTAATGTTATATTTGTTGTTTTATAATATTATACGTATTTTTTAATTTGGATTATATTATTTTAATGTTTGACAGAAAACGTGTTTTATTAGGCAGACATTTAGTAAAGCTAAACACAGGGATCGGCATTTGGTACCGATGGCTGAAGTCGAACACATCACTACCTAGACAAGAGTCAAACATTTTAGTCACATCTACCATTTGTGTTTGCTCTTATTTGTGGACTATGTGTAACTATTCGGTAATAACTACAAATTTAACAAATATGGAATTAGGGTATTCATTTTGCTTCTGCGTACTGGTTAAATTTATTTAAATGAATAAAAGTCTAGATTGTGACAAACATAATTGATTATATAAAACTACAACTTTTGATATATTGTACTTAGTTAATAATTACATTAGTATAACGTAACTTCTAATTTTTTTAAAGTATTAACCAAAAAAGCACATTGATAATTTATTTACATTATTACATGCATTAGCGTTCTTTTTCAAACATTAATGTTTTATTTTTTGCAAGCAACCACTGCACATAATAGGCTAAATAATTAAAAACATTTCACAGCATGATTTCAATAATTATTATGTTAACACACCATAATATTAAATTAAGCTTACATTTAAAGCATAAAGTAAACATTATTTTGCTAGTTATTTTAAAATACAAAATATAATTAATTTGTAATAAATGTGCAATCATTTTACAATATTAATTTTGTTGTGTAAAATGTGTTTATTTCCTTTCCAAATGTACAATATAAAACATTTCTCATTATATTTTTTAACATTGCTTATCGAGTTATTGATTAAATTGTTTGTTTTTGTAATTATAAATCTATTTTTTGTTTACTCGTTTATAGTGTGCATAAAGTTGTAATCGTTTCAAAGCCTGTGTAGTTTTTTAAAACTGTATATTCAATTTAAGTGTTTATTTTAATTACAAATACAGTGTTCTTTAAACAATTAAGTAATTAAACGTTTTATTTTTATTATTTTTTAATATATAAAAAAATTATTACATGCTACAATATTTTACTCAAGCAGCTCAAATATTTTCAAAATGTGGTTAAGTTGATAAACATTGGTAATAAGCTAATAAAGCAAACTCCTTATTTTAAAGTACATAACTTTTTTTATTTTTTACACAAAATATTGTTTAAAACGTCATATTTGAAATATGTTAAAACATAACTTATTTAATTATAAATGTTTGCCATCTAGTGCACATGCACTTAATTATATAATTACACGTATTTAAACAGTAATTTTGTTTAAAATAATTGTAGCGAACTTATTTTACTCACACTGTTTAATTTTTATACACATTTGATTACAATTATTATTTATTTATATTTACTACAGGAAACATCTTTCAGCGGTGGACATTTTAACGAAGCAAAATGTGGGCATGCATTTAGTGCCGGCAGTAGGTTTCGAAACCATATCCACCAGGTTTACATCTAGCGTTGTACCGCTAGGCAACTCCTGTACCAGGCAATTCAATATTTTTTAATCCTAAAAAATGTGAATATTTTTGCCTATAAAATTTTTTATTAGTTAATTGTATTTAATGCAAGTTTATTGCAGATTGTTTGCTTTAATTAACTTTAATTATTCCTAATTAAATTAAAAAGAAAAAAGGTGATAGTTACCTGTACACTTATTATATTAAATGTTCAAAAATAACAACTAAACTTAATTTAATTTGCGCAAAATTTGATATTATCTACATTACCAATAAAACTTACTACAATTAGATTTGTAATAAATAATTTTAACAAACACTTTTAATTTTAAAAATATATAAACATTGAAGATACATTTTTTAAATATTGTATGTAATTTAATTTTAAATATACAAAACTTGTATATAAATAAAATTAAATTGTTTAAATGTACTTATTACATTTTTTATATTTTCATTATTATTTAACAAAGCTGCACTTGTCATTTAGTATAATTTTAACCATCAACGCAAAATCAAACAATTAATAAATGTCATTTTCAATTTAATAAACCATTTAAAAAATTATATATCTATATATATATATATATATATATATGGTAAATGCATCGATTTATTTATTTTGTAATATTTGTTTGCATTTATTTTATGTGCAATTGTCATTAGTTAGATATAAATGATAAGCTTACTGATATTCAATAAAATTAAGCATTTGATAGTAAAAAAACAACTTTCAACCTGACCATCTTATTTGTCCAACAACTATAATTTTAAATATTCACTATTCTTGATTGTAGAAAACATAATAATACAACATAATAAACATTATTACACAATATTATTATTCAATTAGTTTGTAAAAGATAAATGTGTAGAAGTTGAACATTAACATATTTAGAAAATAAGCAAATTAAATTAGGTAACTAAATTAGCATAATAGTTTTTTTAAATCAATTAGACTGTTTTCTTGTTTTTAAATACATTTGAAATAACAATTACAAAATTAAGCATCAATAATCAAACAAATAAAAAATGTAATGGTTTATTTTGCGTAACGAAATACATTATATATATATATATATATATATATATATATATATATATATATATATATATGGTAGTCTACCGGTTCAGCGCTCGACTTGATGACCATGGGTTCAAATCCTACCACTGACGTTAAATATAGGCCTAAATTCACTTTCTCTTTAATGTCCACTGCTAAAAAATATTCTTCTTAAAACATTCAATGTAGTAAAAAATAAATAAATACCAAATTATATATATATATACACCTTCTCAATTAATTAGTGTTAAAAATTCAGAAAGAAAATTAATCTAAAGTTATTTGTTATCTCCAATTATTTTTTTGAAAAAATAAATATTAAGAATTTAAAATAATGTGGAATATTTAACAAGTGCTTTATATTTACTTAAAAATATTTATTTTTAAATGCTGTGTCGACCAAAATAGCATATTTTAAAAACAACGCTCATATAAATTTGGATGATAAGTTGGATATACATTATTTTTCTTCTTATTCTTCTTCTTTTTTCTTTACAGCTTTTCTCTCTTTTATGTGGGATCGCTGTTTCTGGTCAGCATTCTTCATTTGGTTCTGTCCGTAGCATTAATTTTTTATTAATCCTTTTCTTTCATCTCGGCTTCCACACAATCCAAACATTTTCCCTTTGGTCTACCACAATTTCTTTTACCTTCCACCTCCAATGCCATTATTTACCTCTTAACGTAGTTTTCTTCTCTACGTAGAATATGGACGTACCACCTTAACCTATTTTCTTGGATTTTTTTACTAGCTTTGATGACTTTCAGTTTTTCTCCAACTACTTTATTTTTTATTTTGTCTAATTTGGACACTCCCAACGAACATCGAAGCATTTTCATTTTCACTGAATTCAGTTTTCTCTTTTGGGCATTCTTAATACTCCACGTTTCCAATCCGTACATCAGGGCCGGACTAACTGCGGTCTTAAAATGTTTACCTTTTGTCCTTGTTATTATGTTTTTATCACACAGAACCCCTGTAAGTTTCCTCCAGTTATACCATTCTGGTTGTATTTTTTGCGCTATCTCTGTATTCAAATCTCCATTCTTTTCTAGCGATGAGGTAAGGCATTTAAACCTTCTCACTCTCAACAATTCTTGGTGTTCCATTTTAATTTTTCTACCATTTTTTTTTGTTGTACTCATATACACTGTCTTTTTCTTGTTAATTATTAATCCTCAATCCTTTAGTGCTTTTCTCCATTGCTCTAACTGTCTCTCCAAATCCTCTTGTTTTCTATCGCATAAGACAATGACATCTGCGAATAACATACACCATAGAGATTCCATCTTAATATTTCTTGTTAGCACGTCCATAACTAGATCAAACATATACGGGCTTAATGTTAAACCCTGATGTAGACCAACGTTTAGTGAATCTCATCAATCAGCCCCACACCGGTTTTCACCAACGTTTTTCCGTCATCGTACATATCTCGACCAATCTTCACGTACTTTTCAGGAGTACCTTATACTCTCATGCTCCTCCACACTTTCTGTCTCGGAATCCGATTGTACGCTTTTTCTAAGTCAATAAACACTATATGAAGTCTCTTCCTTTTCTTTCTGTGTCTTTCCATTGTTGTTCTTAGTGAGAAGATTGCATCACTTGTACTACGTCCAGGCATAAATCCAAATTGTTCTTTTCTAATGTCTGTTTTTTTGCCGATTTTTCCATCAATAATATTCTCCCAAAGTTTTAAAGTATGTGACATAAGCTTTATACCTCTATAGTTACCACAATCTTAAACATCTTCCTTTTCCTTGTAAATTGGCGTGATAACACTTTTTCTCCACTCATCAGGCATTCTCTCTTCCTTCCATATTAAATTTAATAGTTTACTTAATTTGTCAATTCCATAATTTTTTAAAAATTTCCTAGCTTCGATAGGTATTCCGTCAGATCCTGGAGCTTTTCTATTCTTCATCTTACTTACTCCTTTAATTACTTCTTTCTGGAATATTTCTTGTGTTACGCCTAGATTAGGTGTCCCATTTTCAATCACTGCTCTAGAATTTTCTTCATTTAATAGTGTTTTAAAATATGCTTTCCATCTTTTTTTATATACCATTCTTCTGTTAATACCATTCCACTTTCATCTTTTATTTGTTTAACGTGTTTTAGGTCTTTTGAGGTTTTATTTCTGGCTTTAGCAACACTAAACAACCTCTTCTCTCCTCCAGGTGTCTCCAGGTCTTTATACATTGCATTCCACGCTTTTGCTTTTGCCACTGCTACCGCTCTTTTAGCTACATTTTTGTTTGTTGATATTCCAACTTGTCGGTTTCCAATCCATTTAGGTCCCATTTCTTCTTTTTAAGCTTCTTATTTTTAACCGCTTGATAAACTTTTACATTTCACCACCAAGATTCTTTGTCTACAGGTGGTTTTCTTTCCAGATATTAACTCTAGTACTTTTTCAACTAATTTGGTAATCACTCTGCTATTTAATGTCCACCATTCCTGCACTCTTTCCGAGGACTTCCAGTTCTGTATGACCTCGTTTTTAAATTGTTTAGTCAGGTTGGTTTTTTTTAATTTCCACCATTTTATTTTTTACTCCCGAATCTCCGCTACCTTGTTTTGTTTGTTTTTAAAACGTTTTTTTCATTAACACCAATCTGTGTTGCGTAGAAACCTCTTCTCCATTTATCACTCTGCAGTCTATTACCCACTTTATATCTGTTCTCCTCGTTGCTAGAAAATTTATCTAGCTTTGTCTTCCACACCGCTCTTGATATGTAACCAGTTGGTGTCTCTCTTTCTTGAAGAATGTGTTAATCAAGGCCATGTCTTGTGAGACCATACACTCTAAAATTCTTTTGCCGTCCTCATTTGTATCTCCAATTCCCCATCCGCCGTGGCAACTCTCAACACTTTCTCTAGACTGTCCTACATGCCTGTTTAAATCAGCCCCAAGTATTATTTTTTCTGTCAGAGGAATGTTGCAAAGTATTTCCTCAAGGTGTTCCCAGAATTTATTTTTTACTTCTTCCTCATGTCCAGCTTGGGGTGTGTATGCGCTAATAATATTAATGTACGAATCACCTACATTCAGTTTCACAATAATTTTGTCGTTCGCTGAACCTTTTTACTTCTACTAGGTTCTCTCTTGTCTTGTTTGATAAAATGATAGCTACTTCATTCCATACATATTATATATATATATATATATATATATATATATATATATATATATATATATATATATATATATATATATATATATATATATATGTATGTATATATATATATATATATATATATATATGACCGGTCTGAAGCTTGGTTGAGAAATGAAGGATGGGTAAGTAGCAAGTTTAACAACTTAATTTTCCAATGATCTATTATTAAAGAAACGAATAGTAAAAATTAAAGTACAATTTCAATGTTATTTTTGAATCTAAAAAGCGATTAAAACTCAATTTTTGATGTGGAGTATCCTCAGCGCTATAAGTTTTATGTAATTATTTTGTTCTTTTATGCCGTTTCCAGCAAAATAATTTTTTAAAATAAATAAATAATCAATTCATTGCCTACATGTTTTAAGAAAATTCAATTTTTTAACAAGTGAACATTTATCCAAGGAAAAGTAGAACTCATATTTATTCCCAATAAGGGGATTTAAATCTAAACTGATCTAGCCATAAATGCAGCCACCTAGCTACTGCTTTATCCCTATAAATTTGAATCAAATAAATTTTAAATTTACCACTTTTTACCAATTATTTCAAAGCATTTAAAGTCTATTCAAAATATATTACTTCCAAATAAATCAACACTTTATATCAGAAATTAACTATTATGCAGAACAATATAAAATTGTACAAAATAAATACAACAATTTCTTTATTAAAAGTTGTTTTGTACAAATTTTATTATTATAAAAATAATTAATAGTTTGCTAATTACTTTTATTTACAAACTTTAAAATTGCTTTATTTGTACTGGAAGAAAAGAAAATACTTTTATGTTTTTAAATAAAACAATATATATATATATATATATATATATATATATATATATATATATATATATACATACTACTTATAAATATTTTTTTATAATAACTACTTAAAATAATACAGTGCATGTATTGTCATTTAAAATTTGTGTAACAATTAAAAATGTTTTAGTTGTACAAAATTTTGTATTTTAAAAACTATAAATTTTAAATACTTTTTATGACGTTTTTCTAAGAATAATAATTTATTATTATTAATTTTAATGTGTAAATATACGTGCAAATGTATTACTTTTTACAAAAAAGTTCTTTTTATGTTACATAAGTATAATTGGATTTTTTTCTTGTGTATGTTTCTATAAATTGTATACTATTAGAATTTCGGATATACTCAATTAGAAATACATGTGATTTAAGCTTAGTTGCAGTACTCTACAGATATTTTGTTATTGCTAGCAGGAAACATCTTTCAAGCATTACACTAACTTAAGTCCACTTTATTCAGAGTTGTAGGTTTGTGTAATATACAGAAATAATAGCTCTCCAAAAGTATAACATATTTTTACATTGCTCTTAGTTAGCTTAAATGAAATATATGAATTAACTAGGGTATCTGATAATTGAAATGTGACTTAAATTTAAGTGTATGTAAATTACATTTGATAAAAAACGATTACTAATTATTAAGATTGTAAAATTATTATTAAAAATATATAGAAAGTAATTTTATTTTAAAAAAGTAAGAAAATATTTGTAAAAAATTTCTTTATTTTTACTAATTCTTAATACACAAGTTTAATTTTATTCAATAATTAACGTTGCAAATAATATATATATATATATATATATATATATATATATATATATATATATATATATATATATATATATATATATATATATATATATATATCTACAACTCTCACAATAATTACTGCAAAAAAGTGATTATTTAACTAAAACCTCTCTAGCAACTACATAGCATACAAGAGAAACGTCACTTTGATTAAAAAACTATACAATACTATATTATTATTAAAAAAACGATAATTATATATATACATATATCCCAAATAAAAATATAAGAAGACGTAAATTGTAGAGATGAATTCATTTCGTATATTCTCGTCAGTCACAAACACTTTTTAGACGTTTTAATCTCACGGAGAAGTAACGGATCGCTTCAACGTAGAGTTTACCACAAGCCTACTGGAACTGGTCAATATTTACACTATACAAGCTTTCAACCAGTTCAACACAAACGTGCACTTGTCAAAACACTGTTCAACCGTGCACAGAAAATTCGTTCTGATGACACAATAGATGATGAAAGGAATATCATTAAACAACTGTTAATCAATAATGGATATCCACCAAAATTCATCGAATACCATGCCGAGCAATACAAAAATCCGGGTTTAAACGATGATGAAAAGAAGCCGGCTTACCTAAGGCTACCATTTAAAGGAGATGACATTATGAACCTCCTCAAAATTCGTCTTAAAACAGCCATAAAAAGGACCTTTCCATCGATTCAACTAACAATGCTGTTTACCACTAAAGGTCTCCCTTTGCCCAACATTAAAACTGCTAAAGACACATTTTCCGCCTCACATTGCATTTACCAGTTCACTTGCAGTTGCGGTAACAAATACATTGGTCGGACAATGCGTCGCTTATCTAATCGGGCTAAAGAACACATTCCTAATTGGATCAATAAGAGGTCAAACGCAAATGAACACTTGTCTACATCATCCATATTACGTCACTTACTACAAACCAAACATCAAATCAACTTTAAAAATTGTTTTAAAGTGCTAATTACTTCTCCAGCTTCGAATATGTTGAAAATTCTCGAATCTGTTTTATATTCACACATTGAAACCTGCTTTGTGTGCACAAAAACAGTTCGTCACTACATTAAACTTAGCTTGGTCGTAATGATTGTGTGTAAATGTTTGAGTTGTACTAATTTAAATGTTATCTGTACCCCCTTTTTATTTTTGTATATATATACTAAAATGTTATATGTTTGTGACTGACGAGAATATACGAAATGAATTCATCTCACAATTTACGTCTTCTTATATTTTTATTTGGAATTATAAAGGGAACCCAATGCTTTATATACATATATCTTGTAAATAAAAAAATATTGTACAAAATATAAACTGGTGCAAAATTGAAAATTGAGTAAAATGATTAACATGTTTTATAAATAAATAAGGATTATATGCAATATTTTCAGTTACCAAATGATTAAAAACATTAGAAAGTTAAAAAAAATTCAATAATATATTTGATTGCCTTTCTTTTGAACAACCTGATCCAGGCGTTTTGGAATACTGTCGATGAGAGTGTTGATATATTCTTGTTTAATCTCACATTGAACAACAAACCGAATACGTTCACATAAATCCTCAATTTCAGTATACTTATTAATGTTGCGCTTTAGTATACTGAAAACATTTTCAATAACATTGATATTCGAGCTGTTAGGTGATGATTGAGTGAAAGATATTGTTTTCGATTTTAGCCCCTCCACTGTCTTAATGTAAATATAAAGCAAATATAGTGAACTTAGATAAATATGACGTTAACTTTTTGAACGTATGACATGGAGCATTGTCCTAAAAAACAGTAGTAAACCCCGTGTAAGTGTGCTGCATTTCATAATGAAAATCATCCTTTATAACTGAAACAAATTTTTTACTATTTAAGGTACCAGATATAATTCTCCATTTGATAGGTTGATTATACTTAATACCAAACCAACATATTACTTGTCGAGGGTGAGCTTTCTTTCCAACAACCAGGAGTGAATATTTTTGTAAACTCGTCCCACACAACACTTTGTTTTTAAAGCTAAATGGTTCATCCCGAATCATTGTTTCATCAGCAAAGTATACGGAACGCCAATAACATAAGTGTCGTTCACTCCATAGTTTACAAAAGGCTAATCTGTCATCCTTTTGTTTTTTGTGGTAATAAATGGCTTAATCTTCGGTGATTGTAGAGCTAAACCGTATTCAATTGCTTTTTTTCTTATAGTGGAATATGTAAAATTGTTTAAACTATTTCTTTTGGTTTCTGAAATAGGTTTATTATAATTTTTTAAATTCTATAACAATTTTCTGATCATCAGTCGTTACACGTTTTCTTCCAACATTATGTAGTTTCGTGGTTTTTGACTATTAATAAACCAATAAATTGTTGAAAGGTTAACTCTGTATAGATCTGCCAATCTTTTGGATAAAAATCCTTCATTTTTTAATTCTTTAATGACACGATATTCATTTTTCGGTAAAATGAAAACATTTTTTATCACTATTCTCCATTTCACAAACAATGTAATCAGAAAGCAAAATTAGCGGATGAGTGGAATCTCAATGTCAAACGTAAATAATAAATTATTCGATTTGTTTTAAAATTACTATTTAAAATGAAAAAAATTTTTTAAATAATTTTTATTTATATAGATTAGAATAATTAAATGTTTCTTTTGATAGTTACTATGACATAACAATCAGGATAGATTTGAATGTTTTTTAACATTAATTTTAAGGATTAATTATTATTCATTTTTAGTGAAATTAAGCACACAAAATAATAACAGGCTAATTATTATAAAAATTGTGTAATTTCAACTTATTATCCACGTTAATATAGAAGTAGCCTTTAAAATATGCTATTTTGGTCGACTGAGCCTTTTTAAATAAATATTTCTAAGTAAATATAATGAACTATTAAGTACTTGACATTATTTTTAATTCTCAATATTTATTTTTACAAAAAAACAATTGGACACAACAAACTAATTTAGATTTAATACTTTTGCAGTTTTTTGCGTTAATTTCTGTAATTGCTGTATATATATATATGTATAATGTTTTAGATAAATTTGTAATATATGTTATTAAGTTATAATAAAATAAACATACACGCAACGATACTAATAAAACTATAAAAAATTCTAATAAATATAATAATATCTGATGAAAATGTTTACCAAATATAATGTCTGCATTGTAGAGGTTAAATATTGTTTAGATTTATTTATAATTTAAAAAGTCTTAAAATATTATCTTTTTTAACTTCAATTTTTTAATTATAAGATTACTCATAAATTATTTACTTTATTAAAAATCTTATCAGTATTTATATTTTATTAATTGATTTTTTAAAATAAATGTTTTTGTTAGATAAAAATATATTTTGGCTAGTAAAATAAACTAAACTATAACGAGTATAATTTTTAATTAATTTCTATTGACAAAATAATAATAATAATAATAATAATAATAATAATAATAATAATAATAATAATAATAATAATAATAATAATAATAATAATAACAATAATATTTATTTGCGATTAACTCATTAATATAACTTCAAATAAAATACAATTTTCTTAAAAGGTACTTCAACAAACGTACTTATCTAACTAAAACATTTGTAGCAATCACACAATTTAAATAAATCAGTTTTATAATACAATGTACAATAACGTATTATAAATAAGATACATGTACAATTTCATTAATAAATGTTATTAATAATAGACAATTCTTACATTAAACGTAAACTGCATTTTATTCACTAATTTATTTTATTTATTTACTTATATTTTTACTTCTTTAAATGTTTTACGGCAGTGATCTATAAATAGTGGACATTTTAGCAAAGCCGAACCTGCACCCACATTTGGTACCAGTGGTGAGAGCCAAACACATGCTCACCCAGGTTTAAGTCCAGCGCTGTACCGCTAAAACATAACACTGATTATCTAAAAATACAAACCATATCCAATTTTTTAATTACCAAATAATATATTGTGTTACACACTACTAAATGTTTAATAATATAGGTAATTATTATTTTTGCATTTACCTACCTTACATTTTTTGGTATTCTCCTGTATGAGATTTTAATCTTAACCCATGTAATCCTATCTCGAAGAAAAATAGGTTAAAATACAGAATTCCTTAATGTTCCATTTTATTGTATTAAATACATTTTGATATTTATAATATTAGTACTGTTAGGTAGCCACTCTTATAAAAATAGCTTTCTATTTTAGTCAATGTCATAATTATCAGAACAAAGTAAATTTAGAAAAAAATTAAAGTTAAAATTTTTAAAATGTAACAAAAAAGTATATTTTATTAAAACAATTATGCTTATCGCATAAATATATTGCATTTTAATTTAGAATAATCTAATAAAATAAAAATACGTCTAATAGCAATATAAGAACTATTTTATCTTTTATACCAAACCAATAATACACTTGTCAAATTAAAATTTTATTAAATTGCTTATAGATATTTTGTATATAATTGGTCCTGCACAGTATTCCAATTTGTTGTAAAATGTTAAATCTTCTCCATTAGTCTTTTATTTGCCATAATACTAAGTACCAAAAAAATTGAAAATTGTATAATTTGATTTTCAAAAAAACAAAATTATTTTATCTAGTATTGTAATAGAAAATTGATAAAAAGATAGAACATACATTTTGACAAAATATTTTTAACATTTTTTTAACAATGTACTCTAGGTCGTTATTCTGTCTACGGAAATATCTTTTTTTTTAACTTATTTTCAGGAAAAAATACTTATTTTTTAGTTGTATCATTTTGCAAAAATTTCAAGTTAGTAAACACTATTGTAATTTTAAAAGCGTTACATTAAAATAAATAATTTAAAAAACTTATTTATTGAAAAAATTACATTGAAGGCAATTATAAAGTTTAGCGGTTATTATTTTTTTTAAATTGTTGATTTCGACTATTAACATGCATGAACAGCAACTTGCATGTTGTGTATTATAATTATACTATTTTCGTAAACATTTTTATAAATTAAAATAAACATTGCAATAAAATTATATTGGATAACGATGTTTTTACTTTAAAACATAACTATTCACTGTTTTTTATAAACAAATGTTTTAAAATAAGTTTAGAATTAAAACTTGAGAAATTTAGACCACTTTTGTTTGCCTTATTTCTCTTAAAAATTTATTTAAAAATAAATTATATATATATATATATAATATACAGATAGAGACATAAGTAACTCCTTTGTTGACCTACTATGATATTTAAATATATTTAGCATATTTTACTTATCTTAGACATAAAAAGCATACCTTAGATAATACTTTACCGATATATATATATATATATATATATATATATATATATATACATTTAATATTATTTGCAAAAAAACTTAATATAATATAGAATAACATTCGTTTTGACAAAAAGCACAATACCACCATTATAAAAACTTAAAAACAAATACAGATTATTGGTTTATAAAAATATTTTTATCTGCTAAAATACATGCATGCACAAAATAAAGGTAACGAAATTAATAATGTCAGTAATTTAAGTGATATCCACTCTTTTCTTCAACTTCTGCCAGCAGCTTTGGGTAGGAATCTATCAACGTACCAATGTAATCCTTTAAAATACAATTTTTACATAATTAATTTTCGCCTCCAATGATACGTCAGTTTCCAAATGGTTCGCTCCACGTTTTAAAATACTAAAAAGTTTTAATTATATTGAGGTCTGGACTGTATGGAGGAAGTCGAACAAAAGTAAGCTTTCTGCCTTTTAACGGTTTTGTGATTTAAATAAGTAAAACGTATAGTACATTGTAAGTCATATTAAAATACATATTGCCACTTTTGAAGTGTGGACAGGAGCACTGTCCTGGTTGATTATTAAGTATCCTGTAGCATTTCTGGACAACTTGTTACGAAATAAATTTCTGAATATTTCTACAAATTCAGCGCTATTTAAAAAGCCACTCGTACGCATTGATTTTGTTCACTGATTGTACTTAATTGCAAAATACCACATTATACATAAAAGATGGGCAACTTTTATAGCGGTACAAGTGTGGTTGAGTGGTAAATTTGGACTTTAAATAACCTTTGAATGTTCAGTCCATGGTTCGTAGGATATTGCACACACATCTGTACAGTATATTGATCTCCAAAATGACGATAAATAATGTTTGTACATTTTAGCAAACTCCACTTGTTGTAACCTATAGACACGATTAAGTGGAGGTTTCTTAACAGCCGCTTTAAGAATTAACCCTTCAGATTTTCATCCTCCTTCTTACAATTGAATAAGAAAAATCTTCTAAATATTGATTTTTTATTTGTTTTTCACTCATTGTTTGGTGTTTTTTAAGCTGCATAATTATAAATTGATTATCTTGTTTGCTTGTTGAACGTTTTCTACCAACTGTGGGTAATCTGGTGCTTGTTCTTTTGTTCAAAATGTTGTATACAGTTCAAACATCTACTTTCACGCATTCGGCAAATATTTTTAATTTTATGCCACTTTTATAAAAACTTTTAACTAATTTATAATTACTGGAAGACAAATAACGACGCTGAGCTGTTTTAATCATAAGTATTAAGTGCGCGGATATAAGAAGCCTTTTTATAAAAATTCCAAATTTTGAAACGGAAAATAAAAATCGACTTTGTGCTTAAATTATTGAAAATAATTTAATGATTTTCTGAAAGAAAAAATGTTTTAAAATTGTTTATATTACAATATTTTTAAAATAATTTAAACATCTTTAAAATACTACTAAGTCACCGGCGATAAAAAACATCTACCATCTTATAAATGTTGTCTATTCGCTTCCACGTTTCACTTGCATATATTGCCGTAGGAATGATTATTGAAGCATATATATAAACAGGTGTTAAAGTGGGCAGTGTCAAAATTAACACATTGAAATTGATTGACTTTCCTCACATCACTTAAGCATATTAGGCACATCAACATTTTACTAAAATAACCATTAAAGATCACTTTAGCAATATTAATAATTAAAACAACTGATAGCATTACCAAATTCTCGCTTAGACAATAAACCTAGAATTTACACATTTCGATAGGATAAAAATACTACTACATTATTTGGTTAAAAATAATTTATATTATAAAATATGTACATATATAAATAATAGACATGATTAATTTTTACAAATCCAGTAGTTCAAACAATAGCCATGGTTTTTACAGCTTCTTTTAGACGCTTTGGATAGGAATCAACCAAATTATTTATATAATCTGGTTGAATTCAATTTTTAACACAATCAATTTTTTCTTTAAGCGTGCCTTAATTTTTTATTGTATTCACCTCTCTTTCAAGATAACTAAAAAAAATTTTAATTTTTTTCAGGTCCAGACAGCATGGAGGCAATTGAATAAAGCTCAGAATTTTGCTATTTAAGGAATCTTTAGTCTAAGTAATAAGAAAATAAGTTAAACTTTAAATTATGATAAAAAGCATGTTACCTTTTTTGACGTATGCATTAGAGCATTATCTTGAACATCCACTAAATGCTTTAAAACATTTTGTCGTAGTTCAGTCCAAAGAAATTCTTTGAAAAGAGTTATAAATTTTGAGCAGTTTAAGTGGCTATTTGTTTGACTTTATTTTGGCAGTTGTTCGCACTTATTTCCATAATATCTATGAAGACATGATAGATGTGCAACCTTTTTAACAATCCAATTGTAGATTGCCCAGTCCATGTTTCGTACTTTAAATCACACTCGTCAGTAGAAAATTCAATCTCTAGAAACATAGTGAACGGTTTTGATACATTTTTGCAAATCCCACACGTCTATTTCTACGTTGTGCTGTCAACGGAACATTTTTAATGTTTTCTTTAACCACAAATTGACTGATTTCATCCGATTGCGGATAAGTAAATATAAAAAATTAGCTATTTCTTCGTTTTGTATTTCTTTGATGGTCTTTATTCTGTTTCTTTTCAATTTGGTGATTATAAACAAATTACTTCGTTTACTAGTTAATGGTGCAGATCCAGTTTCAGCTGTTCTTGGACGTGTATACAATCCTTCTAGTTACCTCAATTAAATCTACAATTTGTTCGATAGTTAAACCAAAATTATAACTTTTATTTATTTGTTCTTAATTTTTAACAGTTAAGAAAAAGCTTCCATATTTATATATACATTCTTTATATCTAGTTTACAACAAAAGAAATTAATCGCTTTACAATAAACTAATTCAATACAAATGTAAATTTAACAATAATAACTGTAATATAATGTTTAAGAAGAAAACAGAAAAAAATTTTTTCGTATTTGAAAGATCGTTCAACAAATTACAAACCATAATTTCATTTATTTACACGTTTTAAATTGACCTAAAACTAATATAGTAAACTTTTTCTTTTTACTGAAAATGATTAATGATGTAAAATATTTATGACTTGAAAAGAGACATTATTTTTCAAATAATTTTTAAATGTTCTAGGTTATATATAATATATACATTAAAATACATAAATTCATATTGGTGGCGTGAAGTAAAAATTATTAATTACAACACTTAATAAATTATAACAAAGAGTATATAATATATTACAATATACACCCATTTTAACAATTAACGCAAAAAATTACAAAGGTATTAAATCTAAATTAATTCGTTATGTCCAATTGTTTTTTTTGTAAAAACAAATATCGGGAATTAAAAATAATGTCTAGTGCTTAATAGATCCTTTATATATACTTAGAAATATTTATTTAAAAAGGCTGAGTCGGCCAAAATAGCATATTTTAAAAGCTACTTCTATATAAACGTGGATAATAAGTTAAAATTTACACAATTTTTATAATAATTAGTCCATTATTATTTTGTGTGCTTAAGTTCATTAAAAATAAACAATAACTAATTCTTAAAATTGATGTTAAACACACATTCAAATCTGCTCTGATTGTGATCTCATCATAATTATCAAAATAAACATTTAATTATTCTAATCTATATAAATAAAAATAATAAAAAATTTTTTTCTTAATTTTAAATAAAAATTTTAAAATAAATCTAATAAATTATTATTTACGTTTAACCTTGAGATTCCGCTCACCCGCTAATTCTGCTTTCTGATTGCATTGTTTTTGAAATGGAGAATAGTGATAAAAAATGTTTTCATCTTACCGAAAATTAATACCGTGTTATTAAAGAATTAAAAAATAAAGGATTTTTACCGAAAAAATTGGCAGATTTATATAGAGTTAACCTTTCAACAATTTATCGGATTATCAACGTTCAAAAACCATGAAATTATGATAATGTTGGAAGAAAAACGTGTAACAACAAGTACAGATGACCAAAAAATTATTATAGAGTCAAAAAAATCACAATAGACCAATTGCAGAAACTAAAAGAAATAGTTTAAACAATTTTACATATTCCACTATAAGAAAAAGAGCAATTGAATACGGTTTAGCTCTACAATCACCGAAGATTAAGCCATTTATTACCAAAAAACAAAAGGATGACAGATTAGCCTTTTGTAAACTATGGAGTGAACGACACTTATGTTATTGGCGTTCCGTATACTTTGCTGATGAAACAATGATTTGGGATGAACCATTTAGCTTTAAAAACAAAGTGTTATGTGGGACGAGTTTACAAAAATATTCACTCCCGGTTGTTAGAATGAAAGCCCACCCTCAACAAGTAATATGTTGGTTTGGTATTAAGTATAATCAACCTATCAAATGGAGAATTATATCTGGTACCTTAAATAGTGAAAACTTTATTTCAGTTATGAAGGATGTTTTTCATTGTGAAATGCAGCACATACACGGGGTTTACTACTGTTTTTTAGGACAATGCTCCATGTCATACGTTCAAAAAGTTAACGTCATATTTATCTAAGTTCACTATATTTGCTTTATATTTACATTTAGACAGTAGAGGGGCTAAAATCAAAAAAGCTATCTTTCACTCAATTGCCACCTAACAGCCCGGATATCAATGTTACTGAAAATTCTTTCAGTATGCTAAAGCGCAATGTCAATAAGCATACCTAAATTAAGGATTTATGTGAACGCATTCGGTTTGTTGTTTAATATGAGATTAAACAAGAATATATCAACACTCTCATTGGCAGCATTCCAAAACGCCTAGATCAAGTTGTTCAAAAAAAGGCGATCACATAAATTATTGAATTTTTTAAACTTTGTAATGTCCTTAATCATTTGGTAACTGAACAAATTGCGTGTAATCTGTATTTTTATTAATAGTTGACGTTATAAATCATGTTAATCATTTTACTCCATTTCCGATTTTGCACCCGTTGATATTTTATATAATTTTTTTTACTTACAATATATATATATATAATTATAGTTTTTTTTCAATTATTATATAGTATTGTATATTTTATAATTGAAGTGGCGTTTCTCTTTTATGCTATGTAGTTGCTAGAGAGGTTTTAGTTTAATAATCACTTTTTTGCAGTAATTGTTGTGAGGGTTGTACGTACAACCTTTATTTTTTGTATATATTACCAATAATATAAATTGCTCGTATTAACTGCTAAATAATTTATTATTAAAAGTTTGGTTAAATTATTAATATAAAATATAACGGTAAATATATTAAAGTATAAAGAACCTAGAAGGACGTGGGATTAATCCCATCCACGGTACCGAAATCGGACCCAAATTCGGTTTCACTCAAACGTCTAGTGCTAAAAGATGTTTCGAGTAAAACATTCCAAATAATAAAAATTAAAAAAAGTCCTAATAAAAAATGTAGCAACCGTTTTTGTAATAGCTCAGCTCAAGTTGTTTGATATATTTTTGATTCAGTTGTCAACGGACTCTTCTTTTGTATAAATAATAAGTTGAGACAAATAATTTCTAAATTTATATGCAGTCGCAATGTTTTATTTTATTATTTTAAAACATTCTCAATATTATTAACGTCAGTATTCTAATCGTAGAGATTTCGGACAAATAATTTTTTTGTTTTATCTCGTGTTCTTTCAATTTAAACTTTTAATTCAAAAAAATTGGTTTAGACAAATTTAAAATTGACTTTTAAAAAATTAAACAAACATTAACGTTTTGTTGAAACGTTTGTGATTTTCGCACATATATAAATCACTTTTTTCTTTTAAAAAACATTTTCACATATTGAAATATCAGTACCACTGGTATTTAAGGTATTTAGTGTATTTGGCAATATAATGACAATTTTTTTACTTTGTACTAAACCAATCAATTGTTTGTAAAAAAATATAGTCGTTTTCCTAACCGTTCAAAACAACAAGTTTACAAAGTTGGCTAAGATATCTTAATTTAATTTTTAAATTAGTATTTTAGTCGATATAAACAATACCGAACAATATTTATCTAAATTCTTATAAAACACAATTATTATTTTATGCTAAAAGATGTATGAATTAATAAAAAAAAATTTTTACTGTACTGTTTACTAACAAATTACTAAATCTTTGTAAATTATATTTCATTTAATTAAATACAAATTTATCTTAATGAACAGAGAAAACATTTTCGCAGTTTACCAAAAATTTACATAATCTTATTCTTTTCATTAACAAGCATTGTTTTAACATTACGTTAATGATATACTGTAAATTTTTCCACTTTTTACAATACTATCAATATTTTCACTTATTTTAAAATAAAATCTACTTGTAGTAGAAGAAAATTTATTTTTTAGTTGTTTTATCTTACTGTTTAAAAAACATAATCGTACCAGTTACACGTGACATTGAACATAACAATTTTATACATTTACTTTTTATACAATTTAGTAATAATTTTTTTACATTTATAAACAATTTTTACACGTTGGTTTTAATGAATGCAAAAAAGTAATTACAACGTTTACGTTGTGCTAATGAATAAACGTTTTAGCCATTAAACAGTGTTGTACAAGATGCAAAAAAGCCGGGGTGGTCTAGCTGTACAGCGCTCGAATTTGGACCTCGGTGGGCATGGGTTCGAATCCCACCATCGGTAGTAAAATGCCGGCCCACGATTGACTTCGATAAATTGTCCACTGTTGAAAGATGTTTTTCGTAAAATATTCAAGGTAATAAACATAAAATAAAATGAATAAATAAATAATTGATTTCTAAAATTATATTTATAAGTACATTTTTATCGGTGTTAATTTTAAAATGCGAATTGTTTATTGTTTTAATACTAAGCAACAATTATTTTTTTTAAAAGTAGATAGATAGAAATGGTATACTGTATACAGATCTAGTTGTCTACTGTTTATTTAAAAGAAGAGTTATTTTAGCTATTACATTTCTTAATTTTAATGCAAGGCGTTTGAAGAGTTGTAAATATTGAGTTGTTACAATTATTTTGTTTAAAATATTACCCCATATAATCAACAATTGGGAATGCAAACTATTCAATAGTATTAGCTTCCAATTAATTGTAAACTTAATCATATTTTATTTTAACATAAAAAAGCATTCAATGTCATTTTTGAAATATTTAGAAATAAAAAGTAAATATAAATGTTTTATTAAAAAAATCTATTTGTTTTATGGTTTATTATTTACTTAATTAATTTAAAATGAAAATTGTATTCATTATAAACTAAAACTAATTGAACAAGTATTGTGTAAGTTAGAAAGTAGATAGATAAGCCATATATCAATTGTAATTGCAATTGAAAATTATAATTGTATGCATTTTATAAAATAAAATTTATAATTTATACAATGTTTTTACTTTAAACAAACAAGATTTAATTGAATTGTTGTATACACTCAATTACAAAAACAAAACAAAAATAGATTTAAACAAACCATGACTAATGAAATATGATAATTTACTGTAACTAAAATCACAACATTTAATTTTGTTACCATCAATATATATATATATATATATATATATATATATATATATCTTTACCTTTAATATTCATACCTTTTAATGTTTACTTGGATGTAATAGTTAAACAATATATAATTTAAATTATTGAAATAAAATGTTGAATTTGACATTTTACAAACCAGTTATAGTATTTTTATTAATTATTGGTAAATCGGTTTTTCAATATTTAAAACTTTTTATTTTAAATGGTTATATTAATACCTTTTCGGCATTTACCTAACACATCATTTAAAGATACAAATTTTTACAGTATCTAACACCTTAAGGACATAAAATTGTAATTTAAATGTTTATTGTATTTAAATTTGTCCACCTACATTTAAAAATATTTATTATTAACACTTTAAAATTACCCTCAATATTAAAACACTTTTTAAATTTTATAAACAAATATAATCAATGCAATGTAAACATTGTCAGATTTAATACTCTGTGTGCCGGAGTGGTCTCAGCCCTGGATAGGCATGGGTTTGAATCCCACTACTTGCACTAATTGTGGGTCCACGTTTGATCTTGCTCAATTGTCTACTGCTGAAAGATGGTTTTTATAAAACATTCAAAGTAGTGGTAATTGAAATAAATAAATAAACGTGTATTCTAAATTAAACTAAATAAGTATTTATGGCTTAATTCCACCATCGTCAGTCTTACGTCCGGTTGAAGAAAGCGGTGAGTTAGAGCGCGAAGCTAACAACTTTGCCTCTTAAAACGAATAATGCAGCAAAAAAACAACAAAAAACGCCACTACAATACAAAAGTAAAAGGAGCACAATTTTGATAACGCAATTAACTGTAAAAGCAAAAATATAACTCAACCTTTACATATGCAGAATCTTCAATGTTAAAATTTTGAAGTACAATTACACGGAATAGACTTGTTGTCTCATGCTCTCCAGAGCACAAAGGATTGTTTTTGATTAGAAGACAATAATTCTGCTGATAAAATCTTAATTTCTAATGATGGTGATATGCCTGACTGTTCCTCCTACATTTAGTACATCCTGGATTAGGTGCCCATAGGCATCTAGACTAATAACAGCAGGGACTGAGTAAAGACCGATATAACTGGGTTTTCACTTCGGTAGATAGGTGCAAGCTACGCCCAGATGGCGCAAACACAAAGATGCAGTCAGCAGCTAAAATACTGAGTTAATTTTTACGTTTATTACACTTATCAAGCCATCGAAATCGACTGATTTAATATGCCGTACAATATTAATAAAAAAGTGACTATGTCACCAACCACAATAAATAGATGAACAAATTATACATTTATATAATTAATAAAATTAATTACTTCAAATCAGTAAAAGCTGTTACAATACTATAGGTTGGAATTTACCAACTCACATTCAATGCGAGTTCTTGCTTGATTTATCTAATACTAAAAATATTAAAATTTTATTTGTCAAGCAATTATTTATGTTTTACAAATACTAAGTTATATAAATAATTTATATGTATTATATACAACAAAAATTAAACCTTTTAAGCAAAAACATTATTTCATCTAGATTAAATTTTAAATTTATTAATATTTTAACCTTTCCAAATTTTACTAGTTAACAGTTTTAAAAGATAAAACTAATATGTATACTGAAGCAAATAAATGTGAGAAAAAATTGTTTATTTAAGTATAAAACTTTCCCATTAATTTCAATATTTTTTTTGACTTTAACATTTAAAAATTTAAAAATTATTTATTTTTATAGATAAATTATTGTTTAAATAATGCTATATATATTGAATATTTTTGAATTTATTGTAAAGTTTGGATAAAGCACTTTTATTTCTTTTAATTAAAGATAATAAAATAAAAAAATTTTTGTTTAATGTATATATATAATTTGTTTATGTTTTGTCAAAATATATAGTAAATATATTTACAAAATTGTTTTCTTTACATTATTTCTTTCCGATTTGGCATTTTTACTTATATTTGTTTTCATTTATTATGAATTGATATTAATGATTTTACTCAAAATAATTGTTATAATTGAAACCAAAAATGATAATTTTTAATTTAGATAAATATAATTGATAATCAAACATATTATAACATAGCGTTTTGTAAGTAAATATTAATATAATATTTAAATAAATTGTAATTAATTGTACAAAATATTTTTTGTATTAAAAATTGATTGTCATTAAACATTTTCTGTTATATTAACTACATTTAAAACAAAATCTTCATTTATCTATATATATTTAAAATTATATATAGAATGCAAAATTGTAAGCATAAATTATTTCTATATATTAATTGCTTAAACATTTTAATGTACATTTGAACAAATGATATATGCTTAGTTTGGTTGATTGTTACTGCCTGAAAATTTTACAAAATACATGTTTAGTAAGTAGACATTTAGAGAAACCAAATGATGGCCAAAATTTATTGCAAATAATAAAACTCTAATGAACGTATTCACAGTTTCAAGTTTAATGCTCTAGCAATTATGAGACCCCGGTATACATGTATACGTAGAGAAATTACTACAACTATTGTCGTCAAGAGGTTTTAAATGGAACTCGAACAGTCAAAGTTGGTTATTTAAAAATTCATAAAAACGCTTTTTAAAACAATTGTGACTGTCGAATTTTAACTTAGAATTTATTTTCAAGCGTTGAAAAAATACTTTTGTTTTATTTATTTAGTGTAATTCCCAATACAATAGACGTTTCATATCTAGTAACAAACCAACTGGAAATAAATACTAATTTAGATTTAATATTATCTCAATTTTACTTAACATGTTTAATAAGTTATAATTTATATATATAAGTTATATATTATGAATTAACTAACAAATATGTAATTTGTAAAAATGATTCAAAATGCAAATTTTAGCCTGTAATTTAATCTTACTTTACTTATTTATTTATTTATTTTTGGACTGATGTTACACACTGCTAATTGTATTGTATTTTTATAATTGTACATATTTTTGTGTGTGCTGAAAGCTACTTCTACTGAAGTATCTAAGCCAATAATCATAAATAAATTAATAAAAATACAGTATTAATATAAAACGTTTTATCAAAATTTATATTTCTTAATTTTACTACTTAACATAATAAAAGTAGCTTTTAAAAAATTAGATAATAATTAGTATTCAAATGTCACAATTGAAATAAATTCTGCTCTCTGTAATTTCTCTGTAATTTGTAACAAATATATGCATAAACATTAAATATTTTTCTTCATTAAATTTTCTGGCAATTTAAGGTTTCACCAAAGTGATTCGATGGATTGTATGCTTTTAAAAAGGAAAAAATATAAAATAATGTTCAAAGAAAGCATTTGGTAAAATATGTACATTATTTGTTATATTACTACATAATAGCATTTTATTTAGTATTTACAATTTTTCTATTTCAAAACTCAACGTGCTAACGTTGTATGGGATAAACGTAAAGCCCAACCAAGTTATATTCTTTGTTAGAATTGGAATAGTACTGTTCAGTACATAAAATCTATCTTCTCATGTGTCGTGTTTGTCAGCTAATTCTGTTAAATAATCTCTGAAATACTCGTCAAACATCAGCAACAAAAAACAACTACTATTTTAAATATCTTGTATGTTGTAGGTACGACAGTTCAACAATCAAATTTAAAAAAATACCGCAACATAAGCACAATGGTTTCTTTTTATTATTAATGGTCATCATCTATCTCAAGCAATTTTTGATTATTAATTTTTATTTTGTTGTTCTTTAAAACTTGTAAATAAATCTCAAATTTAAATATAATATCTATCAATTAAAATAGGCATTAAAATCATTTGTTGTGTTTCTGTAATAACGTTAAATTTTTATAAAATTAAAGCTGCTTAACTATACCATATTTTAGATTACAGATAATTAAAATATTTTCCTAAAGTAACAACTTATTTACTTTATTCAATTCAAAACGAGGTAAGTATCAATTTGAGTACAATTATTAACAGTAAAAAACGACTTTTGTTTAGCTTTTTACCAAAATCGCCCACTTTTTAAAAAATATTTCTTGATAAACATTTAAGCAATATATATATATATATATATATATAAACTATATATGTACATAGTTTTTATTGCTTGAAAGTTTTATAAAAAATATTTTTCATCACGTAAACATTATGTGAAATCAAACAAAAGCTTGTATTTGGTGATAGTAGTGAAAAGTAAACCCATGCTCATCTATTTTGAAATCCATTGCACTAACTACCTCTTACAGCTTAGAACACACACACACACACATATATATATATATATATATATATATATATATATATATATATATATATATATATATATAACAACTAATTCATTTTTACGTTCAAGATCAATTTCTGCATTGCCATATTTCAAATCATAATTTTCAATATGTTCATTCGCATCAATTAAACTTTTATTAAAAAGATTTTCATCACCATCATTATCGTTATTTATAAGTTGACCTGGATCTACTCCAGCTTCGCGCAGTGATTCGATAAATTTAGCCTCAGCCCGTTTGCGAGCCATTATTTGATTTTGTCTTGTTAACAATAACGGCTTTGATTGAACGCGTCGTTTCATTTCCTCGACTTCTTTTCTATATTCTGCCTGTCGCCTAAGATTTTGTCGACTACAACGTCAAAAAATAAAAAAACGGTTTGTTATTTTAATGTACAATTTTTCATTTTGGATGCTAACGATCCTGAGGATTTGAGTAATGCTTACAAAGTTTTAAATTTCAATAATGGTAATATTCGTGACTGTTCCTCCTCCATGTGGTGCATCCTGGACTAGGTACCAACAGCAGGGACCGAGTGCACAGCGGTATAACTGCGTTTTTACAAAATTTCCGCTCAGTAAATGGGTGTTAGCATACACCCAAAATGCTTGAAAAGATTATCAAGATATCTATTTACCATATGCTGCCGATTAGGCTTGTTGATCCGTCAACTGGCGTCAACCCAAAAGAAAATTGCCTCGTTAAATCCTGTGAACTCTGCCATTGTCACAAAGAAGCGGTTTTTTAGCCAAAACACTTTATTTATGCCCCTCCCAAGTTCATGCGACATTATGCGATAACCTCTTTCATAGGAATTAAAATTGCTACTCGATCTTGCAATTAATGTTTTAAAAACATCTTCACAGTAGTAATATTTCTAACAGATTATTTCTATTTCTTTATTATAAACAAATTATTACTTTGTTTTACACAAGTTTCATAATTATCAATTGATTTATCGAATTTTTAATTGTGTTCTATGCGTGTGTTCAGTGTATTACGCGTTGGATAACAAAACATTGTTATTATAATAACCCTGTACTATTTTATGTTACACTTTAATAAAATATATTCTATTCATAAATCGTTAATGTGAAATAATTTTATACCTATTACTAATTATTTTTTTACAATAGCAATACAACAAATTATTTGAAATATAAAAAATAATAGCTTTAAAAGAAATATTATTTTATCTATACATAAACTAAATAGTAATTTTAATTTATAGCTTTAATAAACAATAAAACTTAATGCTTAAATTAATAAAATTCTATACATATTTGTATTCATTAAGAGATTTTACTAAAATTTCAATTTATGCATTGACTAAATTCTATAATTTTGGTCATAAATTTTAATTATATAAATATAAATTCATTTTTCAAATTAATTTTGCAACTACTACCAAAGCAATCATTTAAAAATACGACTACAACAACAACAGGTTAAACGTCTCCAATTGACCAACACGATTACAATTTTATAAATGTTGTTGTGGTTGTACAACATTTTGAACAATAGAACAAGCACCAAATCACCCACAATTGGTAGAAAACGTTCAACAAGCAAACAAGATAATCAGTTCATAATTATACAGCTTAAGAAACACCGAACAATGAGTGAAAAACAAATAAAAAATCAATATTTAGAAGATTTTTCTTATTCAATTGTAAGAAGGAGGATGAAATCTGAAGGGTTAATTCTTAAAGCGGCTGTTAAGAAACCTCCACTTAATCGTGTCTATAGGTTACAACAAGTGGAGTTTGCTAAAATGTACAAACATTATTTATCGTCATTTTGGAGATCAATATACTGTACAGATGTGTGTGCAATATCCTACGAACCATGGACTGAACATTCAAAGGTTATTTAAAGTCCAAATTTACCACTCAACCACACTTGTACTACTATAAAGTTGCACATCCTTCATGTGTCAAAGGATATTTTGCAATTAAGTACAATCAGTTTCAAAATGGATGCGTACTAGTGGTAATTTAAACAGCGCTGAATTTATACAAATATTCAGAAATTTGTTTTGTAGCGAGCTGTCCAGAAATGCTACAGGACAATGCTCTTGTGCATACTTCAAAACTAGTAATGTGTATTTTAACATAACTTACAATTTACTATACGTTTTCCTTATTTAGACCACAAAAGCTTTGAAAAGCAAAAAGCTTACTTTTATTCAACTTCCTCCATACAGTCCAGACCTCAATGTAATTGAAAACGTTTTCAGTATTTTAAAAAGTGAGGTAAACCGCATGGAAACTTACGTATCATGGAAGCGAAAATTAATCATGTTGTAAAAAATTGCATTTCCAAGGACTATATTGGTACGTTAATAGATTCCTACCCCAAGCGGCTGGCAAAGGTTGAACAAAAGCGTGGACATCACTTAAATAACTGACATTATTAAGTTTGTTACCTTTATTTTGTATATTTATGTATTTTAGTAGATAAAACTATTTTTAAAACCAATTATCTGTGTTTGTTTTTAAGTTTTCATAATGGTGGTATTGTGCTTTATTGCTAAAGCGAATGTTATTGTGTATTATATTAAGAATTTTTTTGCAAATAATATTATATATATATATATATATATATATATATATATATATATATTAGTAAAGTATTATCTAAGGCACTTATTAATAAGCGTTAGATATGTCTAAGCTAAATAACAAGTGCTACATATATTTCAACATCATAGTAGGTCAACATTGGATTCACTTATGTCACTATTTGTGGTGTCGGAACTATCAAGTGGTAATATACACAAACGTTTAAATTTCAATAAATTTAACATTATATATATATATATATATATATATATATATATATGTATGTATATGTATATATATACATTCAAAACTATAATAAACATTATTTTGATAACATTTTTAATTTCCTTATACATGTATAGCATAAAAAATATCCCTATATATTAAAATTGAATTGTCAATGTGCTTAAAGAAATTTAATATTTCATTCTTGAAACCGATCAAATGCATCATTTGTTAGAAATAAACTTTTTCTAATCACCAAAAGAAAATGTTTACAAAGTTCCTTTTACAGGGTACTTTGTTTTGTTATCCAAAATATTAATTTTTGTCACTGTTGTTTGTCATAATTCTAACAATTATTTAATTTTTCTTTAAAGAAAGCTCTACTTTTTATGTTTTATAAACAAAACAAATTTTGATAATTTAAGTGGTAAAACGTTTTTCTTTCCTTAAATTAATAGCGAAACTTATGTGAGTATTAACAAAATTTATTGGTTTTTTAGCGTTTTTATATATCTCTTAATAACTAAATAACTAAACATAAAATATTTTACATTATTTATTATGAATTCTTTTTTTTAATTTTATTAAAAAATATCCTAAAATAAAGAATAACTAAAAATTAATTGTCGTAGCTGGTTTTTTTAATATTTGTACATAGTGAATTGTTTATTAATAAATTTTCTAGTTAGGAATAAAACATTTATAAACTCTATTAAAAATTACATTTATTTTAAATCCTATTTAAATACATTTTCATTTTAAATTTTGATTTAAAAATAATAATATTTTATATAGTAGATACATTTATCCACATATTATATTTGCTATTTTCATAAATACTTTAATAAAAAATAATAATTTAGGAGTTAAACAATTAAAATGCATTTATATTATCACATTTTTGTAATATTTTAATAAATTTGTTACTTTAAAATTAATATAAATATAAATGGAATTAATTATAATTATTATTATTAATAATAATAATAATAACAATAAAATATCTTACATCAATTCATCCCTTCGTTGTTTTGTTTTCATTTCAATTTCATCTTTTGGACATTTTGAATATTCACCTAATGATTGCTGTATAGTTTTAAGCAGTTCCTGGTGTTTAATTTCTTTTACTTCACTGGATTTGTTTTTTTCTTTGTCTAGATTAAATTTTTCTATTGATTGTCTTTAATGAATAAGAATTGAAAACGTACAGATTACTTTTTTACATAAATACACATTACATTTCTAAATATTAATATGTTCAGTGTTAAAAATGTGTTATTTGCCTAATTTTGTAATTACATTAGTTAATAAGACAAATGCAAAAATAACTTATTATTCAATGCAATTCTTCATAGCAATTAGAAATGTAAATTTGGTAATAAAAATGTGTCAAATCCCTTTCGCTTTAAAAAGTACGGTGCAACAAAATTACTCTACATATCACTGTACTGTACACTATATAATCGTAATCAAATGGCACCTTCTGGTTGTTTTTTAGTATAATTAATTTGTCTAAAATATTAGGTTGTTAACTTTATGCAGTGGCCCTTCTTTCTCTGTTGGATTAAAACCACCTACAGCAGAAATAAAAATATAAAAAATAGGCCTTTGTAGAAATAAGAGGAATTAATATTTCCAAATAATTTCATTTTTAAAAATAACAGGAATAGCCGTTAAAAGCACTGCGTAAAAACAATTCACAATTCAGTTGAATCCCTTTAGGATTAACAAAAGTGAATTAACTGGATTTGATAATACAATTTAAAGTTTAAACTTGCATTTCATACAAATCGAATGCGTGTAAACCTTTTAAGCTGCCTGTATATAAACATTTTAATGCTTTGGTGTTTTGTATTTGTAAAATCTTAAGTTATAAAACATATTTTTTATAGAAAAAATATAATATATCGAATGCAAAGACATAGTGCAATGGTAAGTAATATTCTAAAATAAACAATTAATAAAAAATTAGTAAAATTAAAATAGTGAATTACATTTATAAATAGTTTGTAACAAAATGGATTCATTTTAATTTTTGAAAACCACAATTAAGTTAAACTGCAAGAATGTTTTGCATAATACACATTGTTCACTTTTTAATTCTCAAAACTATAATTGAATTATTTTGCTCATATCTATATCTTTTGTATTGAATACTAATAATTCTAAGGATTTGAGTAATGCATTTAAAGTTCTAGTTTTCAATTACGTTAATATTCTTCACTGTGTACAGTAGAAAAAATACAATTATTATTAAATTATCTAAACCATAATCTAAATTAGATGGAATAAATGGAATTCACATTAGAAAAATTAAAAACATAAGTAATACCTTGTAACATTGTCAACATAATAATAATAAACATTTTTATTTTTATTAAATTCAAGTATTGAAAAAAACAAAATTAATTAAAAAAGTAATATTATTAACTAACCGTATAAAATTTTCACGAAGTACATTGGCCTTTGCCTGAAATGGAGGTAATCTACAGCTTAATGGTAAGCTTAAACCTAAACCAAAAAATAAGATTATTTATTTTTTATTGATTACAGATTTGATTATAGAAATATAAAATAAACATGTACGTTTAATTAATTACATAGAAATAAATAATAAAAAATTAAGTTCTAAATTAATAGTTGTAACATTTATACATTAAACAAATTTTAATCTAAAATTTATTTTTATTTTTACTTTTGAAAAACGTCTTTTAATTAATTAGTAAGTTGAAAACCCATATTTGACAAACGTTCTATTGATTTTTCGAAAGTATAAAACGAAAAATTATACCAAATATCTTAAGCAGTGCTACTTGTATTTCTGTGTAAGAATTTGTTTTAGCATACAAAATGATAAATTTATGCAACAGTAATAATTGTTCCCCTGTTACAATTAACAGAAAATTATTTTTATAAAATTCAAATTCTATTTGTTTACCTAAAAATTAAAATCGAACTATTAGACTGCATAAAATCAAAACATCTTGTTTTCGAAATCTTCCACTTTATACTACTATCATTAATATTATTTAATAATATTATTTTAGCACAATAACTTAAAACGTCCATAAGCATGTCTAAATTAAGAAATCGTCTATTTAAACTTGTTTTGTTTTAAAAATAAAATTACCAAAAAACGATTGCACTTATTTTTTAAATATTTTGCAGTGCATTATATAAAAACTATTTAGTATTTAAAAAATAGGTATACTTTGTATTTTCTTTACTGTTTAACGTTATTTTTTATGTTAATGATATTAAATAACCAGCAATTATTAAACAGTTGATGCTTATAAATAAATGAAATAATAATCATGATTTCACATCATATAATATTGTATACTGTATAGTAAAATTGAATTAGTATTTCAAATTATGTGGCTTGTAGAAAAGTCCAAGTTAGATAGCTGTGTTAGTTGCAGGTATTACTTTATGATATATATAGGTGTGTTTGTATTAATCACTGAATTACAAAAGTACTTTTATTAAATTTTCTGGGTCATTACATAAAAATTAATAGATTTTCTATAATTAAATTAATAAAGTTGGGAGTTATATTTATTGACCAAAGGCATTCTCCACTGACCTAAATCAACAACATTAATTTTGATTATAATGAGTTTGACGTAAACAAAGTATTTTTATAATTCTAATAGTTTTAATCTCAATCCAGTTTATAAGAACGTTAGCAATATGCCACAAGCCATAGAGAAATCTTGGCAAGAAAAATCAAACACTTGTTTGTCAGTGGTAGTTACGCACGGCGTAAGCGGTAACCAGATTCACTGTAAATAACAAATTTACAAGATCTGTTTGAACTACCAATGACTCAGTGGATAAAGCTTCGACTTAAAACATGGAAAAGTGTAGGTTCGAGTCAATGTGAGACTTGAAACATATGGACTGCTGATAATTCTTAACAAAAATAAACCAGCCATACAATGCTCATAATTGATTCAAACCTAGTATATCTATTATTCAGTAAATGTGACACTTTCAATATTGATCTCTTTTATAATAACATTCATTTTCGTTTTATCATTTTGCTTGCTGACGTGATCACCTCTTTATTATTTTCTATATTTATGCGGCGTATAAAACAATCGACCTCGATGGCTTGATAAGCATAACAAACATAGAAGAATAATAAAGTTTCTTGGTTGGTAGACGGCATCTTTGTGGGGTTACCACTGTTCGCAAAAATTGACGAGGCCGCCTGATATTTTGACAAGGTTATCTTCCTTAACCCAATGGCTACATATGGTATGCATACACATCAAGACACCTTTTAAGTATCCTGAGTGTATGCTCGCACTCACCCGCCATAGCGGAAGCTCAGATATATCGCTGTGCATTTGGATCCTGCTGTTATTATTCTAGATACCTGTTGGCACCCAGTCTAGAATGCACCACGTAGAGAACGAACAGTCAGCAATATTACCATTACCGGAAATTTAAACTTTATAAGCATTACTCAGAATTACAAAAAAAGTAACAGCGCCTACTTGGTCGATTGGTGTGCGAGTTGTTTGACTTTTGTTTGCCAATCGATTCATCGAAACTTGTCCGCATACGGTCAGTAGACATTGCACGTTCTCGAGTACGAAATGTAAACGGTTTTGTTCTCGTCGATTCGACTGATGTTGCTATTGACGACAAACGACGCGAACGTTGGCATGACTGCCAATGAAGCTTTTTGAAATCGGGAACAGGATGCAATTTGGGCGTGTTGCAATTTTCAATATCCGTAGCTAATGCCCATTTATTCCATTTAGAACATTTGAACAATAAAAATAAAAATATTTGGTTGTTACTACTTAAATGATTTACAATAAACATTTTTCAGCAAGTTGACATTTAGCATAACCACAGAACGATACATCAGTAGAAATAGCTTTCAACACGTACAATTATAAAATACTTTATTAACAGTATCCAATATCAGTCAATGTAGAAATAAAAAGAAAACGCGTTAGATACACACTCGAAACTCCAAAAAATTCACGCTGTTATGGTTCAAATCAAGAACAATCTGTTAATGTAATAGGGTACTCTTCCAAAGCATTACAAAACAAAATCTAATCTTTAATTGTGCATGTGCAGTGTATGCCACAATCAAATTAATACAAGTTTTATTGGAAATGCAACATAATTGTCTACAATTTTTGACATATGGCAAAATTAAATAGAGCAATTAACATAAAAAAATATTTTAGTAGCAAATTTTATTTTCAAAGTATTGCAAGTAATATCAATTATTTAAACAATTAATAATGTTTAATATTTGTTCATTATTATTCATATTTTTTCTAATTAATGTGCATCTTTTTATAAATTGTTACTTTTTACTTACACAATCTATTAAGTCGCATATTTCTCTCTCTGCGTTCCGTTTGGCGCATTTTAAATTGATGCGACCTCTCTTCCATACCCGGAGGCAACGAAGCGGATTGAAGTAATCGCTGAGCTCTCAACTGGCGTTTAATTTCATTCAACAAAGCATCTTCTTGCATCTTTTCAAACTTATCTTCATACAAATGGGGTGGCAATTTATTTTGATAATAAATTGCATTTTTATTTTGATCAGTTTCAAACATATCTTTAGAATTTCTGAGCATTTCATTTCTTCTATTTTCACGGTTATATACATGAATTTTGGTTTTACTAATTATAATAAAAACAAAAACATTTTTAATAATTTACAGTTAATTTATAAATTTATAAAATGTGTATATTATAAATAATTAGTATTATAAAATTGTGTTCCTCTTTTTTCCATCAATAAAGTTGTATTATTATTTTTCAAAACGGTTTTCTTTTATTTTTACTGTGTGAATATTTTCCGAAAACATTTTTTTAACAAATGGACATTTAGCGAAGCTACAGAAATATTCTTTTTTGCTAATGAGAAAACAAAAATTAACAAAGATAATATATATAATACATATTTATATTAAATTTAATATTGGATAATATAATAACAAAATAAACCTTTTACTAATTATATAAAAATTCTTAAGAAAACAATATTTGAAACGATATTATTATTTCCAAATAAAAATATGAGAAGATGTAAATTGTGAGATGAATTCATTTCGTATATTCTTGTCAGTCACAAACATAACATTTTTGTATATATATACAAAAAGGGGGTATAGATGACGTTTAAGTTAGTGCAACTTACAAACATACACAAAAAACAAACATGCATGAACACAAACATTACGATCAAGCTAAGTTCATTGTAGTGACGACCTGTGTTTTGTGCACACAAAGCAGGTTTCAATGTGTAAATATAAAGATTCAAGAATTTTCAATATATTTGAAGCTTGGGAAGTAATTAGCACTTTGATTGTTAGTTAATTCATCAGTAAATGTATTTTTTACTGTTTTGCATATATTTTAGAGATAGTAGGCCTATGACTTAAGTATTGTACAATAAACACTTTTCAGCATACGGGTATTTTATTATAACCAAATGCAGATCCACATTTTATGTCAACAACAGAAATTAAGCTCATAATCATCGAGATAAAAATCTAGCGCCTTGATTATTTGTAACATTGCGGCGCTACATTTACCACTATCATTACAATTTTTACTTTTATATATTTCATTTAAATTTTATTACTTAAATATTCAACAAAAAACATTTTAGCAAATAAACATTTTAAAAAACCACGTAAAAGCCACATTCGATCTCGGCAATAAGAATCAATCTCATTTCCATTCAGATTAACGACTAGTTCTTTGGCACATATGTATATAATAATTGAAATTATTACATTGTAGTTGTTATTTAAATTATTATTTTGTGCAATGTGCAATACTATTAAGTTATTTAAATGTAGATAAAATACAAAATTAAAAAAACTTTTCCACACCATCTTTTGTTAGCAATAAACATAATTTATCTGTTTAATTGCATTTTTCAAAACAATTTACTATGTAATTATGTGTCTGTTTAAAACATTTTATATAAATGTCTACATAATTATTTTATATCACATTTTTATAAGTTTAATTTACTTATTTTCTTCTTTATGTTGTTTATTTTGAATATTTAAATTGAATTCTTTTTCAGTTACATTAAAACGTTTGCAAGTTTTAGCAAGATTTTCATTGCGTTTTTGGTTTTTACTTTGGATAATTTTATTATATAGAGGCATGTATACATAAGCTGGAACAGATCTTGCACGAAATTTGGAACAAAAATTTGGATTATCTCCGTTTGTAACATTGCACTTTTTTTCTTTGTTTAATGATAAGTTTTGTTTTTTCAAAGCTTCCTCTCTTTTAGTCATTTCAAACGGCTCAGGGATTGTAATGTGATGTTTCCAACGTGATTCAGGTTGTTGATTATTATCTAAGTTAATATTTAAATATTTATTAGTAATTAATATATCAAAGTAACAAATTTGTAAATTTTAAAACTAAATAATAAAAAATATAATTATATATATATATATATATATATATATATAGTAAATAGATCAAATTAAATTATTCCAAATTTAATATATGTAAAATAAGAAGTTTTATATTTTGTTATAGATACACATACCTAATTTTTAAAAATAAGTATAATATTAAAAATTATTATTATTATGAGAATTTGAGTAATCTTTATAAAGTATCAATTAAATGTTTTCTCTAAGTGGGGCATTTTGGACTACAGAATCCCAATCTATTACTCTGCCATAGTTCTATTTGATACCATAAGATAAATTATTCATGAATTGAATTATAATAAAATCAATTACCAGAAGCAAACGTATAATATTCACATATTTCAATGGTATTCAGTAAAACAGACAATAAGGTTATTCCGCGCTAATTATAATAATCATTCAGATTGCTTTTTTTTAGGAAGAGTGACAATTACTTTTTGACGCCAATCATTTAAAATCTGTTCATTATGCCATATAACATTAAATAAATAAACAAGCTTGCATGCTACAACGTGTCCTTTATATTTTAACATCTCTACAGTTATATCGTCAAGTCCTCCTGCTTTATTGCTTTTTAACATCTGAATTGCATAGATCACTTCAGATACAGAAATGCTATCAGTACATATTTCCGGATTTTAAATCACATTCATATCCCTGTCGTTATTAATATCCATGAGAGTATTTGGCATGGGCTGATTAAGTACTATTTTAAAATCCTCTACCCATTTAAATGATTGTTTATCATCTGTTAAAAGTAAACAACTATCTTTTTTGTGCTGTGAATATTGGTGTCCTTTCTAACCCCCTACAGTTTACAATTTTATACATAATCTTGAAATCATTTTTGCTGCTGTCTTATCTGCTGCTTTGCATTTGTTTTCTAACTAATCATTCCTATCATTGCGGAAGCATTTTTTAACCCGTTTCATATACTTATTATCAAATATTTAAATAATCCTGATAGAAATTTAGGCGACTTTGTCCAGTTTTACAAACTGGCGTCGTCATAATTGTGCTGTTTATTAGCCAAAAAAAGTTTTATAACTCTATGTTTGTTAAGCATATCAAGCCATAGGAGTTAGCTGTTTAATATTCTGTACAAATATAGAAATAATAAATAGGTTGCTACGTTACTAACAAACACAAAAAAAAATGTATAAATTATTCACAACTTAATTTTTAGTTATTTACAAAGCGTTGTGTACATTTTTATTTTTCTGTTATCTATTTTTTAACTAAAATAATTTTTGTCGAACCTAATTACAATTGTTTTTTTTAATGTTTAAAATAATAAATTGTTAATATTTTAAAAAGCTTTTAATTTGTGCTATATATATATATATAACATTAATTAGAAAAGTTAATATAATTCTAGTGACAAAATATTTTGTTAACAATTAGCACAACTCCTTTATAAACAAACGGAATTAGTTAAAATAGTATATATTGTAATTTTTACTGCTGCAATGGTTTACAAAAACATTTTTCACTACCTAGTTATTTAACAATAACAAAAAAAAGTTCAAATTTAGTGCCGATAGTAAAACTTAAACTCCTTCCAATTCTATATCTAATCTTGCATTCTACCGATTATATAACACAACAAAAATAAAACAAACTAAATAACAACAAATGTGACTATACCCACTGCATCATTATTACTTATACCATTCCACCATAATACAAAGTAAATTTAAAATTACATAAATTTTGACTTAAATTAAAACTTATTAACATTTATAAAATGTACTTTTAAAATTGTATAAAAATAATTTTTATTATTTTTTTACTAATTTTTATTAATTTTAATTTATTAAAAATAAATATTTTTTTAATTAACAATAAAATGTATAAAACATTTGTAATCTTAATTATTATAAGTAAATGATATTAAATTAAACAATCTAAACATGCTTTATTTATTAAAACAAATAAACAATTAATAAATAAACAATATATTATTTATATTGATAAAAACATATTAACAAACAATATTAGTCGTTTGTTAGTGATAATGGTTGGCAACAAAAACAAACATTATTTTTATTAATAGTAATATGTTACACTAAAATAATGTTTATTTTTACTTGTTAAAATTTATATGTATATTTTCATTAACACTCTTCGCAATTAAAATACTTAACAGTATACATATAAAATATATTTTAAAAATTGTTTATATTTGTTTCATTAACAACAACATAAATTCATAACGTCTAAAAGTTAATAAAAATTACTTTTAAACATTAAAAACTATTGCAAAATGTAAAATGTGTTAATAAAACGATTAATTATAAATAATTATATATATATATATATAATTATTAAACATTTTGAACCAAAGTATAAAATTTTTGAATTTGTAATTCAGTAAACAATAATTCAACTTTTATTACTAGCAACAATTTTAAAACTCTGTTAAATTGTACTAAATGTTTATTTAATAACAAATGCTATTAATAAAACATTTAAACAACAAACATTACACTTAAAATAACATCTTAACTTTATATTTTTGTATTCCATGTTGTGATACAGAGTTAATATGGCTCCGGACTTAAAACTGCATAGGTAAAAATTTGAATTCCACCAGCAGCATATTACTAAAATTTTCTAAATATCTATATACTAAAAATATTATTGTCAAATTTAAACGGCTCAGGGATTACAATGTGATGTTTCTAATGTGACTAAGCACGTTAATCATTATCTAGGTTAACATTTAAATATTTATTAGTAATTATTATATTAAAGTAACACATTTGTAAATTTTAAAACTAAATTATATATATATATATATATACTCTAATATTTAAAAGAATACATTACACAATTAATTAATAATTTTGTAAACATTTATAGGCATTAAATTATTTTTATTAAATTTAATACTAAATTGAAAATTAATTTACTTTCTTTATTATTTGCGTTACATATTAAATAAGATTGTGCATTATTGCAATCGCTATTCATTAATTCGGTATATAGTATAAGAACTTACTTAACAGTTACTTCGTTTTTAAAATAATTGTTTTTAATATTAATTTTGTTTTTTAATACACAATTTATATTTTGATTTTTATTATCAAAATTTACAAAATTGTTTTCTAAATAATTCGCATGAATTGTTTTAATAATATCCATAGTAATCTTGTGTTCTGATTTTAACTGCGTTAGTTTTTCATAAAATTTATCATCATTATTTTCATTGACTAAATTATTTATTTTAATTTCAGTGTTTATTAAAAGTTTATCTAATATATCTGCAGTCTATGCATAATTAATGTAATTTTCTATTAATGTATATTACTTGCAAAAGGTTTCCATTTGTGCAACATAATATATTATTTAAAATCAACTTAGCTTCTTGGCTTAACTTAGTAAATATATCATTTTCTTTAGCAAATCCATTATGAATAGAAACATTGCAAACTGATACTTCTGACATTCTTAAATATTTAATTAGCCGCTTGTAAACACAAGCGTATCTCAGAAATATGAAAATTATAATAGAACGTTTAAAATACATCAAACTTATGCAATAAATATAAATTATTAAATAAAATTATTTTAATAAAATTTTTAAACTAAAAAATTAAAATTATTTATTTATTTAAATTAATTTATTTTATAAATAAATATCATTATTATTATTATTATTACAAAATCCATTTAATAATGGATTTGCTAAATAAATATTACAAAAATTAAATTACTCGTGAGGTAAGGCTCGTGTCACGCTACACGTCCATTAAGGCGTTATTCATCTTTTTTCTCTTTTTTTAGGAATATTGCAGTGTTTTTGCATTGTAATTCGTAACTTGTTTTATTATTAATTTGTACATTTATAATTTTTGCTTGTTCCCCATAATTGTTAACTTCCACTATCTATCTCGATTTTGTCTTAAATTCAAAATGTTTTTTGCGACTAATCCCTCTATACTTCACCACCCATTTTAAATTTTTTCTTAAAAATATGAAAAACTTGAGAACCGAGTATTAATAGGCGTTTTGGCCTACTCAACTCGTGTACAATCCTGAATCCTGAAAAATTTATATTTGAAATTTAATAATGCTTTTATTAACAAAAAATTAAAATTAACGTCATTATCTTGTTATTTTCTTAATAACTTATAAATTTGTTTTAAAGTAATAATTAATACTTAATATAAATACAAATTTTTATTAATAATCTTTTTAAATTTAGGATTCAGGATTGTATGCAAGATGAATAGGCGAAAACTTTTTTTTGTACTTGGTTTTTAAATTATCTCAAATAATAGGAAAAAAGAAATAAAATTGAGAGTGAGATAAAGAAAGAATTTGTTGCAAAAAGAATTGGAAATTAAGACAAAAATCAAGGTTTACAATTACATAAAGTGAGCAAAATAATAAATATACAAAAGTAATAATAATACTAATTTTATATTACTATGCACAAAAACACTGTAGTAATTTTAAAAAGCAAAACGAGAAAATAATAAGTTAATAGTGTGCTTAACGTGCAACGTGAGCGCACCCCACCTCTCGAGTGAAAAAACTGAGACTATTTTGCTATCGTAATATTAAAAAATAAACACTCAACAACATTTTTTAAGATATGTATTAATTCATTTATTACAAAATGCAAAAAATACCTTTAAATATGTGAAATAACCAAAAATCAATCTAAAACCCCTATTTGAAAAAAATATTTCAGTAATTTAAATAGAACAGTAAAATAAATACAATTATTTCTATACTTCCTGGAAAGTTTAATAGTAGATTAACTTTATACAATGTATATTATTTTATTAATGTTATAAAAAATTTCTAATATTTTAAAACATGTCATTTAGCACTGCAAAAATTAAATTAAATATTTTTAGGGCATTTTTTTGACATTTTGCTAAATGACATTTAACGAGCACACAAACGTTGTATAATTATCAAATTCAATACTTATTGTTTTTTAGAATTCAGGATTTTTCACGCTTTTTAGTACTCGGTTCTCAAATTGTCTCAAATTTTCAGGCGTAAACATTTAGGTGGGATTCTTCCAAGATTTCTTGTAAAAAACTTGATAAGCCTGAAACATTTAGAAGTAGCCAAAAAATGGTGTTTAGTAAAATTAAGCGAAAAATCAAATATAACTCCTAGATCCTTAATAGATTTGGTCAATTTTATCGGTTGTGAGTTAAGAGGAAGATAAAAAACAGTGCCAGACGGTCGTCCGAAAGTAATGTGCTGACATTTATTCTTATTAAGTGGAAGCTGATTCTTTAATGACCAATTGAAGATATTGAAAATGTCCGCTTGAAGTAATTCTGGGTTGGTCCCCCAGATATTAACGTTGTCTGCATAAAACAGAATACTAGAGTGAACGACTGAAGGTAAATTATTTATAAAGAGAATAAATAGTAGGGGGCCTAAGACAGACCGTTGAGGAACCCTAGAGGAGATAGGACAAGAGGAGGAGGTATCTGACCCTACCCGAACCTTAAAAGTACGATTGGAGAGAAAATCTTCAATCCAAGCAAGAATAGACCCTACTATCCCTACAGACTTGAGCTTTGCAATAAGAAGATTATGTGGAACTTTATCGAAAGCCTTAGCAAAGTCAAAATAAATAGCATCAACAGACTGATGCCTCTGAAGCAGGTCTGTGATGCTATTTGAGTAAGTAATAAGATTTGTAAAACAAGACCTCTTAGGCATAAAGCCATGTTGAGCAGGACTAACGATATTAAGTTTAAAGAGATGGTCCAGTAAATGGAATCTAATAAACCTATCCATTATTTTACTAGGTGTAGAGAGAATGCTTATAGGCCTATAACTGTTTGGTAAAGATTTACAACCAAACTTGTGGATAAGCCTAATAAAAGCGACTTTCCATATGGAGGATACTTGCCCAAACTGAACCGAAAGATTAAAAATATAAGTTAGGGAGGGGAAAGAACATCCGCATATTCTTTCAAAATCCTAGGATATATGCCATCAGCACCACAAGACATAGACCTAAGGTGTCTAAGGCAGTCTGAGACTGAGAGATTAGAGATTGTTAGAGGTGTTATAGGTGGATACTCAGATGTAGGGAGAGACAGAGTAACTCCGGGGGTTTGAAAAACCGAGTTAAAAAATTCTTTAAACAGGTTACAACTAGAAGGACCTGATACCTCCTTACCTTGTTGATCTTTAAGACAAGGGAAGGAAAGAGTGTCCACCCGCTTATTCCTGATAAATTTGAATAGGAGTGTTTTATTAAACTTAGCTTTATTTAGAAGTTTGTGCAATAAGTTCCCTCTGTGCATTCTAATAAGTCTAGTACATTTATTACGAGTATCTAAGTATCTATAGTGGAAGCAAGGTAGCTTTGTAACTTTCCACAAATAGAAGGCCTTATTCCGCTTGTGAATCATTCTGGATATAGCTCTAGGAAGTCTAGGCTTAGTATGTTTAGGAATTCTGAAGGGAACAAAGAGATTTATCCCTTCACTAATTACCTTGTTGAAAAAGGCATAGGCTCCTTCAAGATCATTAGTATATAAATTTTCCCAATTAGTATTTGTCAGGAAGCCTCTAAGTCCCTTGCTATCAGTTTTCCTAAAATCAGGTATAGGTTTCAGTTGAAGTTCACAAGTATTAGAGATAGGGACCGGATAATGGACTATAAAAGTCACTATGAGATGGTCACTTTTTCCAAGAGGAGGAAGGAAGGACATGGAATCGATATCTACAGAGTCATTTGAGAGTACTAGGTCAAGACAGGAGGGATTAGTTCCGAATCTATAACAAGTAGGGGAGAATACATGCTGTTTGAGGGCATGTAGAATCATTTTGTGGCTCTATGTTCTTTTTAAATTATGAAACTTTGTTATTGTTTTTTCAATTATTGTTATCTTGTTGTCCCATGCTAATTTAAAAATAAATTAGTTGTTAATTCTTACTTTATTATAGAAAACATGTATTATCAATTATTTCTTAATTATATGGGAACATGAATGTTAGTACTAAATATATTAAGTTTAAAATAGTTAATACTATTATGTACTACAGAATAAATAAAATAAACAGACAAACTAAAAAAATTCAGAATTACACAAACCACGTTATACTTTACAATTACACAATTGAAAAATGTGGCGTTTTTTGGTGCAGTAAAACAATATAAATAATTTTAACAAAAATAGAATTGTAAATAGTAAAATATAAACATGTTAACATAGGATTTACCAAATGATATAATTAATAAAATATTTGTTAAAAAATAGTAACGTTACAGTTATTTAAAAACAAAAGGGTTTTGTATTATTATTATTATTATTAATAATAATTATAATAATAAAGTAAATATTCCTGACTTACAATTTTAGAAAATGTTAACGTTAATAAATAAACATCTGCAGAATTTTTGTTGTAATGTTTTTAAATTTTGTAATCGCATTGATCTTAATTTTTTTTATTAGTATGGTGCTCAACTTGGTCCTGAGTGGGTATGGGTTCAAATCCCACTATTGGTACTAAATTTGGGCCCACATTTGGTTTCTCTAAAATGCCAACTGGTGAAAGATGTTTCCCATTAAACAATTAGAGCAGCAAAAAACTTTATTTAAAAAAAATAGATAATTGTGCATACAGTTTTATTGCTATTAAAAAAATTACGTTTAAATTAAAATTTTTATTTAAAATTGCATTAATAAGGAATGTATTTTTTTGTAATTTTTTAATTATAAAGTTAACTGAAAATCTACATCTGATTTAACACAATTTTTAAAAACTTTTAAAATAATTTTGTTAATCATAAATTATTTGTATTTATAATTTTATCACATTGCACTAATACATAGGATTTATTAGTTGATGTAAATTTAAACTCTTATTTTATACAATATGCGTGTTTACTAAAAAATTAATTCTTAAAAATATTATATTTTTTTAATTAAAAAAAAAATTTACGTTAGAATAAATTTAAAATTTTACACAGTATGCTGTACTTATAATGTGTTTAAATGTTTCAATAGTTAGCTTAAACACTTGAGCGCAATCGTTTGCACGATGGTAGGTTGTCTAATTCTGATTAATCTTAAAAATTAGGATCTTATGCTTCCAGAGCGATTTCAACACATTCTTCGTGTTTTAAATACAAATATTGATGGTCAATACAAAATTTTATACGCTATTACATCGATTAAAGGTGTTGGTCGTCGATATGCCACTGTAGTATGCAAAAAGGCTGACATAGATGTTAACAAACGTGCCGGGGAACTTTCAGACGACGAAATCGATAAATTGGTTACTGTTATGAGTAATCCTAGACAATACAAAATCCCAGATTGGTTTTTAAACAGACAACGTGATCTTGACGATGGTAAAACTTCGCAAATTATGTCTAATGGATTGGAGACCAAGCTCCGTGAAGATCTTGAAAAATTAAAAAGAATTCGTGCACACCGAGGAATAAGGCATTATTGGGGGTTAGTTATTTAAATTTTCTAATAAATTAATTTCGCGTTTGCTATTTGTATCTTTCCAACCAGTTTATTAGGTAATTTTTATGTTAAAGGTGTACGTTTGTTGATGGATAATTTTTTTGGGTTTTTATAGATGTTCTAATTAATTACAATTATGATCACTATTTTAGATTGCGTGTCCGTGGTCAACGTACAAAGACAACTGGAAGACGTGGTCGTACCGTTGGTGTAATCAGAAAGAAATAACTTTAAAAATAAATAATGGATTTGTATCTATGTGGGTTTTTTGTTTTATATATTTTTGAAGTAGTTGGAAGTCAGGGTATATGTTAAAGATGTTTATTTGAAAACAATGCTTTTAAAAAGTTTTGTTAAAATTTTAGGCTTTGTTGACGCCGGAATTGGTAAGTAACGGGTAGTATTAATAAAGGGTTTTCTCTGTCCTTGATGGGAAACGTTTTTCGCATCCCAAGGCATTTTTGATCGATTGCAATTGAATTTTCCTTGATGTCAATGTCTTCTGTTAGCGATGCTTTGTTTTTTAATAGTCGATTTAATGTTACCTTGTTTTGATCTAACTCTGACTTTACTTCTCTTATTGTTTTACTGAGTTCCATTACTTCCTTCTGCAAGCTGCAATAAAAAAGGGATTAAGCAATGTAAATATTTATTTTTTATTTTCTATATTCGTGGAACATTCCGAGGGGTTACTTATTATTTTATGTGAAGATGACTTTTCATACCGGGAAAAAATTTTTTTAATCGGTAGGCGGCGTATTCTCGACAGTATCATTATTTACGAGAATTAATAAAAACTGATTTTTTGTTATGGTTACAATCTATAGCCGGCTGCCTATATTTACTTTTAAGTATTCTAGGTTAATTCTTGAATATATTCGCTTAGCAACATCTGAATTATGCTATTGTGCATTCGGTCTCCTGATCTGCGTTCGTTTTATATCGGAATGCATCAGTTACGCAATCACGAATATATTTATTATCAAGATTGGGACTAAGGATTATTCGAAGACTATATATATTTAATTGAATAAAGCAACTTATATGCATTTTAACACTTGCGATATATCTGTAATTAGTGTTACGAGCGCTTATTAAGTCTCGATCTCCAATGATTGTAATAATCCTGTTTTCAAACCTTTATTTGATGTGCCCTGGATTTAGACTAAGATGGATGAGTGATCAAACAATGGTATAGCTCGAATTTCGCCTTGCGAGTAAGTACAAGTATACGTTCTGGGTATCTTAAGGTATACGATTATCAAATGTAGGCGTTAGAACAATTTAGATAAAGTAGACGGTATTGTTTCTTGGAAAACAGTGGTGTTTATTTTTTTAGTTTTGGTGCATACACATTGCCAAATTTGTCCGTAGAAGCCAAGGTTTACTAAAAATTAGGTATTTGAAATATTCATTCCATTTTAGTTGGTGACGTAGTCACCTCTTCATTATTTCTGAATTAATTGTGTTGTATTGCGTTAACTACCTGACGAGAAACTACAACAATAACAAAAGTTAGTGGCAATGCCACATCTTCATTAATTCCAAATTCGCATAGCATCTCGAACAATCCCTTTCCATTGTTCACAATTTTCGGAGGCGTGTAGGGATATGTCAGTCCATCGACTTAGCTATTGTTTCCAAGATAAAGTGCCGGTCAAGATTGTGTGAAGATCGTCCCGAACAGCATCCATCCAAGTACGTTTTTGACCTCCTTTCCTCTTCTTCCAGTCGGTATTTGGACAAGCCAGGGTTACGATACGTGAGATTGTATCAGGATTTCTACGAAGAACATGTCTAAACCAGCGCAATCTTTGTTGTCGCGATACCAATGAAGGAAGATCATTTCGAATTTGGTGGTTACTGATCTTTTTCATCCAATCCCTTGATACGGAGGATGCAAAATGGGTGTTGTGCCAAATGTATCTGAGACATCTTGCTTCAAATTTATCAAGCTGCTTGATCTCTGACCCTGTAAGAGTCCATGTTTCAGCTGCGTACAGAAGTACTGTGCGAACCAATGAAGAGAAAATGTTCATCTTTGTTTTTCGGTTGATGGATTTACGTCTCCATAGTGGATCGACAAGCTTTCCAAACGCAGCAGCAGCTAAACAAATTCAACGATTTACTTCATTGGATGAACCACCGTCAGAAGTAATTGAGGAGCCCAGATACGTAAATTCCTTTACATTGGGGAGAACAACATTATTTAATACAATCCTTGCATCAGGAGCTTGAGACGACATGATGACTGATTTTTTTGGGTTGATCTTCAAACCATATTCACCGGAAGCATTCACGAGGAAATCTAATGCATGCTGCAACTGAGCTTCGTTCTCAGCTAGAAGTACAGCATCATCAGCGTATTCTAAGTCCGTAATGGGCCTAGTACCAATATACACACCTTCCATTTGTACAGAGATCTTGGCAAATATAGTATCAATTGCATAGTTGAACAAAAGTGGAGCAGCCACGCAGCCTTGACGGACACCACTGCAAATTTTGAATGGCTTTGTAGTAGATTTGTTGCAATTGTGGATTACAGCAGTTGAGTTCTTGTACAAACCACGTAGAAGATTCACCAGTTGCAGGGGTGTTCCATCTCGTAACATAGCGATCCAAAGTTCTTTTCTGTTCAGCGAATCAAAAGCTGAAGAGTAGTCAATGAAGGCTACATACGTAGGACGCTGAAACTTTGCCCGAAATTTAAGAATGCGTCGAAGCGTATAAATTTGATCGATGCATCCCATACCAGGACAAAAACCAGTTTGATTAGGACGAGTGGTTTTCTCCTCTCCGGGCGGATCCGTTCAACTATTGCTGAGGTGGCAATTTTGGCAGCTATGCAAAGTAAGCTGATGCCTCTGTAGTTAGCAGGTATTTGTGTATCTCCTTTCTTGTAAACAGGAACAATAGTATCACGGTGTCAGTCTTCAGGGCACTGCTCGTTTGTCCAGAAATCCGTTATGATGCCATACAAATCTTCAAGAAGTCTCGAGGGACCATATTTGAAGATATATGGAGGAATTTCGTCAAAACCGGCGGCTTTCCTAGCTTTAAGTTTTCTACAAATGCGCATAATATCATCGATAGGGGGGGGGTTCAACAGATATTGGATAAATTGCCATAGAAACAGTCTCAAGCGTGGATTGGTCTTGCAGCCATCCTGTAGTGAGTTCAGGGTGGTTTAAAGTCTGATTAAAGTGGAGTAACCAGTCTTCGTCAGAAATGCCAGACGATCCAACTTTAACTTTGTTACCACGGCATAGCTGATTTAATTTCTTGTAAACTTTTCCACAATCGTTATGGCGGGCAGAAACCTCTAGCTCATCTGCTACAGAGTCTCAATGTTTTTGCTCATCCCCTTTATAACTCTTTCGAAATTCCGCACGCAATGTCTTTTCTTCACTTTTCTCTGAGCTTTCTTTGTGCATAGAGATTACGAGATTTGGTGGACAACCAGTTTGGGCCTTTGACATTGATTGAACGAGGAAGCACCAAACTAGCTGTATCAATCTTCTGCTTTAGACTGTTCCAAGACTTATTTATTCCCATATCACAGTTCGGGACAGCATTTAAAGCTGCTAAGTAGGCTTTGGCAAACTTGGTAGCATAGTTGCTGTTTGTGAGCAGGGAATAATCCGGAGCCAAAATATCAGCTTTAGTCTTGGCAGTTCTTAGGCGTTGCCGAAACGAACAAGAGACAAGTGCATGATCAGAGTCATTCTCATTACCCGTTCGGCAGCCTCTGTATGCACGGGAATTTGTGATTGCACTGAACCAGCGTTTACTAACCAAAACATAATCGATTTGGGAGGAATATCTACCACAACTTGAACGAAATGTTGTCAAGTGTTTCACAGGGTGTTGAAAAAATGTGTTCGTGAGAACCATATTGCATCTTGCCGCGAATTCACTTAACCTTCTACCGTTCTCGCATTGTTCGCGCGATTTTGTCCAAGGGCCAACGCAGAAACTACGTGAGTTACAACTCTCTAACGAAGGTATTCCATACACTTTGCATCTTTTTAACATTGGACATTGTTATATTTACGTCGACTATTTCACCAAGATTTTATGATTATAAATTCTAATGAATGTGTTTTTTATTGGTGGGTAAACAAGCAGATTTCCATTTTATATCAATAAATTAATTGTAACTGAGTAACTGCACTTATCGCGTGCATTTTGTTAAGACTTGAATTGATAAAATAATAGCGAATTGAAAGTTTATAAGTTTTTATGCAATGGAACAGATGATGGATGTATACTTTTTGACCATTCATTTGTCATTCATTTTGGTTGGTGACGTGATCACCTCTTCATTATTTCCCATATTTATACGACATCTAAACGATCGACTTCGATGGCTTGGTAAGCGTAACACAAACGTAGAAGAATAACAAAGTTTCTTGGCTGGTAGACGGCATCCTTGTGAAGTCGCCACTGTTCGCAAAGATTGACGAGACCGCTTGATTTTTTATAAGGGTTATCTCCCTTAGCCCAAGGTATGGTATACGTATACTTTAGATACCTTTTAAGTATCCTGGGTGTATGTTCGCACCCACCCGCCGTAGCGGGAGCCCACTTATACCGCTGGGATGCTAATGATCCTGAGGATTTGAGTAATGCTTATAAAGTCTCAATTTCCAATGATGGTGATATTTCTGACTGTTCGTCCTCTACGTGGTGCATCCTGTACTAGGTGCCCTTAGGCATCTAGACTAATAACAGCAGGGTCCGAGTGCACAGCGGTATAACTGGGCTTCCGCTACGGCGGGTGGGTGCGAACATACACCCAGGATACTTAAAAGGTATCTAAATGCATACGTATATTATATGTAGCCCTTGGGCTAAGGGAGATAACCCTGACAAAAAATCAGGCGGTCTCGTCAATCTTTGCGAACAGTGGCGACGTCACAAGGATGCTGTCTACCAGCCAAGAAACTTTGTTATTCTTCCACGTTTGTCTACGCTTGTCAAGCCATCGAAATCGATCGTTCTACATGTCGTATAAATATGGGAAATAATGAAGAGGTGATCACGTCACCAACCAAAATGAATGAATGAAATGACTTATACCGCTGTGCACTCAGACCCTGCTGTTATTAATCTAGATGCCTATAGGCACCTAGTCCAGGATGCACCACGTGGAGGACGAACAGTCACCATCATTGGAAATTGAGACTTTAATAGCATTACTCAAATCCTCACGATCATTAGCATCCCCTAATTGAAATATCATTTTCTCAAACAAGTGGATAGCAGTTAGCAGTAGATGTACTGCTGTACTGGCAGATTGTTTACTTGAATGCTTTTCTAATGTCAAGCCATTTCTGATTTAGATTGGACAGTTTGCAATTATCATAATTTAATTTGTTTTATTTTTCCATTAGTGCTGGTAATAAAAAATTCTATTTCTTGATGATAGCTTGCATCGGAAAGGCATGTTTGAAATGTTAGTTTTGCGATATAGACACTACCAAGTTGTTTACATTTTCGACGTAATTGCAACATTCCGTATTTTATCGATGCCACAAATCGAAGGAGTTTGCTTTAAATTTTAACAGTTATTCTTTATGATTTCGAAAGAATAAATTTGAAAACGTATGTGCTGTTATTTACGGTTCTTGGACTCAACATTCTAGTCATGTGTGGTCTAGATTTTGTTAGTGATCATAAGCATTTTTCAAGAATAGTTACCAATCTGTTTTGTCTGCACGTATTTGGAGTTGCAGAAAAAGATTCACTTTGCTTGTTAACATAGTCATATCTCTTTCTATATCCGTACATGTTAAACGGTTGACTTTGATGACTTTATGTACATAACAAACTTGGGAGAATAATGAATATATTCTGGTTGATGGAGGGCATTATTGTAACAGCGCCAATGTTCATAAAGATTGACGGGGCCGCCTGATTTTTAATCAGGGTATGTATCTATGTAGCCCAACTGTTACTATCCGTCAAACCAAAAGTTCAATTATACCGCCATACACTAGGTCTTTATATACACCTCGCCCAGGATACACCACATGGAGATGACAGTCAGAAATATTACCATTATTGGAAATTAAGACTTTAAAACCATTACTCAAGTCCTCAGGATTATTAGCATCCCAGTTGGTTCATTGATAGAAGTAGGTCCAGTGGTTAAGGCAGTTGGTTTAAAGTATCCTGAGGACAAAAGCTAAAGTTAGTACATATAGATATAAAGTATACATGTACAACACAATAATGTTTTCACATTACCTTCTCATAGGTTCGTCGTAGCATTTTTCAACATGTATTCTTCTAGTTCTTTCTTTCAACCTGGTTTCGGCTATTTTCAACAAATATTTCTTATCGTAAATAGTTTTTTCCAACACATGAACCATCATTTCTACTTCGTGACTTTCTTGCATTATCTAACAAAATTTTGGACTTTATTAAAATATGCCTACCTTTTTTAGCGATGCTCGTAAACTGTCTTTGACGTTGGATACTTCAATAATTCTTGTTTGCAATGCATTGTTTACTGCCCTAAATTGTGCATGTGTATTGTTCAAAACCGACTTAATCAGTGCATCTGAACCGTCACGTAAATTTTCAGACGCATTGCGTTGAAATTGGGATGTTACAATATTTTCTTGACTAAATTTAACCCATGTCACAGGGTTACTACGTCTACAATTGTAAAAAAGGATCATTTTACTAATTGTTTCATTTTAAAGTTTATTAACTTTTATATCGAACCTTGCACATTAGTGATAAGTGGGGTTGGAAAAACGTTTTCTGTGCAGCTGATTATTGTATTATACAAACAAGTAACTAGGTGTTTTGAACAAACACTCAATGTTATTTATATAAATATCTTAACTGTGGATAAAACAAGTGAAACTCAGGAATTAATCGATTTTATTGAATACAGATGCAGCGTATTTTATTATTGTTTTGTACATCAATGTCTTGCAAAAATTCTAATTCTAATTGTGTATGCCAAAAGCAGTAATTGAACTGATGTAACTTAAAAAGTGTTTCAGATGTCAGAGCACATACATCAAATGAGATAAACACAGTTTAGTCATTAAAGTTGTGGTTTTTGAAACATATAGTTTACGGTTTAAAGATGACCATTGATTTTTGATCGCACTATGATATAGCTGTACAGCGCACGACTTAGACCTGAGCAGGCATGGGTTAGAATCCCACTACTGGCACGAAAATGCAGGCCCACGTTCGGCTTTACTAAAATGTCCACTGCTGAAAGATGATTCCCGTAAATTATTTAAAGTAGTAAAAATAAAAAAATAAAAATTAATCACTGCTGTAATGGTTATAATAAAATAACTTAACCAGCTGCATTACGTATACTAATTAGGTGGATTACCTGTAACAATATGTGTAATAATATATTAACAATAGTTTAAATCTTTAAAAACAAAACTATTTTATTTGACATAAAGTTGAATATCTTTAAAAAATCTGATTTTTATTAAGCAAAGAGCATATGGCTTTACAACTAACTTTTGTTTTGTTTTATTGTAAAGTTAGTTTATAAACATAGAAGTTATACTATTATTAATAACATGAAATCACAAAATGTCTACAGTCATTATCCAACGATTTCTTACGTATCGTCCACTAATTCAATTTGTTTGTATGAGTCAATGTGCTTTGATGAATTGCACAGTGTTTGTAACTTTTTGTCAATCTTGTAAGCATGGTATTTGTTAAATTCATCCTTCAACAAAACTTGTTGTAGTGTACGCAACAATCTGCAATAGAATAAATTAAATGGATGGGGAATTAATTCGTTGTGGGATATTTTTATTTATTATTATTCTTGTTTTAAATTGTTCACCTGATTTTTTGAAATGCAATTTCAAACATATAATTAACTATCACTTAGTTATTAAAAAGAAGTTATTGTTTTGTTATATTTATGAGAAATGCAAATGAATATTTAAATATATAGATTTTGGTTTATTAGCATAACAGATATATATTGTTTCCATATCATTTTCCTATATATAAACTTGGATAATTTAATATTAGTTGAAGATATGCTAATATAATTATGGTTATACGTTTGTTAATGTACTATGTGCTCAATTACTTAAAAAACATCAGTACTACTTGAAACTGGGTGCACGTGAGTTTGAGACCCATTATCTGGGATAAGTGAGGTTTTTTCTTCCGCTTCGCTAAATGGTCGCTAACTAAAATTATGTTGTGTTAAACATTGAAGCAATGCAAACCAAAAATATGCAAAATAATGTAGTTTTAAGATTAACGGTTTGTAAATATTGGCAAACAATTATCTTATTGTTAAGCATTCCATCTTATAGTGGGAATTAGCTTAAGGCTAAAACCTTTCATTGGTACAATATTATCCTAGGGATGACAAAATATTTAAACTAATAATATGTACATAACCCCCTGATTAGGTTTATTTAGGGATATAGTAATTATGGTTAAAAAGTGAGAATTCTACTATGGAAGCTACAAAAAATACCTTATATAATCTTTTTCAAACACAAGTAGATGTAATAAGAGATAATAATATAATGTATTTTAAAATCGCATTTTTAAGCATGTTGAGAAAAATATAAAATAGGATACGTTTGACACATACTGGCTATTACATTTGACAAAATCTTACTTTAATTGAATGGTACTTTTTTCGATAGATTTTAAAAGTAGTTCATCTAGTTTTCGAATTGATTTTATTTCCTTTAAATTACAATATTATATTAATAAAGATTCATTTTAATATAATAACCACAAATAAATTAACATTATTAAATGTGTTACTAACTATTGCAAATATAACATGCATGCGTTTTCTTAAATAATATATTTAACCATTCAAATATATATATATATATATATATATATAATTAAATCTTTTAATGAATTATTGTGTATCTATATATCAATAAATAAATAAATAAATTTATTTATTTATATTTATGTGGTTGTTATTGTATTAATGTTTAACTGAAAAAAAATGTTTTAGCAAGTAGGCAGTTAGCAAAACCAAATAAAGGTCTAATGTTGTACTGATGGTGGGACTCAAACCCACTCAGTTTAGAGTCTAGTGCTTTATCGAATTTGCAACAATTTTTCGTAGAAAATTAATATTTACTATGATAAGTTTTAATGTTTTTAAAAAACGTGTTTGCGTAATGTGAACAATGACAAAATCGTTGCATGTATTAGGTGAATGTACATACCTTTGTCAAAGCATTTTCGACATTATCAACAACTTCATCAATTCCTTTCCTGTCTTCTCTATTAGTCATACAAGTTTTAGAAACTTCTAGTGGTTTTTGAAGATACTCGCGATTGAGTTGTAACATTTGAATAGATTCCTACAAATAAATTATTGTATCTAGTGTAAGAAAAACTGATTAAGATTTCTATTTTACTTATATTAAATAAAGTAGTATATAGAATATAACAAAATATATTTGATGACAATAAAAGTTTTTTGGGTTTGTCGTTTGATTGCTTTAATTAAAAACGTTTTAAATAAAAGTCCTTATTTACTACCGATAACGAAACTTGAATTTATAACAATTTAGTTTTAAATGTAGTGCTTTACGCATTTTAATTTGACGCAATGCGATGGTTGGTGGTAGAACTAGGATCTACGTACATTCAATCTAGTTCCTTAAAATTACAATGTGTATTTACTTTTTGTATAAACAAAATTAAAAATAAGTATTCAACTGAATTAACCATCTGTTTATACTTTGAGTCAAGTGGTTGGGAGAGAAACAGCCATTTAATATTATGCATTATGTACTGTATAAAATAAGAAACAATCTGGTTACCTAAAATGCATATGCTTTGTATTTCTTCAATATTTGATGTAATATTTTTATGTTGACAATTTTACTAAACATTTGATTATAAACCAATTAATTTTTTATGTGTTCTTTACTATTACTATAGCATATATTAAAGAAATGATAATTGCATTTTGTTCATAATACAGTACCGTATATTGATTGCATGATAAAACAGAGCTTTAATTAAATTATGTAGTTACTAGAAAAGTTTAAATTAAATAAATGTTTGTTGCAAGAATGTATTTTTAATTGCAATGCTATTTTAAATGTTTAACTTGTTGCTAAGGAATTTAAAGTTTAAATTAAACAACCTGTAAGTTTAAAACTTAAAATAACTTATCAAATATGAATTCAAAAATTATATAAATTATTGTAAAAAAACAAAACGTATTCGATGTGATATAAGCAAGAAAATATTATATATATATATATATATATATATATATATATATATATATATACATATATATATATATATATATAAAGTTTATTAGTTAAAACATTTTTTTGTAAATCAATATTTTTAATAATAAGCACCGCCATTTAGTGTTGGTAGTGGGGCTTAAATTCACAGTTAATTAATAACAAGTCTGTTCGCATCTTCGAGCTACATGTACCTGTGAATTAAGTGGTGTACATGAATTTTTCACTTAAACTTGAATTGAGTACGTTATAAAGTTAATAATAGTATTTTTCTTTGTAGGTTTAAAATTCTTATTTGACTAGTATTTCTAAATAGTCTTAAAAAGCAATGGGTTCATTAACGTAGTGCCAAAATTAATGTTGAAGAAAAAGTTTTAACCTTATTGTAAACAAAGAATTAGTGTATTTGTAATTATTAAAAGTCAGATAATATGCTAAATAATAATTTTTAAATTAAAAAAAAAGAATTTTTAAAAATTAATTATTTAATTTTTGTACATCTATTAATTAATTAAATTTATTCTTTATTTTATAAATACTTAACATAATTAATGTAGTAGTAGCAGTAGTAGTATTATACATATTTAAATATTTGTTTAAATTAGAACAATAAAAATTAAAAAATTTTTAAAACAACTACATACATTTCAAATATTTTTTTAGTTGTTAGAAAAAGTTAATCCAATTTAAACAATTATCAATTAATTTAAAATTCATAACAGTTATAAAAACGAACCAAACAGAAATATTCAAAAATTTGGTTTATTTAATAACATTTAAAATAAACGAAAAAACTCAACTCAGTGTTTATAAATGTTTAAACAATTTAAATTGTTTGTTTTGATAATTATTAACTTCCTGTCATTTTAAATTGATAGACAAAACCAAATTTAACTGAACATAATTAGATTTACTATTGGGGCCTAACATGACATAAATTTGTTAAGTTATGCATAATGCATTATTTTCACTGACTAATAAAAATATTTATACTTAAAACTCTATATATTAAATCATACGTAAAAGTTATTTGTTTAACATTGTCATTTTTCAATAAAGGAAAATATAAAAAAGTTTTCAAAATTTAAAACACTTGTCTGAATTGTAATCTAAGAGTATTAAAATATTTACTCTATTGCAGCTGGTCCCTAGTCTGGTTGAGAAAGGAAAATAGTTAGGGTGTAAAGCCAAATGCGTAGCTTTAAAAAAATTAAAAATAATAGAGAAGGTGCCATTTTAGCAAACTACGGTAAAAATAAAGATGTATTAAAATAGAGATGCACTAAAATAGAGATGTACTACGATAAAAATAGAGATGTATTATTCTTATGACAGAATTGAGTGAAGGCTACAAGAAAGTTTGATTATCCATCTTGTGAATTATGTACACTAATATCTAATTACTTCAAACAATTGTGTTGCCTTATACTTTTCAAAGTGAATAAGTTGTATAAAAATAATAATATAATTATAACGTTACTGTGTTTAAATATCTTTGTATTATATATGTATACAATTTTACAGTTGTATTTAATAAATTTAAACAAATGCTGTGTGAATATTTTTATTTTATGTTTTCTACTTTGAATGTTTTACAAGAAGCATCTTTTAGCAGTGGACATTTTAGCGAAAACAAAAGTGGGCCTGTATTTTAGTGGACCGGTGGTTGGATTCGAACCCATGCCCGCTCAGGTCCAAATCAAGCACAAATATACATTCTTATATAATTTTTTTAATACAGCAAATATCTTTTAGCCATTGAAATGTTAGTTATATTTTTTCTGGCAAACAAATTTTTGTAAAATTATAAATTTAGTAAAACTATGTACTCTATAATAATAGTGCAAATATTAATATGTACTTTAAAAAGTATATTATTAAAGCATTGTTAGTAATATCATTGTTATTATTATCATTGTTATTATTATTACAAGCTTACATCGTATATTGGAGGTACATTCATTGACAAAATTTCTTTCAAATTATATTATCAATGTATAATTATTATTTATTAAAAAGTTGATTCAAATTTTGTATTTAATTATATAGTTTATAAATTTAAAAATAGTACAAAAATGTCAATTTTGTAATGTTTTTACTTTGTAACAATTTTAAAATAATTAAAGCAACAATACTAAATATTTAAATAATTTTCTGAGCTATTTATTTATTTGTGTATTCGAAACTCACCAATGTTACACCGATACCATTTTTTTATCAACTGGACATTTTGTAGAGCTCTAGACTTGCATTTAGTTTAAAAACCTAACCACATTGGTTGTCCCAAATCAATAAATATTTAAAATATTATTTCTAATTAACGTTTGATTACCTTTAGCATTTCTTGTTCGTGATCATTGGCTTTAATTTCGGCATTTAATTGAATTAGCCAATGATTAATATCTTCTGCTCGTTCGTCTTGAAAGGTTCAAAAATTTAATTTAAAAATTTAATTTTGCATGCAATTATAAAATGTTATAATAATGTTCAATTTAAAAATAGAAGTGTCTAACATAAATTATATATTTATTTTCTACAGACTACAGGTCAAATTACATTTTATGAAAATAATAAAATTTAAGAAAAACAGTAAAAAAAACTAATAAATTTTTAATTGGTACCCTTATGCTGTTTATTGATTACCTACTTTCACGTTATAACGTGTTATATATATATATATATATATATACGCTCCCACTGTTCATTGCTATATCGAATGTGTTGCTTTTATTGTTGACACGCATAGTTTTTTTGGAAATAGTTTGCACATATATCGACGTGTCTGAAAAGCAACTTTGCATTTTGAAACACACAAATTTTTTAAATAATATTAATTTGTTATATCGAAAATAAAAACGTTTTGTTTTCAAATTATGCAAAATAGTCATTAAAATTTCGCGTTCAGACGTGAATGACCAACCAAAATATTTATTTAAAATTTTTTAATTAAATAGTAGAGTTTGAAACAATTTAAAAAGAAACACTAACTTCAGTTTTTGGAATAGTTAAAAACAAACAAATTTAGTAGAAATTTATAACAGTCTATATACATAAAAAAGTAAAATGCTATAATTGAGAGCATATGTATGTAAAGTTTATTGGAACAACGTAACATGAAAATGTACATTTTTTCATTTTTTACTTTCTGCTTTTATTTACTTGTGTTTGGCTAACAGTAAAACATATAAGCAGTAAAAGTCCAGAAAATAATTAATTCAAAATATTTAATTATTTTCAGTACGTACTACATAAAAAGTACAATTTTGAATATATAAATGTTTAAATTTATATTATTGAATTAGAAACAACGCAACATTTATGGAATTGGACATACGTTTGTGTGTTAAAATGTTTTTTTATTATTAAAAGAATGATCAGTTTTAAATAATTCTTAAAGTCATAATAAATGTTGTACATTTAAGTTAAACTGCAAAACAAAACCATATTAATTTAAAAAACAACACCAAGTTGTAAACATTTCGTCAATATTCACAATTTTTCAAATTGTATATATAAACCTTTTTTTAATTTGACTTAATCTATTGCCCACGTCGCGTAAGATAATTTACAACACACATAACATAGAATATAATATATCTAACTTATCTATTAAGTTTTTTGTAAAATGCAATCATTGTTAAATTTTTATTCGTTTTAACAAAATTAGCAGTTGACAATTAAAAAAACGTTATTCAATTCAAACTTTTACCAAATAAATTGGATCAATTACATTTTAGTAAACAACGTTAGTCATACAACATTTACAACATTTACGAAGACAATAAATAGTTTTTCAAAATATCGAACAATTAATCATAAAATGCTGTCTAAAATATAATGTAAATGTCAGAAATAAATACATGATAAAAACCCAGCTTTTGTTTAAGGTTACAGTACAAAAGATAATGCTTTCATATTACATGCACAATTAAAAGTTGGAAACGTTTAAATTCAAGTGTCCAGTAAAAATATGCGACAGTTGTTTGTGCCCAATCAACAAAATATTTCAGTAAAGTATTTTGTGATAATACCATCTTGTCCTAACGAGTTTCCATACATACTTCTAGAAAACCTATTTTTTCGGTGCGGTAGAGTTGGTAGACCGCTGGTCTCAAATCTGAGTAGGGATGGGTTTGAGTCCCACAATGGGTACGAAATATCGACCTGATAAATATGTTTTTATAAAACTCTGAAACAATTAAACAAAATGCAAAAATTTTTAAAAATATTAAAAAATTATAATTAACATTATTATTTCTTATATATATATATATATATATATATAATCTTTATTAATTTTTGTTTACTCATTAGTGGAAAGGATATTTTTATAGCTTCGCTAAATATCTAGTTGTTAAAACGTGTTTTAGGGAAAACATTCACAAAGTAAAAATAAAAGAAAACTGTTTTGAAAAATAATACTAATACAACCATATTAATATAAATAGAGAAAAAAAGAATTTAAAAAAATGTTTACCGTTGCCGTTATTCACTTTTTTAGAAGCAAAACATCCCAAAATAAGCTGAACTAAATAGACTTATGTAAAATGCATCATAGCCAAAATTGAGTTGGGTTAAAAAAAGTAAAGGATTAAAGTCCAAGGTTAGCAACTTGGCATTTAAAAAAAGCATTTTTAAATAGACAGCAAAGAACACCATTCTATGAAAATATAGCAAATAATTAAAAGTTTAATTCGGTTGACAGGAATTAGCGGAATTTGTATAAATTGCCAATCTTTGATATGTGGGATTCTTGATGTCAAAAATGTAATGTGCAGTCATATGGAACAATTTTGTTACTCCATGTTTTTAATAGCAGAAGAATTTAAAAATAAATAAGCTTTATCCTAGCCAATTCCAAGCCTGGTTAAAAAGGTAGCTATTTGGAGTAAAAGGGTATCAGTTTTGCTTTTATAAAAATCGCATATAGGTACTGAACTTTTCTATTTTGGCAAATTATGACAAAAAATTCAACTTTACTGACAGCGTTCAGTAAAAACTGAAAGGAAGCTAAGCTTTAGATTTTCACCATTAAAGTTTTAATAGAAAAAAGTAGTTGGAACAAGTTGTAAGAAAAATAAATTAAATGTTTAAAAAAAATAACACTTACCAAGCAGACAACTTTGATTATTTATGCTTTTTAGAATTAGGCAATCCTATTTACACAAAAGCTAATTAAATTTAATTAGTTGATACGTGGAGGAAAAGAATGTGTAAATTCACCGATTTTATGCATAAAATGCATTCTTTTTAACATTTATAAAACAAATGTTACAAAAAACATACACAACTTGTGATTGACTTCTGTTTGTCTTTTACGAGTTTGTTTTTCCAATTGTTGCAATTTATCCCACGATTGTAATCGCATGCCTTCTGCTTCGTTCTTTTCTTGGAGTGCATTTTGCAAAGCTGTTTGGTTTGCAAAATTCCACATATCTTCACTGTGTCTTGGATAAATTGTTTTTCTGGAGATACAAAAGCATTATATACCGAATAATGAATGTGCTTGGTTTAAGTTAATCAGGATTACTGTACAACTGTTTCATCTTTTAAAAATTATAATTAATGTATGTCTATTAAGTTTCACACAGACTTGAATTGGCGCTTTTCCACGTGTCAGTATAATTACATAATAAAACTTTATCGCTCTAAGGAGCATAAGGTACTAATATTGTTCCATATAATTATACTTCAAAGTTTTGTTATTAAAAATAAAAGATTGAGTTTCCCTTTCGTTTTATAATCTACCATAGCATCGGATTATACGTCTGTTTCTACGATGTAGTTTTCTGGAATGGCGTCTTGTCTTTTTATTAACAATATTTACTTTTTAATAAGGTTAAACTGTTAACGTTTCTCTTTAGCTTTCCTTCTTTTTAATTGGATTTTTGACTAAATATAGTAAAGTTTCAAGTTTTAATTTGAAGTATTATTCACTGAACATTTATTGTTTGTTGTAAGCCTGATTAATGTCAAATGACCCCAAGTGCTGTGCGATTCTACCTCTGATGTGCCAAAAAGTTACTCCTTTCATAAGGTCTTCCATATCAGTTCTGGCACACTGTTAATAATAATTTTTTGACAGTGTATATTTTTATAATTTGTTTAATACTAGAATTGTCAAATTTTATATAAAAATAATAAAAATAAAAAAATCAAACATAATATATGTTTTGGATTTAAATACATAATTTTTTGTAACAACTAGCTGTAATAATACAATTGATAATTTTTAATGATTGCAATACTTGTACTAACTAATAAAATGCTTATATATATACACTTGCTATCTGTACAAATACAAAAAACTCAATTATTAGCGAATGTTTTTGTTATAATTGCAAAGTTCCGAATAAATATTACTACAATATTTCTAATTAACACTACATACATATTTTTTGATTACAGAAAATAAAGTTTTTTAATTTTCAAAATGCTTTCACGTGATGTGTATCTCCAGTAGGTTTTGACGGTTGAATTTAGTTACTGGTTTATATTCATTATCGAGTACGGTAAAACTGTATTTATTAACAAGGTATAACATTAAAGACAGGCTATCGGCACTTTAAAACTAATTACTTTGGATAAATTGAGCTTGTCAATTTTGGAAACTAACCAACTTTAGAATAAGACAAACCTGTTTTTCAACTTTTTTTGCTTTAGAGCACAACCAAGATGTGCCACATCTAACCTGGAATGCAATGTACGTGTTTGAATCTTTAATATAAATTGTTAATGTACTTAATGACATTACGGAAACGTCTCCAACAATGTTTTGTTAAAATATATTGACTACGCCCTTTCCATCTATTCATTATTAATGCAAAGATTTAGATATAACCCTGTTCTGGTTCAATGTATAGTCAATTTCCACTAAAGAAGATCTAGAGACCTTTATTTAAACTTGCATACGGTGACAGAATTAATAAAACGCTAGACTCAAAACTAATGTTGGCATAAATTTAAGATCTTCTTCCGTCACTATGTTTGAGCCCTCACATTGCTTTGGCCATTTGGATGTCAACATTCAGGTAATAAAAAACACAAAATAACAAATTAGTGTGAAATATAACTATAACTCAATTTGTGCTTATCTACACCAAGTAATGTTGCATCCTTGTTTTTGAATTACCTCGCTGAATTGTAATAGTGTTGTGCATTTTCCAACGATTGAAATCGAGGCAGTTTTAAATTACAAGGCCATACTTGTGTGTGGGACCGGTGGAGTTCCATACTTTTTATGGCCGACTTGGTTACCGGATTTTTTGTATGAACCAACGACGAAGGCGTAAAATGAAAAACATTTACCATTGTTGTCTAAATTATAACATCAATGTTTGAAAATGATACAATAAAGATGGAATATTTTATTGTTCCAATGTTATTTTTCGTTTTTTATGCAAGAAAATAATCACAAAAAAGTTGAAAAAATAAATTAATTTTTTATTAAAAAAGTATTTTTGTAGATAAAATGAAATATTGAAAATTGGTATATCTTTAATTATATATAAATAATTTTTTTTATCGTATTTGGTCTCAACTCAAGTTGAAAAATAGTAAAAACAGTGTTCAGGTTAGTATTTTAGCTTGTTTTAAAGATATTAAAAAAGCCATTCTATTTAACTAAGGCAAACATTAAAAACACGTTTTTAATGACAAGGTAGAGTCTGACAACTGAAAAAAGCCCAATCTTTGATATTAAAGATTGTCAGTGTTGTATGCTTTCTAAAAAATGTTTAATTGACAATTAAATAAAATGTTGTTATATTTTTATATTATATTTTGTTTATTAAATAACTTATCAATATTGTTAAATGTTTAAATTTAGATTGTTTAAATAATTTTTACAGTTCTATTCATTTATTTGCAAAATTTGTAAATCTAAAAATTTTTAAGACATAAACAATTAATAATTACTTAATTATTTAGGATTTGATTAATGTTTAGAAAGTCTCAATTTCCAATATAAGTGATATCTCTGACCATTCTTCTAAGTAATACATTCTGGTCTAGATACACCCTAGAATAATTACCTTGACAGAAAATCAAGCAGCCGTCTTAATATTTAGAAACAATATCACCGTTGGAAAGATTCCATTTATTATGTGGTCTAGCGGTACAGCGTTCGATTTAGATCTTGGTAGGTACGGGTTTGAATCCCACCACCGGCACTAAAATGCGGGTACACGTTCGGCTTCGCTAAAATGTCCACTGTTAAAAAATGCTTTTCGTAAAATTATTTAAAGTAGCAAACATAAAAAAGATTAAAAAAAACATTAAAGTCGATTTTTTAATATGCTCAACTTATATAAAATAATGGAAATCTGATTACGTCACAAACAAAATAAATAAATGAATGAGTGGATGTTAAATAACTTAATAATTTAAACATTGAATTGCTATAAAGCAATTACTATACTCATTAATTGATTAATTTTGTAATATTTAATAAATGCAAAGTTTTATTTTATTAATAAATAACTAAATAAAAGTTTAAAAAATGTTAAAAATTTTATTGATAAAGAAAATAATATGTTTTTGCAGCATAAAACAATAGATTTTACAATTTGTTTAATGATATGACATATACAATAGTATGTAATAAATGTAATAATGATTTACACTGTCATAACTATAGTTTATTGTTAAATTATTATAAATTTTAATATTAATTTATAGTTACAGACTTAATAATTATTTATTTATTTATTTCAATAATTAAACATTCTAATTATTTATATTAATTAAATAACCACAATTAAATATAAAATTTAATTTAAACAAAATTAATGTTATATTTTAAAAACATACTTAAATTTAATCTAGATATGTAGTATAATTATAGTATTTCAATAGCGTATAGTAAAAAGTAAATTCTATTGTTTACTTAAAAGTTAATACTTGGTGCACCTTTTATAAACAAATAATTAATAGTTTAAACCAGTAATATTTTTAGAAACTTATATAATATAAAAAATATAAAATAAATCAAGTGATTTTTATTTAAAACGTGATTTTTTAAAATTGATTTATTTATTTACCATATGACAACAATTAAAATGCGCATTTAACACAAAATATCTATAAACGAATTATAAAATTGTTACTTAACTCAACTAAAAAATAATTTTTGGCGTAACTAGATATTTGGCAAAACACAAAATATTATTAAATAATTATAATTTGTTTAAATAATTTAATTAATTAATTTGTACTTTTTGTTTTCAATTATATAAACGTTTTAAATACTCATTATGAAAAGTAAAATGTTTACAATAATTATACTAATTAAACTATATTTTTATTTTAAACGGATTGTTTATATATATATATATATATATATATATATATATATATATATATAATTATGCACATGTTGGATGATTCTCTTAAAATATTTAACCAAATCTAGAAAAGTTAATCAGTAGAACATATTATACACAAAATGTTATTTTTAAACTATAATTGGTTGTTAATAATGCAAATTGTAACTGTTTGTAACATTTAATAATATAAAGATTTTGATATAATGTATGAACGAATTTTAATAATAATATTTTTAAATAATTTAATTTATAAGTTGTAAATATATAAATAGTGAATTTCACAAAATAATTTTTACACATTGGAAATTAAGAAAATGTAATGTATCTATTATTAATCAAAACAGACGTGTTTAATATTAAATGTAACAATTAAAAAAATTGTTTATATTGTAATTCTATAACCTTGTTTAAAATAAAATAAAAATAATTAAATTTAAATATACATATAGTATATATAATATAAATATACAATATTATATTACATATATATATATATATATATATATATATATATATATATATATATATAGAAAAAGTCGTAAAGCTCTTTATCAAAAATTTTGGATGTGGGTTTGTAGAGGGTCCGTTTCTTAAACATTTTATAGCAGTACTTTGATAAACTTGCAAAATTTAGAAGTTTAGTTTTTGTTTGCTATATTTATTGCAACGCAGTTTTGCCAATGGCGTACATTTTTATTATTTCGTCTTGTTATATGCCATTATCCGGTTCCTCTAAAATTTCTAATTTCTAACATAGTAACTGCGTATTTATTTTCTTCTTTGTTCTAATTTGAGAAGTTTGTTTAGCACAAGCCATTATGGGTTTCATAAAAAAGTGTTTATTAACAAATATAAAAACAACAATGAAAATATGATGTTAAATTTGAAACACAGTGTTGAAAACGTTTGTTTAGATATGCTGTAGATCAGTCATGGTGTAGTTTGGATATAAGAAGTTTAACTATATATATATATATATATATATATATATATATATATATATATATATATATGTATATATGATTTGGTTTTTATTAATTAATATTTTACAAGAAATAAGTTTTAGCCAGCGGACATTTAGCAACATCAAACGATTGCCAAGATTTGTTGCCAGCGGTCCAACGTTTAGTCAGTTTTGAATTCAGTACTTTACTAAATCTGTCACTTTGGTAAAAATATTAAAAAATATACAAAAAATAATTATCTTAACAATTTATTATTTATTTTTTTTCTAAATTCTTACAAAATTATTAAATTTTTAATTATTTTTAAAATATTTTTAAATTTTAATTTAAAAATGCTTTATTTTTCGGTTGTATTATTTTACAGAAATATTTAAGTTAATAAACATTATTTTAGTTATTTAGCATTATATCTAAAAAATTAATAAAATATTAATAGAATTAGTATATATCCACATTTAAAAATATACGTTTGGAATACTAAACAATATTTTTAAAACAGGAAGTTAATCGCAAATTTAATTATAAATTAATTTTATAAGTTATGTTAATTGTGTTTAATTTATAAGTGTTGATTTTGAAATAAAACTTTTACAATGTTTGTATATTTAAAAATAACTATTAGCAAATATATATTGCATTAAATATAAAATGCTTTAAACAGTTATTACTATTATTATTAATTTTATTTATGGTTTTAGAAAATAGGTTTCCGGAACTACAAATTAATTAAAATTTGGCAATATTTCAAATTATTTCCTTTATATTTTGAAAGGGTTTTATATTATTTTAACTTTTCGTTGTAATTATTTATAAAAACATATTATTTTATAACTGAATTGAGTATATGTTTATTATAAGTAATTAACACATTTAAAAATATTCTCTGTGCTAGTGGCTAAAGATAATTGCAATAAATATATTACACAAAACATACATGTTGTATATATATATATATATATATATATATATATTTACAAATTAAAAAGTAAATAATTTTACTTCAATATATATAATAATAAAATAAAATAAATTAGCTAGTTATAAAAATTATTATTTAATAAAAACAATTAACATATTGTTTCTTTTTAATTTAGTTATAAATAAATAAAATATTAAACAGTATTGTAAATTACAGGTTTTCTTTAATTTAAAATAAAACAATACACCATAACTGTACTTAATTTAATATTTTTGTACATAGTTATATTACGGTATTATAGTTAAAAGATTGTTAATGTAATGTCTTAAAACAAAGAACCTGAGGATTATTCTAAAAATGCATTTAATTGACGTTTAAATGTGATTATATATATATATATATATATATATATTAGTGTGATTTGACTGCAACAAAATAATAACTTTTATGTGACTGGTTTTACTTGCTTAAATCTTGTAGCTTACTATTTTTTTTAGCAGAACACACACTAAATTTAGCGGAAATTGTATTTTTAAAATTAATTAAAACAATGTGCCACTATGTTTTTTGAAACAGGAAGTTTTTGTTTAGAAAAAAACATCCATGTAAATTTTTTCTATATTATTGGCTAACGTTAAATGTGTTACAATTAAAATTAAATTAAAATTATTCATTGTTTAATAAAAAAATTAATAAATTGTTACACATAATTGGTTAATATTCATTTAAATTTAATAGTAATATGTAAGTGACAGATAGTTAATGTGATAAAAATAATGTGTCATTTACATATAAATTATTAAAAAGTACAAATTTGTTAGTCTCAACTTTATGTTTGAAAATCAATTTACAAATTACTGTTAAATATTCAATTCTAATCTAGTAGCTAATAACTAATATATATATATATATATATATATATATATATATATATATGGATTCCATTTTACTAATATAAAATAAAATTAGCATCCTAACGCAGTTTTTTTTAAATAGAGAGTAATCGTAGTTAGCATTAACTTTACCATAGTCAGTCCCCGATTCTGTTAAGGAAAGGAGAAGGTTAAAATACGAGATCTGTAATTTGGCCTTTTTAAACAAACGCTACTGCCACAAACTGTGACAAAAAGCTGCAAGCACAATACCGATGTAGAAATTTTAATCCCAACAATGTAAAGTATAATTACATGAAACAATCTTGTTGTTTATATTTTGTAAGTATGTACAAAAAACTCAATTAGAAGTTGTTAAAACAATAACGTTTTTCTAAAAAACAATTTACTCTGAACTTTGGGGAATGCACATCTATATGTGCTTTATGTTGTTTTTAAAAAATAATAAATTGATATTTGTATCACCAATAACAAACCTATGCATTCTTCAAAGTATTTTTAACGTTAAATTATTCAAGTGGATTTAATATTTATTCAATTTGTGTAAATATTTTATAAAAATAGAAAAAATAAGATTATTTTATTTTCTTTTTTATAAATGACTTTGGGCAAAAAATATGATTTGATTAAAAACAAACTTAATAAAGTCTTAAAAATAAATAGTGCGTAAAACAATTATTTTATTTAAAATTCAATACACAAAATGAAGAGAAATGTCGAAATGTAAGGTGTGTAAAAATCAAAAAAGCAAATAATTTGTTTGCTAATAATGTAGGTACAAAACTTGTTCTTAATCAATTTTAATAGACATTGCAATATGCAAACAAAATTTTCTATTTAAATGTTTAACATTGCATTGTATTAATTTAAAATGCTTTTTTAATTTAATTAAAAATTCTGAATTAATTAATTTAGAAAATTGTTATACAAATATTAAAAATAAATATATAAATATAAAAATGCTTATTTAAATAGGCTAAATAAAATTCAGTTTTATTTGCATTAAAAATATTTTATTTAAATAAATAGTTGTAAATAGCTAAAAAATTGGTAATATTTAAACTAATTTTTTAATTAATTTAGTTTACAAAAAATTATATTTCTTATTACTTATTTTATGTTTATTACTTTGAATGTTCTACAAAAACATTTTTCAGCAGTGGACATTTTAGCGAAGCCGAACATAGACCCGCGTTTTAGTGCCGGTGGTGGGATTCGAACCTATGCCCACAGAGGCTCAAATTCGAGCGCTATACCGCTAGACCACCCCGGCACATTTAGTTTATAAATTCAACCTTAATTAATTGTTAATTGGTTACTTTTAACTAAATAAATTATTTTATGCATAAATTAAATAAGAGTTAAAAACTAAATTACTACAACTTTTGACAAAGTAAAACTTGACAATAAACATGTAATAAAAAAAATTAATTAATTAAAAGGTGGATTAATTGGGTAGATAATAACTTAAAAAAGAAACGTCAACAGTAAGAAATACAAATAAGAACAATCCCGGATAAGAAAAAAATAAAAAAAAAATGGAAAAATACGTTACTCTTAATTAATAAAAACAACAATTTTAACTAATTTTGCAATAATATAAATGTATTTTTAATGTTTGTTATTAAGTATTGGTTAAACAAACAAAAATTTACAGCTTTCTAAGTTTATAAAATAAATTAGTATAAATTAATGTTTAAAAAATAATATAGAAAAATTAACTAATTAAATAAGTATTTATAAACGTACCACAATATTATATAATCAGTTTAAATTACTTAAACATGTAAAACTAATTTTAAGAAACTAGTACTTTAGTTAAAATAATATAGATATCAAATAACCAATATTTTTTATTTATTAAGCAAAAGTTATTAATTTATACACTATTTGTTATTATGTACTTTGTTAAATCATTAATGATAAAAGGAAAATGTTTATCTGTTATACAATAGTGCTTTAAAAATATTTAAAATTTATTTTTTGCAAGCAGACCTAAAATGTTTTGTGATTACATAATATACAAACCACAATAACCCAAATTGTTGTAATGTAATTAAAACATTTTTTTATTTTTTTATTTATTTATTTATTTATGTTTACTACTTTGAATGTCTTACGAAAAACATTTTTCAGCAATGGACAATTAGCGAAGCCGAACGTTGGTCCGCATTTTAGTGCCGGTGGTGGGATTTGAACCCATGTCCACCGAGGTCCGAATTCGAGCGCTGTACCGCTAGACCATCCCGGCACATGCTAATTATTTGTGTCATAATGAAAAACCAATTATGCTATATAAATAAAATTTAATGCGTATGTTTATATAAGTGTTGACATTACAATATAACTATTTCTTACTTTTAAGTAAAAATACGGAATGCATTATATACCTAATAATCTTGATTTTTATTATTTATAAAAAAATATTTTTAATTGTTTGCTCAATCGTAATAAAATATTTTTGGGTTATATATATATATATATATATATATATATATATATATATATATATATATATATATATATATATATATATATATATATATATATATATATATATATATATCAGTTAATTATTGTTTACTTAAAAAATCAATATTTTCTTTTAAGCAACTGAGTTTTAAAATATAAAATCTATATGCAACTATTAAAACCTTTTAATTTAATAAAATAAATAAACAATATAAAACTATTTTGTAATTTATAATAACTTATAATTTATTATTAATTGCTAAAAATTAATATTTTGTAACAAATAATAAACATAGTTAAACATTAAAAATAAACTAAATTGTGCAACAAAATTAACAAAAAACGTTTATTAATATTTTCGACAAATTTTTGAAATTTACAAATATTAGATCTATTTACTAAACTAAAATAATAAAAATACGTTTCAAAATATTTTAAAGTTATTTTACAATAATGTTTAATTGATACAACTTTTAGTTTTTACTTAACATAGGATTACAAATATTTAAGTGCTATATAAAAAACATTTATATATATTTATATACAAAAACATTTATTAACATAAAATTATTTTAAATGCTTTTAATTAATTACATAATTTAGATAAAATATTTTTAATTAATTAACATTATTTTAGCAAACAATAAAAGTTTATTTAAATGCTTATACACAATTAATTTATAATTAAATTAGTTTACATTTTCATTAAATGTTCAAACGTTTAATAAAACATTTATTATATATAGTTTAACCCACATTTTATTTAAATCAATTACTATTACCACCCAAAATAAAATCTACTATATTAATTTAATTAATGTTTAACTTTTACCATTATTAATACATTGACAGAAAACATTAAACCATTATTAATACATTGATAGAAAACATTATACCAATATATATATATATATATATATATATATATATATATGGAATTAAAATAGAAATGTTACATCAAATATCAAATAATGCATCAATGAGGTTTCATTATTACATATTGTAATACTTACTAGTAAAATTAGTAATTATATCATTCAAGTTAAGTAATATATTATTAATAATAATAATAATAATAATAATGATAATTCTAAAAATATAATTCATAAATTTTATTGCGTATATATTAATTTATTTATTAGTTTTAACTAAGTATACATAAGGATTCATATTTAATGTTAACCATAAACACGCTAAGTTAATTCAAAACAAAATATTTGTACATTTTAGGTAAGTACAAATGTAGATTTTATAAATTAAAACTTAAAAAAACCGCTTTGACACACTTTTTACTGCTTAAATGTTTGAAATAAAAATGTTTTATTATTTTGAAATACAGAGTAAATTTTTTTACAAAACTTATTTAATTAAAAATCTGATTATGTAAAGCAAAATTAAATTCTACAAAATTAGGTTAAAAAACGGGGGGACCCTTTATTTGAACGTTTAAAGGAAAGTAAGGAAAGCATTAAATATTGCCTAAATTAACAAAAGAAGTGCATAGTTTTTTACTATATCTTTTTATATGCGTATACATATTTTATAATACAATGTATTTTTAAGTATAGAGTTTGGTTGTTTTTCATTTTTCAAAAAATGTCTAAATTCCTGTTTTTAGTCGAAATTAGAATTTTATATTGGTTAAAAAAGTAAGTTCTTACTAATTTATTTTACAACTGCTAAATTAATATTTAAACAATGTCTTAGTAAGACTTGGATGTGTTCAATATATGCCGGGGTGGCTTAGCGGTACAGTGGTCGACTTGGACCTGAGTTCGAATCCTACCAGTGGCACTAAATGCAGACCCACATTCGAGTTTGCTAAAATGTCCAATGCTGAAACGTTTTCTTTTAAAACGTTCTAAATGGTAAAAATTAAATAAATATGAAAAATAATTAAATTATATTATAAAAGCCAGTCAATCACACTTCACTAATTTTGACACAATTCAATTCACTGCTATTAAGGCTGAAATTCGATACCGGTAAAAAAAGTTAACCAAATCCAGTGTCTTAGTCACTCATGTCAATTACACCCATAAATTTTGACCAATTGTAATTTGTATCGATTTTGATTAAATAGTGTGGATGTTGTTTTTGTAAATATTTGGATAAAACAAAAAACTGCGTTCTTGTGTCACTGTCGTAGGTACAATTTTGAAAATATTATTTTGTTTCAAAAACAATAATCAACAGAATGTGGCACATAACAAATAAACAAGTTATGAAAATGTGAATATTTCAAATTTAAAAATAACAAATTACCATTTCAATTACTGAAACAAAAAAATAATTTTGTTATTTAAATAATAAAAACGCGAAAGTTTACGTTTGTAGAAATATTGATTTAATTCCCAGTTGTGTATTTATTTTGCTTTGAAAAGTATGTAATATGGTAGTAAACTTAATGTTTATGTTTTTGTTGAAAAACTAAATGTTTAAATACTGTAATGATAACATTTACAGGTCCCTGTAATAATATATATAATGTTACATGTTATTAACATTAAATATTATTATTATTAAGTTATGTTAGAAAGTATTTAATTTGCATTAAAATTTTATTAGTAATTAAAACGTAAATAAAATTTTTTGCTAATAAAAACCAAATTTTATAACAAAATTTATTACTTACATAGTACTAAAATTAGAATAAATCTTAAGCAAATTTATTAAAAGTTGTTAATAAAATTTTATTATCTTATATAGAGTATATATTCTAATTTAATAGAGATTTAAATTATTTATTTTTTCACCTGCTTAGTTGTTGCATTATTTATTATATTTAGGAATAAAAGTTAATTTGTGTATTAAATGCTTATTGTCATGCAGAATGTAACACTAATTCCAATTTACTTTAATGTAATTTAGATAAAATTTTAAAATATTTATTAATATTTATTACAATAATGCTTTGCTTTATTATACATTACAAAATAATTGTATTTTAAAGCAACTTTAAAACTTCCAAGAATAGCAACACATTTTCTATTTTGTTATTTTTCTAAAATTTAAATAAGATATTATTATATTTAATATTTGATAACACATTTGTTTGTCAGCCTGTTTGAAGTTAATAAAAATAACTGCTTTTATGTAATTTCAATTTATATAAAACACTTGAACTAGGTAATTAGAAAATAATTTTAATATATAAATATTGAAACATTCTAGTGTAATGAAACTCTTATTTGGTATTTTATTATAATTAGCGCTGTAAAAAAATATAATACACATTTACATATAATGGTTCAGTGGATAGAAAGCATTGCACCATCATCTGCATGCAACAATTATAACAAACTGTAATTTCTCTGTAAATAAATTTTGTAAAATCTATAAAATATTTAGGTACATGTGTTCTAAAATGTTAATTTATTTTACATAAAGTTCGCAATTTAAAAAATTAAGTTAATAATAATAATAATAATAATAATAATAATAATAGCAATAGTAATAATAATAATAGTAATAATAATAGTAATAATAATAATAATAATGATAATAATTTTTATTATTTTTACTATTACCGGTATTGTTATTGTCATTATTACCACTATTATTAACACACAATAAACAAAACAAATAAATGAAACAAATTGAAAATGTTATTTTAATTTAGATAAACATGTTGGCAATAAACCATTGCAATCGGGACAAAAATGCGGTTTATTGATTTCTATCTATTTATTTTTACTATTTGAATGTTTTTACGAGAAACATTTTTCAGCAGTAAACATTTTAACAAAGCTGAACATGCATTTAGTGCCGGTAGTAGGATTCAAACCTATGCCCATCCAGGCCCAGGACGAGCACTGTACCGCTATACCACCCTGGCACATAGATACTGTACATTGTAAATAATCATTCTTCAAAGAAACAAATTTATGAACATTAAAAATCTTATTGCAAAAAAAAACAAATTTTTAAATTGCATAGTAAGTTTAGCAATTGTAACTGTAATAATTTATATTAAAGAATTATTTTTATTAAATAGAAAAACAACAATTAAAAATAATTAATAAAATGCTTTTTAGTGCCAAAATAATTATTACAAATCAAAAGTGATTAATTTTTACTTATGTTCCACTAAAGATGAAATGAACTGATCAAATTAAACATACTTAAAAATTAAAACAAATTATTTTTTTAAAATCTATTGCGCAATTTAATTGTGGTAATAATAACAATTAATCAACGCACGCATTGCGTTAAACGTAATTGCAAATGACGTTGCTTATTTACTGAATATATATAAAAAAATATTATATAACATTAAAAAAATATTTTATATAATTTTAATTAAACTAAAACAGCATTTATTTTTACATTTACAAGCTCATTAACAAAAAGAACAATTTTATAAAATCAATTCTGTAATTTGAAATTTTTGAAAAATGATACAACTAAAAATGAAGTATTTTGATTTCAAAATAATGATTTAATGAATTAATAGTTATATATATACATAAATACGTTATTATGTAAAATCAACTTTATAAATAATTTACTTTCAGCAGTTAGAGCAAAGCTTATGTTTAAAAAAAAATTGACGGTTACGTTCAATATTCAAACTTAAATAATTTCAAATTGAAAAAATTTGAATTACTTTAATTTTCAATATAATTATAAAATTAATTAATAAAAACAATAATATTACTATTTATTTATTTATTTCATGTTTACTACTTCGAATGTTTTACGGGAAACATTTTTCAGCAGTGGACATTTTAGCAAAGCCGAACGTGGGCCAGCACTTTAGTGCCGGTAGTGAGAATCGAACCTAGGTCTCTGTCAAGCGCTGTACCGCTAGACCATCCCGGCACTTTTTTTTAAAAATATTTTATTGTTTTAGATTTAAGGGTCTACATATAAACGAACAATTCTGCACTAAATATTTAATTGGTCAATAATTACTCCATTTTAATAATAATTTTGTATAAATAATTTTATAAGTTGTTTGTGTTTTTAAAAATTGTCCCAAAAATTGACCTAAGATTTAAACAAGGTCAATGTAGCCAGTTTCAAATTTTCGTACATTTTGTGGTAAGGTTGTTCAGCTTTAGCTATTAATTAACAAAGGATTATGTTTACTTTTAAACAGCCAATTAATTTAAACTAGGTTTAATTTTATATGAAAATGGCCCAGGAATTAGCATAATTTCAAGAATTTATAAAATAAACGTGTCTAATGTGTAGAAACGTTTTGTGAATAAAACATCATCCCAATTATTTGCAAATGGACTGATTGGATTAACAAACGAAAAGGATATTTTATTATTACCAAATTAAAAATGTAGAAAATTTTTAATATTATGTTTTCAGAATATGCATTAAATTGGTAAATTTGTTTTTAAACTCTGCAATAATTTATGGTTTATCTTGGTTGACACAAAGATTCAAATTACTGGGGTTTACAAAAAGTATAAAATTTATACTTTATGATCTTAGAAGCAAATGAATTTGAAAATATGTGTGTTGTTATTTACAATTTTCGGACTCAACATTTTGAAGTCAAGTGTAGTGTGAATTCTGTTAATAATGATATTTTTTGCAAAATAAGTTGCTTACGTGTTTTATTTACATAGTTATTGTGATAATTTACAAAAATAGATCTATACTAAGAACATTTTAAACAGTAAAAACTTAATTAATTTAAAAAAATATTGTAGTCACAATTTTAGCAAGATGCTTCCAAAGATTTACAAAAATAATTCTCAAAATAATTCTCCGGTGTACATTTCAAAATTGGTAATGTGTTTTATAGCATAACTTACAATTTACAAAATACATAACCTATTAAAACGCCAAAAATATTGTTAGGCTAAAAACGGACTTTTGTACATTTGATTCTCTACAGCTCAAATTTAAACGTTATTAATTTTGTTTTAGGTTTTTTTAAATGGTAGGTTAACAAGTTGTACAATAGCGTATTACTTATAGAGAATACTATTTATGTAATAAAAAATCAAACTTCAAAAGATTCATACGTCTTCCAAAAGTTGTAAAGGACCGTAAATGTTACTTGAAATAATGGCATTGCTAACTGTGTAACTTTTATATTACATATTTATACATTTTAGTCAATAAAATCAATTTTTTAACAAATTGTGTATTTGATTGAGGTTGCAATAAATTGTACTATTCTGTTTTATTGCTAGAATGAATGTTGTTGTACTTTGTAATTAGAAATAATTTTTGCGAATAATGCTACTTTTTGTTTAGTGCTAAAGTATTATCTAAGGTATGTATCAATAAGAGTTAAATATGCTAAATGTATGTAACTGGGGCAAAATTTTGCAAAGTATTGCAGTGCATCTATTTTTCTACATCAACCATAAAACAATATAATGTAAATTTTGTATTATTAGTAATAATTATTATAATTGTATTTTTTTTACATAAAGTAGTATTGTATACTATATAATACAACTAGGTGTTCGTTTTTGTATGATTTAGCTGCAATAGTGGTTCAATTTAGATAAATTAACTACATTTGTTGCAAACATTTTCTTAAAAATAGCAATTTTGACGTTTGGCAATTAACGCGTTGTTGCACTTGGTATTTGTATATGTAGTCTAAATAGGTTTGTAAAAGGTAAATTAAAATTTTTAAAATTAAATATTTTAAAAATTAAAATAATGTGCAATAAATCATTTATTTTTTTGTAAATACTGACAAAATTTATTGATTAATTGTCCAAATATTTGAAATAATTGTCTGTATTTTTTAAACTTAATACTATTGAAATTGGTTAAGTTTAGAGACTTATATGTAATTTAAATTTTTTGCTGTAATTGATAGCCTTTAACTGATATTTTGATAAAACGCATAACAAAATGTAAAAATGTTTGTGTTGGATATAATTGTACAAATATTGGAAATAAATTTTGTTAGATTACATTTGATTAAGCAAAATAAAATTTACAATTTATTTTAAAAATGTGACATTGTTAGTTAGCTTATTTAAATGGTTAAATTGTATTACAAATGTTGTTAGTATAATAAACAAAAATGTACTCTATATAAGTTAATTTAAAAAATAAATAATTTTTTAAAATTTTAACATAGGTAAATTAAGGCTGATTGAAAATGGGGAGAAATAGATTAACAAGATTAACAGTCTAATCTCTTTGATAAAAATCAATATTGCTAAAAAACCCCTAGTAAAAAAGTAGAAACATGATTACAATGATACAGTTGAATGAACATCAAAAAATGTACTCTTCAATATGCAGGATTTTTAATGTAAAAAGTCTTAGATATGCTCATATAAAAAAATCTTCTTGCTTTATTGTCTGTTATTAACTGTTATTCTTATAGTCTATAATTTTATTGTGCATAATGCAAAACCATATTTTAATAATAGGAAAAATATTTTATTTATCTTAACATGGATTTTCAAATGCGGATTATTGGAAACGTCGGGTTGAAACAATTGTTTAATTTTGCGTGTTGTGTTCCTTTCTAGTATATTTATACATGTTGTTTGTTTTATTTGTGTGGTAATAGTTAATCTTGATTAAAAAAACAATTTTTATAAATTGAATCAACCATTGTATAAATAATGATGCTTAAATTTACTTGTATTTTTTATAGCAATTTACTCATTATTATAATTTGTTTACTTTAAAATAATTAATCACGTTATACCGTAACAAATAAATACAAAATTAAAATATTTATAAACATTGTGTTTCTTAGTGTTAATGGTTTTACTAGTACTATTTTTTATCAACAGGATATGTAGTGTAGTCAGAGTTTAGTGTTCTATTTACGTTGACCAAATATTGAGCAATGCTGTCACTATGCCATCTAGACACTACTATAGAGTTACAAATTGTTTGATTAATTTACAAAGCTGGACTTGGCAAGGCAATGTCAGTCTTTTGTAGATGCAAATAAATATGGTCATCTTCTTCCATTCACCTAAAGACAAAACTTCACTTATACACATTAATAATCATTCCTACGAAAATATATGAGAGTGAAACGTGAAAGCGAACAGACAAGCTTTATAAGATGGTAGATATTTTTTACTACTGGTATCTTAGAAGTATTTTAAAGATTACGTTAAACATCACATTTTAAATAATGAGATCATAAGAAGAACTGACTCTTGTTCACTATATTACAACTAAACAAAAAAAATTACTTGATTAAATTTTATTTTAACCGCCCGAAAGACCAGCAAGAACGGTTTTTAAATAGACAATTAAAATTAGTAAAAACCACAAAAACTTTGCTAAGAACTATGTGGGAAGATCTAATTAAAATGGATCTTCCATGGGATCAAACAAACCGTTTGGCAGAATGTTCAAATACATGGAAACATTTTGTTGCTTTATGTTATTTTTGAATTACGGGATTTTGTTGTTGTTTTTCTGCAGCTGTTATCTCACTGCCCAATGCTTCTTTTTTAAAGAAAAATAGTCTTGTAATAATAATAATGATACATTTAACTTAAAACTAATTTTTTTAATACATAGAATTGGATATATATATAATATGCCGGAATAGCAACAGTAGCCAATACTCAAAAGTTAAAACTGTGTGAACTACCGTTAAAGTTCCACTACGATGCCCACCTTCATACCAGTCTAACGCCATACGCAACTTAGTCGCTCCAAGATAAAAATTAGTTAGTAATAATAATTAAAAATATGTACAACTGATAACTATACATAAACAAAGTAACATAGAATAACAAAAATCTCTACCGCTTTAAAGACCATAGGACAAAATTTTGTTTAATTACGCGTGACATTCATTTCAAGTTGATCTTCCCGAATGGTTATTATCTACGTTTTCTGTGGTATTTTAAACTTTTTTTTACCATCTTTGATAAAAAATTTTAAAAGAAAATTTAATAAAACTAAATTCAGAATTTATTATATATTCGATTTTTAAAAATAGCTTTTATACACTTTTTAGTAAATATCCTCATATAGTACAATTTCTAGGCAATATAAAATAATATGTGTAAACATAATACGAAACCCATTGTATTTATTTTAAACCATATGTAAATAAAATTATTGTGTTAAAAAATAGCATATTTTTATGACTTAATTTAAATTTATAAATTTTATAAATTTATCACATTTATGAAGAATTAAAACTGAATATGTTTTCATATTATATCAACCAATTAACGCGTGGATGCTAGTTAACTTGTAAATAGTATCTAAATACTTTGTATTAAATGGTTTTACTGCTTATATATATATATAAATATATATATATATATATATATATATATATATATATATATATATATATATATATATATATATATATATATATATATATACAATGTGTTTTACACACGATTCAGTAAACGTGCTTTTTACACACAATACAATGTCAACCTTATGCTATTTAACGTTTACTTGATTGGTTGATAAAACTTTATAAAATGTGTACAAGTATGGAATACACACTCACACAGGCCACTTTTTTCTGTTACCATACCGAATTTCATGTATATAACTAATTAGACAAATACTCAACTCGCGTATAAACGTGTATGTATACACATTTCAATATGCATCATTAATTCCAAAATTAAATTATAATTTTAACACAATTAAAGCAATTTTTATTATACTTTTTTTAAATAAAGCATAATTTTAAAAAGAAACAATTGTTTGTTAAATTGAAAAATATTTGTTTTGGTAAACGGTGAAATAAATCAAAACAGATTTATGCTATAAACAATATCGATAAATAAATTAATGTAAGTTACGTTTGCCCCATATTTAATTGTTCTTATTATGAATATATGTAAAAATGATTTGTTGTAGTATTAAAAAATGTTATATTCCTTAATTATATTAAAAATTTATTACAATACTTTTAATACACTGAACTTGTTTTTATATAAAATTATTAAAAAGATTACACGTAAATAAATTATAAAAGTTTATAGTAAATAATATTAATTTAATAAAATAAGATTTTGGGGGTACATACATGGAATTTCTTTTAGTTTACAATTTCGTTTATAGCAATTATAAATAAAACAATTGTCAATTAGTGTAAATTTTAAATTAAACATATTTTATAAATATACATTATATTAACAAAAATAGTTAATAAAACCAATTTTAATGTAATGTTTATTCGGTTAATATAACTTTCGTAAATGTTTTCTAGCTATAAATAACAAATAATTACAAAATTAAACAATTAATGTTTTAATTGGTACAAACATTTTGTACGTAACATTTAGAAATTTAAACATTTGTTGTATAAATAACAGAAACATAAAAGGTTACAAATAACACAATATGTTAAGTGAAATAGTTTTTTTTAAAATGCTTGACAATGTAAAGTAAACAACAACAATTAACCTATCTTTACATAAATAATAAATAAACATTTAAAGTGTACCATTAAATATATATATATATATATATATAGCTTTTTTACATTTATAAATAACAAAACGCTTAAACATTTGTAACAATATTAATTAGAATTGAATTTGTTATAATGTGTGCGTTACAGCATTCTATTTAAAAAGTATTATATTTATGGGAATTTTTTACACTATACAAATTAAATTTTATAAACATTATCAGTTTGTGAATTTAAAAAATAAGAAATATATATATATAACATTAAAAAGAAATCAATTTTTACTGAATTAAACCAAATAAAAGAAACTTTTATTTCAAGATAAATATGTACGTACAAAATTGAATTAGTTTAATGTGTAAACAATATAAAATGCGTAGTTTATTTTTAAATGTGTTAATTTAATTTTTTGAATAAGTATGAGTTTGGTTAACGTTAGATTTATAAGTACGCTTAATTACTAAATTTTCATTATTTTTATTTAATTTTTAAAAACGGTTAAAATAATCTTAAAAACTTATATTTTAAAATATATTAATTATGTATTTTTTAAAATTGAAATCATTTAGTATACATAAAAATATTGTAATTATATAAGTTTAATTCTTGAGATCTCATTTTGTATAACCTTAATAAATAAAGGTTTACCATGCATTTGTTTTTATAATGGTAAGCTTACCTAATAAAAGGTTAATCTTAGGATAATAAGCTTTTGAATAAAAAATTGAAAACATTATAAGCATAAATATCTTTTTAGTAAAAGATTAATAATGTTTTATTGCAAGTATAACAAAATAATATGACATATGTTTAACAAACATTATAAACAAAAAAATATTAAGTACTTTTAAACATTCAAAATAACAATTAAATTACAAAATACTTGTCTTTATTTACCAATAAAATTATGATTTTTAACAACAATATTATAAATGTTTCTTATTCTTTTAATATAAGTGTAAAATATGTCTTAGCAAGTTAACATGTGACGAAACTCTGGACAAGGCTCACAATCAGATAACAACTTGCACCTTGAGGACAAATAACGCCCGTTACATTATTTATCACACGTTTGATTTGCAAAAAACAAGATAAAATGATATTTATTTACAAACATGCATAATGTACGTTGGATTATAATTACATTAAGAAAAACTGCAAATTTTCGGTATTAAGTTTAGGTGCATTTAGTTTATTGAAGGTTAACTGTGTATACAAATATTTGTGGTTTTAATTGCACAATTACATTTTTAATTTATATATATATATATATATATATCATTTTTTAAGTAAATTTAGCGATTTGTTTTTAAACATTGCATTATAATAATTGTTAAATATTTAGTAAGTATAAAATTATTTTATTGCATATTAATTTTAGAAAACATTTTCAAAACATGCACACTATTTTACTAATAAAAAAGTAAAAATACATGGCGGTAAAGTTGTATTGAAATTCAATTAGTTAGGCACACTTTTTTTGCATTCGTTTACTGCATATTACTAAACTCAATTAATGTCACATTGCAGATGAATTGTACAAGTATTACTAGGTTTATCGTTTTTTGTTAACAGACTTTAAAATTATTAGATTGTACAAAAATAATTGATTCAAAAATAATTTTAATTTAGACATTATTAAGATAGGTAAAGTATTTATTAACATTAAACAATAATATAAAAGTTAATAAAATATAATAGAATCTAAATTGTTTTTTATATTTGTAGGTCATTCTATTGTAAAAGTTACAAAGATGATTATGTATTTAACAAACATGTTTAATCCTAAAGGTTATATTTTTGTTTCCTGAAAAAGTATTTTTAATAGATTGGTCAACAATAACAATAATAAATTTAGCTATTATGAACACAAGTAACAATAATATAAATAGAGTTGTATTATTTTATTATTATTATTTTTTTAATTTTTCACTAGAGAGAACTTTCTGCGTAGAAAAAAAGGTATAATAACACAATAAAAATAAATATTTAGTAATAATAAGCACAAAAACCCAAAAAGCAAACTTTTAAATATAATTTATTATTTAACTATTTGACTAAATCTATATGCAATTTTTTTTATGCAATCATATTAGTTAATAGTAATGCAAAGTGTAAATTGGGAACAATATTTATTGGAATAGAGTTTTAAAGTTTTAACAAAATAATCAGTAGCATAATTAATTTCATGTTAATAAGTGAATTTATGTCGATTTACACAAGTGTAAATATAATTTTTTATAATGCAATGTCGTTGTCTATCATTAATGCGCATAATTTTTAATGCCAAAAATGTAAAGTAAAATTACGTAAAACAATCTTGCTCCTTCATGCTATTTAAAGCAAAAAACAGTTTTTTATACATTTCTGTAGCTGTTTATTTATTTGTTTATAGTTTATAATATAAAAACTACTATGTACTATTAATAACCGTAGTAGTTTTTAAAGAAAGATACAAAATAATACTATAATTTAAAGTATTTAATTAATTCAATAAAACCAATTTTATATTTTACAATAAGTTTTAAGCTAACAGAAAAACGGTTTAAAAATATGATATATATATATATATATATATATATATATATATATATATATATAGTTAAATTCATTTATTTTTATTGAATAATATATTTAACACAACATGTACTTAAACCTATTAGAAAACGTTTTAACTTCAAGTAATGTTGTAATATAAAATTATTGTTATTTATCATAATTTAAACCGAAATGTTTTTGGTATTTGTAAACACATACATTAAACATTAAAGATTTTGTAAAAATAAAAATTGCATACTAATTTGAATAATGTTGCACACCAAAAATGTTTATAATTAGATTAACAGTAATCAGCATTGCTACAATTACTATTATTATTATTATTAAAATAATACTGTATTTAATGAATTAATGCTTTTTAAATTAAAGTAATTAGTCTATAAAATTACGATGCTTTTTCAAATTTAAATAAAGTGATTTTTTCTCCTTATGTATATTATTACAAATTAATTATTTAAAAAACATTAAATAATATTTTTTAACTTTAAAACTAAACAACCTTACAATTACACACAAAATATTTTTATTATTTTGTTAATAACAAAATTCTTTTTTTTTCTACAAATTGGAAAAACAGACACTTAAAAATCTCATTAGAATCACATAATTTTGTAATAGAAAATTAATATATTATTAAATAAAATCTGTTTTTTTAATATATTATTATTTATTTGTATTTAATGCAATTTATTATAACAAACCAGTCCTTTGCTCTTTCTGGTTAGCTATGCTTGGTCAATAGCCATTTTTTCCGTAGCTGTCTCTACAAAAATTAGCAATCTTCTATTTGATTAACTTTGTTTCTTGTTTACTTCTATTGTCAAAAGTTGTTTTGTTACATGATTTACTTTTTTATGTGAAATGTGAACGTACAAACTCAATCTTTTTTCTTGAATATTTTTAACGAACTTCAGATTCCTCCTAATAATATCGATTTTGATATTTTTACAAAAAGTTGTTATCAATTTTAACACATCTCGTCATGAACAATTGCACCGAGTAACCAAAAAAATTAAAACCAACTGTTCATTAAATTATTTTATAAAACGGAGTAAACATTCCAATTTAACACAACCTTTTTTGTTGAAATTAAACCAACGTTAAATGCAATAACAGTAATATTATTATTATTATTATTATTATTATTATTATTATTATTATTAACATAAACGGTTTGGTCAAAACATTGTTAAATTAGTGTCTCAACAATATTTCGGTAAAAAGTTAACATGCCCAAAACAATTGGGCAATGCTCGAAAAACTAATATTTTATGCTACGTTAATTTTTGACATTTCCTTTGTCACAAATTTAAATAGAATATACGCCGACCAATTAATTATACTGGAAAATTTTAATTTACTAAGACATTGCTACAAGCATAATCAAACCAAACAATGTGTGCAGAACATCCGGTTTTTATTCCGAGTAGTTAAAACCGTGCATAATTTACTTGCTACAAATGAACAATAAAAATTGAATTTTAAAATGTCCGAATAAATACGACACTTGACGACACTACTGCGAAAAGTTGAGAAAATTTTTAATTTAAACTATTTTTTAGTTGGCTTTTTTAAAATACATATTGAAAAGTGAAATAAAAAAGTTGTCAAGTATTTATTGAGAAATTAACTCAATTTTTATTAGAATGGGGACCTAATATGTTATTTATTTTAGAAAACTCAAATGAACCTTACTAGGAAAGTTATTGTATTTAAAATAGCCTACTTTATCTTGATTAACATAGAGAATTTTTTATAGTTTAAAACGTTAATAAGCAAAATAAATAACATATTTAAAAAATAACAATATTATATTGGTGAAGAAAAACGTTGTGAAACATTAATTGTTATTTATTCATACTCGTTACTACAACATTTTAAATAAATTTTATTAATCTACATTATATATCACAGTGCCAAAATTACTTAAGTAATTAAAACAAATTGTAGTTTTGATTAACCAATTTTTATCTACTTTCAATACTTTAAAAGAATTACTTTCCTTAAAAAGCATAAAGTAAAATTTGAGTAATTATTATTTTATCACCAATTTTGTGCATAAACACAATCAATTATTTTACTATTTTTAATGATTTTTCTATATGTACCTTGATGTTTGCAAAACAATCTGTTTAATTTTTATACTGTTTTTGAATTAAAATTATTTTTTCTTTAAATGCCTTATAAAAAACATTGTTTGGCATATGAACATATATAAATTAAATTAAATTCTAAATGTGTATTTTTTTAATATATATATATATATATATATATATATATATATATATATCAGTATATATATATATATATATATATATATATATATATATATATACATATATATATATATATATATATATATCATATAAAAAATTTAATAATTACAGTGGATACTTGCTTATTTTCTAATAATCATTAATTAAAACATTTTTAAGTACCAGTCATTAAAAAAAAATTAAAATTATTTATATATAACAAAAAATTATTTTCTTTTTATTTATGGGTTTTTAAAGGTTTTTTATTAGATTATTCAGATTTACTTGAATAATAAATCCAGTTGCTTTCAGTTAACCAGGAACACTGTACAACTGGTTTATAATTATTCGGAGTTATCAGCGTTACATACCTTCTAAGTTGTACACACACACACACACACATGAACTTGACCCCACGTCCTATCTGGTGTTAGGCCAGCACCTTAGCCACTGAGCTACGGGTGATTGAACTCGATCCTGTAAATTTATTATTTATAGTAAATCTGGTAAATTGCAATTGATTAATGTTCTATTTACCGACTTGTACAATTAAATAGTTTTCAAAAATATTTTCCAAATGTAGACAGTCTATGCAAAGTCAAATGATGGTCCATATTTATTGTTAGTAGCAAATCTTATTTCTCTATCGATCAAGCTAGAATGTCAGCACTTTAATTATTTTTTTAAATGTTGACAGAAATTCTTCATCTATCTTTTATTGCATACTGTATGCAATTTAATTACTTTATAATTATATTGCTATTAGAATATATTGATATATGCTATTCCATAAACATAATGATTGTGAAAAACTTTAGTTATTTAATCCAAAATAAAATTATCTATTGTACAAGTTCCATGTGTTAAATTAATTACAATGAATACAAATTTATCTTTATAATGCGATAAAGGTAAATATAGTAACTTAGAAAATTCAAATAACAATCTTAATTTATATGAAACAATTTAAGCATTATTGTAATTGTAAACAGAACAACATTTTATTGTTTAATAGTGTTTCAACTTATTGCAATTATATTAAACTAAAGAAGGTAAATGTTTTATATTTTTTATTTTTCATTAATTCTGTAAGAAAATATTGAAATAATTACTGCAACTAATTTAATTAAATATATTAGTAAATAATGTAAATTAGCCTAATTATTAATACCGTTATTCATTTATGTTAATAAAAATGCAAACTGACCACCAAAAGAACAAAATAAAAATATAGACAAAGAAATAAGTTTTATTAATTATACAAAAATGAAAATTATTCTCACCAGTTTATAAATTATAATAATAGTAAAGCAATTTTAAAAATATATATTTAATTTTCTTTACAATAAAAACATTTTTCAGCAATAGTCAAAACAAATATTTATCAAATTAATTTATTTATCAGTTAACATCATTTAGTTTTATTTTATTTTATGTTTATTACTTTTGAATGTTTTGACGAAAAACATCTTTCAGCAGTGGACATTTGCGCGAAGCCGAACGTGGGCCCGCATTTTAGTGCCGGTAGTGGGATTCGAACCCCCATGCTCACCCAAGGCCAAATCGAGCGCTGTATTGCTAGACCAGCACAATATAACGTTGAACTTTGAGATAATTGAGGTTGGCTAACATATGTTTTTGTTAAATTAAATATGTTTTTTAAACACACCTACGTATACGGTAAGTAAATTACTAATCTATTGCTGTAGTCCTTAGTTTGCCAGTGAAATAAAATATTTAACCAGCCAACGGTTCTTGTTTTTTTTGCTTAAAAACAAAATTGACTGGCAACAAATCTTAGACTGTTTAAATTGTTGTTAGTACTAATTGATTGATTTCTGTAACACCAGATACTTACTGACTGTGGTGACAAAACAAATTAGCAACGTTTCTTCCAAAATATTGATGATTTCTTGCAAAATTTGCACTATACATAATCCTGACATTTGAAGTCCAATATTTGTGAATAACAGCATACAAGTCAAAATTTTACACAATTTAAAACATTAAAAAAAACTCATATTTGCATACAGTATTGAAGTATTATTTGAGTATAGATACATTAAAACAAGAAAATAAAATTTTGTTTAATTTTACAAACATAAATTTTTAAATTAAAATACTATTAATGTTCCAGTTTTTGTTTTGTTATAAAGATAGAAATTTAAAAACCAAAATTCGCAGTAATTACTATGTAAAAAATACTTTTTAAAATACATTACAATTTATAATTAATTATTCTAAATTAAAATATGTATAGAACAAAATTAATAAAATGCAATTTATCATGTCTTATATATATATATATATGTGTGTGTGTGTGTTAATAACAACATTTATCATTTCATTTTAGATAATTGTCGGTTAAAAATGAAACAATATTTGTATTCAAACGTCAGTCTAATTTTTAAAACTTTGGAAAAAATCTAATGTTCTATTGGAATTGTGTGACCTTGACCAGAATTATTCTAATCGTCACTTTGTTTGAAACACATTGCCAAACGACATTGCAATTCAATTTGCCACATGAAATATCAAATCAAATTTTTGGTAGTACACATACAATTAATTTGTCAATTCCCGAATCATTGAATAGTGCCAATTACAAATGGATTAACTTGACAGAACTGATGTCCAGTCGGGGTATTCAATTGGATACTCAATTGTGGAACAATACTACAAATGCAACAATTTCTCATTTGAATACAAATTTTGAAATACTTGACATTAGTACCAACTTGTTGGCAGCCTATTCACAACGAACGTATACCAATTTCCTCAACGTCATTGATCTCAATCCAACGCAAGGGTTATTTAAATTTCTAATTTCTTTCGATCGAGAACAAATATGTCCAGAATTGTCTGGTCGTTTTGACGATTGTACAATTAGCATTTTGTTCGGTGCATATCAACGGCATTCCGACAAAAGTAGTATGACACATGTGGAAGGCGAAAACAATAGACAGCTTATTTGTATAAAAATTGTTATAAGCATAATAGATATAAACGACTGTTCTCCGTTCTTTCCCCAACTGCCCAACAAAAATATGCATACTGGTAGACTTATCGAAATAAACGAAGCCATTTCCATTAATTCATTAATATCCATTCCAATTGCCAAAGATTTAGATTCATTGAAACACGGAATTGCTACTTATGAAATGTTTCCCGTGTCTCCCTCTATCAATTTTTTCAACTACTTTCAACTTATTCAATTTGAGGACAATCAATTGCAATGCGAAGAAATTGCAGACAAGGGATCGGCCATTATGAATGTTACCAATAATTCATTTCAAAATACGTTGATTAGACCGTGCTTAAAAATTGTCAAACAGTTGGACCGAGAACAAATTGCCCAATACATATTTCGTCTGGTCGCCATTGATTCGGGTAGCCGCAAGGGCGAAACAATTGTGCAAATCAAAATTCTCGATACCAACGATCACGTTCCGGTATGGCCCGACAAACTGGAATCAACTGTTCCGTCCAATGTAATTACCTTTTTGGGATCCGAATATGTTGACTATCGGGCCAATGCTAGTCAAACTGGCATTGTCAACAGTCGTGTTGTGAAATATACGTACAAAATACCCGAATGCATCAAACACAAACAAATTTTGAAAATGGCGGCTACTGACGAAGATAGCCAACATTTGGAAAATGGACAAATAAAATATGCATTTGACGAAAAAATGCCCAATTTTGAAAAAATCAAATTTATTTTTTACATTTCGGGAAATTATATTTATTTGAGCAATTTGGGACTGCGTGGTGTAAAACGAACCAATCTTACGCTTGTTGTAACAGCCAGTGATGGAGCTGGAAAATCGGCCAATGCTTGGATTAATTTTATTGTCGAAGATTGCAACAACCACAAACCGATGATTTTGGTAAGAAAATATAAATTATTTATTTATTTATTTTATTATATATTTCTAGTAAGTGCTTATTTAATTCATTTTGTTAAATAATAATAGTTATTATACATTTTTTTATAAAAAACTACATTTTATTACGTTTAAACCAATAAAGTTCAAAAGTAAACAAAAATAGGTTTTTATGATAAAAAAACCAACCATAAATTTTTATAACTATTAATCAATGTTTTTACTTATAAAATTATGAATCTTTGCATTTTTTAAGTATAAGTCTTGATGGCAGACGTGAAAAAGATGGTAAATGTATAACTGGGGTTGATATGTGTTTATGTTACACAACTGTCACTAATTCCAGATTTTCGTCAAGGTATTTGCTAGATATCTACTTACCGAAAAATGGTTTAGGTAGAAACATTTAAACAAAATATCAAATTAGATATTATAAAACTAATACATACCTATATGTAAATAACACGGTTTAACAATCTTAATCTGGTGTCCGGTAGTAAATATGGACCCTTGTCTTCAGATAGTCTACTTACTGAAACAAGTTTGTGATGATAAACAAGTTAATTATTTTGTATATTTTTATTAATTTAGATAAGAAGTTCAGAATTTTCAATTGTCGAAAATAGTCGCGATATATCACGCATGATTAGTTTAATTACTGTACGCGATTTGGATTTGTTCGGATCGCCTAATTCAGAATTTCATTGTCATTTGAACGATACAACTTATTTAAAATTGAAACAAATATCGTTAGGCCCAAAGGTAGATAACAAATTAAATTCGCCTTTGTCTGCTGGAATGTTTGTGCCGAGCGACAGTGTTGCTTCCAAATCAATTGGTCCAAATTTAGATGAAGGAAGATGGTCAATTTATCGGTTAGAAACCCAACCCCATTCATCATTTGATCGAGAAAAATTGGCCTTTTACGACGTCATGTTGCAATGTGCAGATCGTGGCTCTCCAACGCTTACTTCAAACAAACTTATTACTATTCACATATTGGATTTAAACGACAATGCCCCCGTATTTATTAAAACTTCCAATGCAAACAATGTCAAACACAACGAATTTTTGCTTTATTCAAATACATACTTGAATCTGTCCAATTATTCGAAAGTACAAAAAACAAATAAAATTTTTCAATTTAGTGTGCCCGAAAATGCCTTGCGTGGTCATATTGTCGGTCGAACGCAAGCTATTGATTTGGATCAAGGAGAAAACGGTCACGTTATGTACAAAATTATGCAACAGTTCGTTGTTTACAATCCAAACTCGAAACATTTGGTCACATTTGATAAGAACAATAATGCAGTTGATAACAATGATGCTAATGCAACTAATAATTTGTCTAAACATGAAATATTTTCTATAAATTCAATTGGAAATATTCAACTTATAAATAGCCTTGACAGAGAAACAATTAGTAGTTATAAGTTGATTGTGCAGGCTTCAGATAACGCTCAAATAAATCCACTATTTTCTACAGCGACAGTTTTGATTGACGTTGAAGATGTAAATGATTGTCAACCACAATTCACTGATGATTATGTTTTTGAAGTAAGTATTTACTTCTAATTTAAAATATTAATAATACTAATTATTATTATTATTATATCAATAACGTTCATAACCATAGTAATAAAAAAGATAAAAAATAAAAATAATAATAATAATAACATTAATAAAAATATAGGCGTTATTTGTAATAATAACTATAATAACGACGATAAAAGTAATAGTATTAGTAAATATAATTAATAAAATAGAAATAACAATAAACACAATAAAATAATAAAAAGGATTACAGTAAAAATATTTTTATATATTTCATTAATAACAACATGATAATTAGTAATTATAGAAATTATAACAGTAATATCATTAATAACATTAACAACAGTAATATCAATAATAATAATAACAATAATAATAATAATAATAATAATAATAATCGAATTCAAACAATTTGCATACTTTGTTATTTTTATAAAATAATTTATTTTAAAATTGCTGTTAGTAGTACAGCTGTTTATTTTGTATTTTGATAAGAAATATGGACATATTGATAAAAAAAATTGTATATTTGTAACAGACTGACAAAATTGCGCATTAAAGAGGTTTTTATAATTAAAAATTATATATATATATATATATATATAGTGTATTTAATTTCCCAACGGGTATTTATTAATAAAATGTATTATACACAATTTGGATAATTTTATTAAACTAAAATTTTTAGTGTTTTTGTTATTTAATTAGAATTTTTTAAAAACATACGTAAATATCCTATTATGCTTTTTTGTTTTAAAATTTAATTATGTGGTAAATGAATAATGTATTTTAAAGTAATGCTTATAATCAATGTACAATAATGACTACTTTAAAAATAACTTGTTTTATTTTACACAATTATTAATTAAAAAATTATTTTTAATTAAATTATATAAAATTTATTATATCAATTAAGTATATATTAGTTCAAAAAATAATTAATTCTAAACAGTTGATAATAGTATTACAAATGGCATCACAAATTATAATTTTTCTACACAACTAATAATAAATATAACTATTGAAAAAATAAAAATAAAATATTTTTTATATGTCTTTTGCAACTTACTTTTTCCTATATTGATTATTTGCAACTTTCAATATTTTATTTGTTTAATATAAAACAAAACATGTGAAACAATTGTCCTAGGCGCCAATCGCACATTCTACAAAGTTATTTATTATTGCCAAAATGGTTTACGTATTTGAGACTCTATATTCGTATTTGTGTGAGAATGGATTTACTCCCTACTATCAGTACTATATGTTGGTCTTTGTTTGATTTTGCTAAATATTTATGTATTAATTTTATTTCAAAACCCCTTTACTCTTGACGGGTAACAAGAATGCTTCATATGACTGTACATCACAACTGCATTTTAATATATTTTTATATTTTGGATTCATTTTTATTAAATTGTTTATACTATTATTAATAATTACGTTTTTAATAATTTGTTGTTCAGTATACTAAACTCAAAATAATAATCTTAATCCTGTTTTATATTTATAAGAAAAATTTAGTGTTAACTAAAAAATATTCTATAGAAAACTCCAATTAATACATTTTTAAAAATCAGTATTCCAATTTTATTTTTTACTGTTTTTTTATTATTTACACATTGCGTTATAACGAGATCATCTTAGTTTTATTGTAAATAGTTGTTTTGTAAAATAATTTAACAGTTTTATTTTTGGAGTAGTCAAATTGGTAAAGGATTAGATTCGAACCTGTGGGGGTATGGGTTTAATTACCACGTTGTATACTAAGTACAGGCTCTTGTTCAGCTTTGCCAAAATGTTCACTAATTTAAAAAATATTTTTTGCCAAACATTCAACTAATAGTAAAATATATAAAGATTATTTATTATGTTTAAATATAACTTAATCTTATTTATTAAAAACTATACCACTTGCGACTGATATATTAAAATGATTTATTTTAAAACATAATTATTTTACTAAAAAATGATATTTAAAACAGATAGTCTTATAAATGACAATAAAATAAATCGATGCTTGCAATATGCCTTTGAGGAATTTATATAGCATAAAACGTTTTAGCAAATATATGTAAACATTATATATAATGCCATAAACATAACTCTTACAATGGGAAATTATTTTTTAGTGAATAATTATCTTTAAAGTTTTTAACTATAAAAATCAACGTTTAATCATTGGTTGATTATTTCTAATATTGATGTTCTACAATTCTCATTACTAGCAGTAACTATAAACCGTCGTATGGCTCTACCAAACACGTTTGTTAATTGAAAATTGTTTCCTGTAAAATGCTTAAACTATAAACATGAAAAGAAGTACTACAGGCATTTACACATAAATAACAAATTATTTAAATATATTAGGATGAAATTATTTAAAATCTAAAATAGATATAATGTGAAGGTGACATTTTGCACACAAACTTGGGTCAAGAAAATAATAAACAAAATTATTTATTAAACCAATTACAATTTATTTTTAAAAACAAATTCTAATTAATATAGATCGTTTTTGTTTCAATGTACAAATTAAAATTAACCGATAAAAATCGATAAATAATGTTTTTTCCAAGCTACTCATTTATTTGTCTTTCCGTCTTTTCATCAGTTTCTATAATGTTCGTATATCGGTTCTCCTCTATTTTCGCCTTTATTTTGGAGTAGTACAATTTTTGGATATAAATTTTTCGTGTTATTATTGTTCATTATTGGGTAACTGACATTAACACAAGGATTTCTGTAAAGCTGTTGGATACCCCCCAAATATAGTTCGATTATATAGCTTGTCTACGTTTTCGGTGTGTACAAAACCGACAATTATTTACTATTAGGAAAATAAAGATTCAGATAAATTGGTTTAAAAGTTCAATTACTAGAGATTAGTTAGTGTATTTAAATTATTTTTATAATATTACTTTATAATAAAAAGTACGATTGCTACATATGAATGAAAGTAAAATTAATAACACGATTTACAAGTATTTATGTAAATATTTGGGAAACAAAACTGATAGAACAGTAGATCCAGATCAGGGCAGAAATTGGTTTGGGTCCTATTACCGACACTAAATTTGGGTCTTAGTTTGGTTTGTTGAAAAATACTGTAACTAAAATATTTAATTACTCAAAATAAAAATTTCGTTATAAATTGCACATAATTTTCTCATTATTATTTTAATAACCTTTAAAATATGCCGCGTCGGTCTGGCGGTACAGCACTCGACTAAACCTGAATAGTCATGAGTTTGAATTTTACCACCGGCACTCAATGCGGGCCCACGTTCGGCTTCATTAAAATGTCCACTGCTGAAAAATGTTTCCTGTAAAAAATTTAAAGTATTAATAAATAAAAACATGAAATTTTGTAGTCTGCCTATATTTATTTTAAATTAAAAATTTAAAGTTTTAACACGAATATATAATTGATATAATTTTATTATTTGATTTTTTAAATTAAATATTTTAATTAAATTTTAATATAAAGCTGCAATATACTAATATAAACAAGTCAATTGTTATAAACTGAAACAAATTTTATTTTTGTTTTATGCAAAAACGCCTTTAAATATGAAAATAATGAAAAACGTATTTTTATAAATCTTTTACTTAATTGTTATCTACTTTAATTTTAAAAAGAAAATATAAAATAAAACAAATTAAGGTTAAATATTGCATATTTTATTGTTTAATATGTATTCAACTTAATTCAATATAATGAACTTATTTTCCTGAAGTATTTTAATCCTTTAAAGTGAATTTAAAGTATATAAAGCATTGATATATATATATATATATATATATATATATATATATATAGTATTATACTTTAAATATAAAATAAATGTAGGATAATTAAAAACAGATTTCATTATTTCATAATAATTATTATTTAATAAGCAATTCAAATTTTAAAATGTAAGCATACATACACTGCTTTCTATTTTAATGTCAAAGGCGTATTTGTTTTCCTTACATTTAAACTTTATTAGGTATTTTAGTTTTTATAAGTGCATGGATTGTATATATATATATATATATATATATATATATATATATATATGTTTGTGTGTGTGCTTAAAATATAATGACTGAACATTAAAAATGTTAAACTAACTTTTTTTTATAATTTAGGTCGTGGAAAGTTACGGTTTATCTACTATACATCAAGTCTTGGGAGTTATTACAGCTACAGATAATGATTTAGGTCGCAATGGAACGATTTCATACAGTGTAGAAATGCAAAATATTCCATCCAGCAATTCAACGAAAATGGTATCTTTAAAAAAATATGAAAAATTAAAAATGGGATCACATTTAATTAAGGTACAACTTTATTGAATTTCAAATATAATCATTTTTGAATATATATGTCCACGCAATTTTGAGTCTAATGTTGCAGCTACATCTGCCATTGCGACACATTTAATGCTTTTAATTAACCAAGATACATTTATTTGCATAAAAATTGTACATTTAAACAATTTAAATACAATTATGAATATTATCAAACAAATATAAAATGCTATACTTTTGGCATTGTAACTGTTTGTAAACTGCTATAAAAATGTAAAAACTATTTATAGTAAATTAGGCTAGAATACTAAACTTATAACTGAGAGGAGGCATGGATTCGAGTCTTACTAAAAGCAGTAGCTTTAGTCAATATCCTCTTACTGAAAAATGTTTCTTTCAATTCCTTTATTAAGGTCAGTAAAAACCAAATAAAAAATGCCAATAAACAAAACATATTTTTTGTTTTATTTTAGATTAGTCATGATGGAAAATTGACAATTTATGGAGTTGTTGACAGGGAACAAACACCAGTTATTGTAATCAATGTTATAGCCGAAGACAATGGCAATCCAATAAAATTGTCTAATTCACTGTTGATTACTATTCATGTGCTTGACTTAAATGATAACAAGCCACGTTTTGTTTACAGTCAACAGCCGGATATGAAACAAACCAATCAAGTTGGTTACAAAACAAAAGACAAAACATTAATTTCTAATTTAAAACATCAAAATAAATTCATTTCAGGTTTCCAGTTGAATATAAGTTTGGATACTAGAGTTGGAAGTATTTTAACAATGGTATGTTAGTCAAACAAATTAAATTATAAAATAATTATTTTATTTTAAATTAGAAATAATTTAATTAACAATTAAGTATAAAGTTATTTGTTTTTATTTATTTATTTATTATATAAATAATACAAATTTTAATTTTTGATGAAAGTTGAACAATTAAAAATATTTTAAAATATAATACGTAAATATTAACTAAAAGTTTAAGAAATGCATACATAATTTTGCATTATTCAAATAACATGAAATCAAATGAACGTTATTAATGTATTTTTTAAACAAACCAATTTTGTGTATCAAATATCATTTGTTTTTAAAAAAACGTAAAGAGATAAAACCCATAAAATAAATAATTTGTTTTTTTTATTATAATACAATTTTCAATATATTTTGACAACTAGTTTTTAGTGTAGCGCATTTAGGACAAATTACATACCACTACATTTGCATTTTTTGTCTTGTAAATTAAAAATAAATAGTAATAAATGTGCATTGATGTGTATTCATTAAAGTTGTACCCTTCACTATTATGGAAACGTACAAATTGTTGCGTAATGGCATTTTCATTTATAACAAATAACATATATGCAGTAAATTTATATTTCATATTACCTGAAAATGTGTACAAAACAATCATTTATTAATTTCAAATTTGATTGTAATAATATAAAGTAAAGTTTTTGAAAACTATTTTTAGGTAACATTCTAATTATTATTTTTTGAAAATGGAACGTGTTTTGTACTGCTTTTTTCCAAAATATTGACATAATTGATGGTGACATTAATTCATGTTAAACTAAAAAATAGATATGTCCCAATATAATGCAATGTAAAATGGTTTATAATTCTAATGTGCTAAATTTTTTGTTTGCTTAATATACATCAATTTATTGGTATAATTAAACTATAATAAAAATAACCAAAGCATTTATTAATATAATTTTTTTTATAAATATAATGCATTCAATTAATTGTCAATAAATATGTTTCTGTTAGTGTGGACATTAATAGTTTAATGCAATTAAATTTGAACTTTATTTATAATGACAATTTAAAACATTTTAGTAAAAAATTGAAAATGTCAATTTGGATAAATTGCCTTCTAAGCAATTTTTAATAAAAATATTTTGATACTGTTATTACAAAAATGTACTTTCTTTGACTATGTAATTATTATTTATTAAGCACTAATCGAAAATAAAACAAATTTGCTCAATTTTGAGTAAATTGTGAGTTGTATTACTTCTCGGTAAATGTTTTTTTATAAATGCAATATAGTGTATAATTTTGTATATTTACTTATTAGAATACTAAAAATATTATTTGTTTTCTAACAAATTACAATTGAAAAACTAAATTTTTTAATTTGAAATATTACAAAAAATTTTTAATTTATTTCAATTTTGAATAATTACGTGTAATATGCAAATTTCATTAACTAATTTAGAATATATATACATATCGTTATTGCGTTTATCAAAGGTTGAAGCGTATGACCCAGACAATGGAGAAAATGGCACTGTCCAATTTGAATTGCTTTCGTTAAACACTTTTGCTCCAATTACACACATCAATGTATCCAATCAATCAAATAACAAATCATCAAAATATGTCTTACAACCCGACGGAAAATTGATATTGTCCAAACCATTAGAATATTCCGTCGTATCGTCAAACGTACACCAACCTATACCCAAAAGATACCGACTTCCCGATCGCCTGCTTATTCGTGCATACGATCAAGGCCCTGCTCCCGAACATTCCATTACCAGCATACACATCTATTATTTTGATCCAAATGAATTTATAGTACCCAAAAATCGCAATATTTCATTTGAAAAATTACAAAATTCTGACTTGTCAAAACATTTGTATTTGCAATACACAATTGAAGGCGAAAAGCGAACTATACAAAATACGTACCAAATGCCCAATGATTATGTTGGTAATTCAAAAAACATCAAGTCAAATACACTCAAGTTGTCAAAATCGGCACATACATTAAATCATTATTCACGATCAGTAAATTTGCCCGTAATGTATTTGTTGACTCTAGCGATTTGTCTTGCTTTAATGCTTGTGATTATTAGTTTTGTATGCTTTTATGTAAAGATTAAAAGGCCGAATAATATTAAAACAAATGGAAACAAAAGTAAAGGTAAGAAATCTTTGCTTTGATTAAACACTATTGTTACCATAGTTTATTATTATTGTTATTATCATTATTATTGTTATTATTATTATTATTATTGTTATTATTATTATTATTATTTTTCTCATTATTATTACTATTATTATTATTTATTATTATTATTATTTATTATTATTATTATTATTATTATTATTATTATTATTATTATTATTATTATTATTATTATTATTATTAACTCCACGGTAGCCAGTTCTAAGTTGAGAAAAGAGGAAAATTAAAGGACATGTTTATTAACCTGACCTATTTAAAGCATTATTGTTAAAGAATCGACAAAAAGATATTTTTATGAAACTACCGAATAAAAAATGAAAATATGATTCTGATGACAAGGTTGAGTGGAAGCCAAAAAATAGCTCAATTTTTATATACCGAATCTCTATTACCAAAACCTTAACATATATATATATTCTCCGAAGTTAAAGGGTTTTTAATTCTAATTATTGTTATTCATTATTATTATTACTGTATTAACCTTAAATTAAAATGATGTAGTTACTTTCATACATAATGTTACATTTGTTAAAAAAGTATAAATTTAAATTATTTTAATTTGTGTAATCCTAAATTTTATCTATTTTAAAAAATATGTTAATAAATTATGCGTAACAATAAAAACACATTAAAAATAAGGGTTATTAATTACATTTCCTTAAAACCATTAAGCTAAACATTATTTTGTACTTTTAGATCATATTCACCAAGATGAACATTCAAGCAATGGCATCAATGTAAGTTAATATTTTATTATTTTGTATTAAATGTGTTAATGTATTCAATGTATACTTATTAGACTAAAATTTTGTATTACGCAATACAATTAAGGTAATAATATTAAATAATCCTTACTTTTAAATATTTTTAATTAATAAATATTACAAAAAATAAAAAGCGATAATAAATTATACATTTTTTAAACTTTTTAATTCTATATAATTAGAAATATTTGCTCTCAAATATACAGGTAACAAAAAAGTTATATTTTTAAGGTCAACGCCCTTATAAACACAACTATTAATTGCAGTTTACGTAATTTTATGCTAATTGATTTATTATTTTGTGCGCTTACTATCGTATTATTCAATATTTGAAATGTATATCAATTGAATGCCACTTTAAGTTTATAACTACCTCATAATATTAATAAGAGAAAAATTGTTTAAAGAAATAAATAGTTGTAAAAGAATTTACTAACTATTTATTAAATTACAATTTTTTTAAAACAATCATTTTTTTAATTATTAAACTTAATGATACCTTGCTATGTATATAATGACATTTTTAAAATTAACTTTGTTGTAAAATGATATAACCAAACAACTAAATATCTTATTATTAAAAGTTAACGTTTTTATTTTTTTTTAAATCGATATTTTTATAAATAGTTGAAAAAACAGTTCATAAATAATAATAATAATAATAATAATAATAATAATAATAATAATAATGTAAATATTAGCGAAATCATTGTCCATTTTTAAAAATTAAGATAAACTTGTTTTTTTTTAAATTGTAAAATACAATTTACAAATTTTTTAGACAGTAAAGAGTAAAGAAAAAATGTTTTTTTTTATTATTGAGAGTTAAGCTGTTTTTATTATAACTTACAAAATTTATATTACATTGTTATTAAGTTTTAAGCATTTACTTTAATGTCAAATAGAACGTTATTTTAGAAAACTTAGATGATAAAATAAAATACCACGTACAACCATCTTTTGAAACCTTTATTTTGCTTACTTAAAATACTTTTTTAACACACAATGTCTTAATTTGGTTTGAAATATTAAAATAGTTAGTATAATTAAAATTAGAATAAATAATTAAAAGTAATATTTAATATTTTTACAATTAGAAAAAACTACAAAATTATAATTGTTTTAAAAAATGTGTTATGTTACATTTTTAAAAACGTAACTTGAACATTATTTGAATTCATCTTAATCACATGGAAATTTAAATTTAAATTATCACTTAATAGTTCTAACTTTAAAGTTGTTTCTTTTTATCGGTATAATGAAACATGACATTTACAAACATTTTCAAAATAATAAATTAACTGCCTAAACTTATTTTCTGTTAAGATGTACATTACACAACATTGTATCCATAATCTCACCAAGAAAATAACAATCAATTTGAACCAAATGGTTACAAAAAATATAATTACAACTATTTTCAAATAATTCGAGAAACTAACTTGGATATAAATTTTTTTTTTCATTTTAACGTAATACTTTATTATAATAATTTTATACAATTTTTAACGATAAATCAGTTCACATTAAGTATAAAAATTACTATTATTATTAATATACATTAATAAAATTATAATTTATATGTTAAATTGTCTATTTTTAAAAAAGAGTAGGTAAGGTAATGGGATTCAATGTAGAAATTTTCTTAAAAGGAATATATATATATATATATATATATATATATAATGTAAATATTCAATATATATACATAGATATATTGTAAGTGTATTGGTTGCTGTTAATATTAATGCTATTCAAACAATTACCTTTTATAAAATTTCTTAATTATATTAGTAACATTAACTTCACCTAAATATTTTTTAATTTATTGTTTTAAAAATATTACTAAAAATTGTAGAAATACATTTTCTAAATTAGATAAAAACATATAACTTAAACGTTTTAAAAAAATAAAAACAAGTGAATTATTAATTTAATAACAAATAATATAATATATTATAAGAGTAAATATAAGGAAATAGGTTATATTTAAGTAACATGTATTACTTTATTAATTTAATGTTGTATAATATGTAATTTGGCATTACATAATCATTTTTTTATGTTTAAAGTATATTTTTTTTCAAAGCAATCACATAATTGTCTAAGGCAACTTAAAAACATTTTTGCCAGTTTAACATTTTGCTCTACACGATTGAAAAGTAAACTGATTTTAGAATTATAAAAAAAATTGTGTTATCCGTTTAGCATTGATTTTGAGAACTGACAAATCTTTTAAAAAATTACGCTATAGTTTGGGATTAAAAAAATTATTAAAATTTTTAACAATATTAGCAATAATGAAATAATTACTAGATGCATTATATTTTTATAAATTCCTGAATTTAATTCTATTACATAATTTAGAAAAATAGATTTAAATAATGTTTATTATAACAACATAAATTTTAAAAATATGAATATATTACAATTATTTTTAAAATACACAGATTAAAACTTACAATTTACACAACACATTTGTAAATAAAAGTTGTTTTGCATAAAGTGTTAAACAGTTTTAATACATTGAAGAATCTTTACATATAATTTCCTATTTTATGATGTTAGTAAATCCTTTACAAGCTATATTTAACTTTAAATTAATTAATTTCAGTCCTCTTGTAAATATAGAATATAAAAAGTGTTATATTTTTTGAGTATTGTAAATACAATAAAAAGTTAACTGGATTTTATTTTTGTAACACATAACTAATGTTTAATTCTATAGTTTAGAGTGTAAATAAAATTACAATTGTTTTAAGCCTGTTTTACTCTTAAAAATGAATACATATTCTTAGTTTTATTTTAATTACATAAACAAGTTTTTAAAATGGTAAAATTACATTTATTATATTTTTATTTGCTTTGTTATTTTTTATAATTAAAGCATTATGATGTATTGAGACGTTTTAGTTAAATGATTAATAATATGTTCAAAAAATGCATTTAACCTTAAATTGACAAAAAAATAAGTGTTGAGTTAATAAATCATATCATTAAGTTTAAAGTACCAAACGGTTTTGATCACGTTTTTACATAAGTTATTTTAAATTTTATATAAAGAAATTTAAAACTACATTACTTTATCACAAATTAATGTTTTGTAGCACATGTATCTTTCTTATGTACTCACTCATATTTAAATTAAGTAGTAACATTTTTTTAAATTATAGTAGCGTAATTATATTAATTTATTACATTTTTTTATAGATTTTAAATATAATTGACGTTAACCGGATATACTTTTGTTTATAAAAATATTAATTTATTAATTCATTATTAATAAAGCTAAACTTGTTTCAGTTAGTTTACTTTAAAAAAAATGTAATGACCTTCAATTAAAGAAAAATAAAGATGCTAAAATTTTATTGACAGCAGCTTGTGCACCTAAAATTATATATATATATATATTATATCGATTAATATTTAATTTATAATATAGTATAAACTTTTTTTAAATAAATTATGGTTTGTTTATTTTTCTGTTTTTTAATAATAATTGGTAAATGTTATTATTTTATATTTATGTACTCCAAAATGTGTTTGCTATTGTAAAATAGATACGTAATTTTATTTTTAGTCAAAAACTAGAAAATAAAACAAATTGGTTTAAAAATACAAAAAAAATAATTTTTTCTTTATTTGTTTTCATAAGAAATTCGTTCATTTTATTATTACAATGCATTAAATTCTATTTTTAACCGTTTACTTAAAATATAAAATACATATCTAACAATATATTAAAGCGTATTTGCATTGGATAAAAACATATTGGTTGCAATTTATATATTATTATTATTATAAAACATCAAATTAAAATAACACTTTTAATAAATTTTGGAATAATTTACTTTATTTATTTACAATTAAATATTACAAATTAACATTATAAATAAAATCAATATGTTTAGAAATTTTGTACCAAAATAAAAGTTCACGAATAATAAATTATCACTGCAGTACTAATTACACAAAAAATTACTGCTGAAATGCAAAAATGTAAAAAGTTAAATAAAAATCACTTCTTAAATAAAATGTATTTACAATGTATTCTTAACAATTATTCTGTCAAACTAATACAGTTTGTAGTTAAAACAATTTTCTTTAGAAAAATTTAATAATAAATTTAATAAATTTAATAATAGGACATTTTTAATATGGTATTAATAGATTCTGTTTTAAAAGTTTGTTGTTAATGAACAATTATTATTATATAATGTATTTAGTGCATAAATATACTTTAAAATATTTGTTATTTTTAATGTTTCTTATCTAGCAAGATTACGGAATTTTACGTATGGAAAATGGACTTCCATCAAAAACAAAACAAATCACTTATGGTTCAAATTTAAAATGCAAAGAATTAAACAAAGAAAGTAATTTTGATTGCAACGGTAAACATGATACAGCATGTTCTAATGTGAGCTCTCCACGTTTTCTTAATTTATATTCTCATGGAAGTCAAGTGGATATGAGTGATTCATTTTATGTAGACACATTACAAACAGGTAACATACTAATTTTATTTAAATGGAAATAATTTTAAATTACTCGAATTTTAATTGTCTTATTTTGTGTAAACTACTGTATTCTAAATTCAGTAGTATAATTTAATTTTTGTTGTTGTTTATAGGTTTGAGTCAGGATAAAACCGAATACATTACACTTCCTGTTTGTCATAAAACGTGCAATATTAAATCACAAAATTTTGTGCTTTCACCGGTGGATTCGTGTTCAATTAAAGATACGACATGCAATTATTCACGTTTAAAAAATAATTACAATAACAATGATGGTGATTGTGATTTTCATCATAAAAGAAATATTTCCACAATTACCGCAAATAACATAAATGAACATTCTTGTGACAATACATCTAAACACATTCAATCTCGTCATTATATATTACCTAAAGACATTTCAATGGTACAGTTACATACTGATTCAATAAATAATGCAAATTTTAAGAAAGATGTTGAATTATCATTTAAACCGAAACCAATACCTCAATTTACTACAACATTCGTTTAATATATATATAATTTGTAAACTTTATTATTACAAAATTTAAATTAATAAACTATTGTGTTATTTTATTTTAGTACTAAATAAAACACAGCGCTTTTATGTAAATAAACATCTTATGAAACAACTAGACCTTTTATTTAAGAAATGCACATTTTAAAATTTGAAGTCAATTGCAACAATAATTTATTTTAAAATTAAATATTATAAAATATTTGCTTATAATTTTTTTGCTTATTATATGCATATATATATATATATATATATAGTTTGTGGATAGTTCCGTGTCAATGTAGTGTCATTAAATAACGTTCGTAACATTACTTAATAATACTAAGCAGATCTTTGTTCTACTTAAACATTCTTCGCACGTTACCTTAGCGATATTGATACAAATGTTAAATAAAAACTTTCATTTTCTACAATTACTTTTATTATTATATGATTCCAATTAAGACCAAAATTAAGAATTTGAAAATTTTTTAGAAGTTAAAATAAAAGCAAATTGATTGCTTAAAAATATATTATATTATAAAATATGCATACAATTGTAAAACAAGTTAATAAAACCTATACTCTTTTTATATTTTAAGCAATGCGCATTGCTTCTTTTAAATTCCTTTAAAATTTCAAAATATGGGTTTTTCCAATTTTTAACCTACTGTTATAGTATTCAGTTTTGCACTACATCATTAATTTTTCTAATTTATTGTTTTTATTTGTAAAGCCATTTTACTATATCTTTTTCAAAAAATTAAAAATTACAATAATATTAAAGTTTGTATTGTCTGAAGGCAATTGAACGAATGTAAGCTTGTGGCTAGTCAGATATTTTGCATTTTAAATAAATAAAAAAAATATTTTTTCTTAATAGTATTATTTAAATTATGCTATCTTTTTACATATATCACCAACGCACTTTTTTATTAAATGTTACAAGCTCGAAAGCATTACATCTTAAAATAGGTTTTATTAAAACCATAAACATTAATATCGTAAAATATAAGTTCCAATACTAATACATTAAGCAACACACCCAATTTTGTATATTGTGTTAATTTTTATGCACGACAAAAAATTTTACATATTATCTTATTTTATTATATGATATTATTAAAAACTTAATAAAGCCTGTTACCAATTTCAAATTAACTAATTTTCATCTTTTTCAAATTATAGAAATTGAATATTTTTAATTATTTCTTTACATATTAATATTACAATAAATAATTATAACATTTTTACCTTTGTAATAATAAAATTAACAATTTCTTTACTAATTGATTGTCTACATACAATTGTAATTGTTTTGAACTTATTTTTCTTTTAAAAATGCATACTTCTATTGGGTGTTTATTTTAAAAACATATGCATTAAAAAATAATTATTTTGTTAGATTTATTACATTTTCATTTGTTTGGTCATTTTCAATAATTAGAATTGCAGTAATGCTGTTATACAATTTAACCCAATAACCTAAAAATAACATTCTAAATGTGCTTTTAACATTAGGACAACAAAAATTTATTACATTAATAAAACAAAGTATTATTTTAAAATACAAACCGATCTTGTTTGATTTTTTATACAATAAATTGTTAAGAAAAATTTATATAATATTTTTTTATAAAGAAATTGTTCTATTATAAATTAATGTTATCTAGCTCACGTTTTTTTGTTTATATACACACTAGTATTTTAATAAAGAAATAATTAAAATGTTTAAAGTTACAATTGCATAATTATTTTACTTAGTTTATCTCATTTTTTATAAATTTCAATTATAATTGACGCTGATTATTCATTTGAATACTATTTATTCAACAACCCCATAAACACAAATATTTTTATTCTGTAAAAATTTAATTAATTAAATAATTATTACTAATAAAAGCTAAAGTGTCCACTGCTGGAAGTTGTTTCCCGTAGAACATTCAAAGTAGTAAACATACAATATGGAAAAGACTAATCAACACCATCTATAATTGGAGTGTAATTAAATATTGTAGATCTTAATTTAAACAAATTTTAAACGTAAACTTATTCATGATGTTATTCATTTATTTTGAGCTAATACAATTATTGCAACATTTATATTTTATTTCACACAAGATTTTTTTATTTTTTGCTATTTTAAGTTGTTGTCGCTACTTATTATATTATTAATAGCTTTTGTCAAAATGATACATGGTTACCACCAGTTGGTCATAATTGTGCTTCGAAAATAAAAAAGCTTTAAAGTTTATGACTAACATCGAGTGTTTGAACTATGTATAACTTGAACTTTCAGTAAACATTTAATAATATTTTAAAGAAAAATAAGTATATTTACCACGATTAATCATAGATAAATTATTGTTAGAAACCATTAATAATAATAAATGTAGTTGATGTTGTATTATCATTATCATTATTACCATTAATAATAATAATAATAATCAACATTTTAATTTACCATGCTAAACAAGTATCAATAGTTTAAATCAGTGTTGTTAAATTAAATGTGCATATATCTTAACTATGCAATCAATTTAAAACTTTTGCTTATTCAAAAAATTCATTTTAATAAATCACACAATTTAATTAAATGACTTTTTACAATCCTATTATTAATTACACCTACGTGAATGTGCACAAAAATCACAAACATACTGCTTTTGTAAAACCAAAAACTTTTAGTAATTTCTAAAATCATTAATTTGCATGCACTAAAGATATTAATAACTCAAATATTTTTACATTTTGATTGCAGTTAACGTCAAACACACACTTATAATGCAAAGATTTTAAACAAAAACCTGATTGTACGCGTTCAAACGTGAATCATCGCTTTGTTGTAAAAGTCTAACTTTATCTATATTCAATATCAATTGGTCTACTATTAATTGTAAAGGCGTGGGTGTTTACGTTCATGCTTGCACGAATTACATTTACAAAAACACTCGTGGTACTTGTAAACAAATGCGAAAGAAATGTGTTTAACAAGGTGTAAAGTTAGCATATGGGTTGTTTATTCAAAATTTAACATTGTTGCCTAATTAATTGATTATTTTAAAGACACTTTGCTTTAAAAAGTATGGGGCATCACGTAATTGTACATTAAATGTTTTTCACTTCTTTTATAGAATAGTATCCTCTCCTTGTGTTTTAGTTGTCCTCCTTTCTTAACCGGACTTGAAGCCGACTGCGATTGCTAACATTTTATTATCAATTACCAATGTTGTCTAATGTGTCAACCTTAATTGATTTCTTAAATAAACAGTAGTATATTGTAGCAGTCGAATTGTTTTCATCTTCATTTTCCATGTGTAATAATTTATATTTATGTTGCTCTTGTCGCATTCTTGTTTCAATCTGAACAACATTTTAAAATACTACATATTTGTATTTATGTGTGTAAATGTGGAAAACGTGTAAAAAATAGTATTTTGGTTTTCACTTTTTCAACTTTATTAATAGTACAATAATTGGAGACTTATAGAATACTCTTAGGAATGTCTTAATTTTTAAAATGACTAACTCTAAGATAATATCCAACTTAGAATCATTTGCATGCAATACATTTTCTCACAAAATTATTAAAACACTTTCATGTCAATATTACATAAGAAACTAGTGATCTCACATAATATAAAAACAAAAGTTAAAACTTTTTAACAAAATTTTTATTCCATGTAATATTCAGTTCAATCCAATTTTCCTAAATGGTTCCACCAACCATTTTTACCATTATTGGTTTTGCATTCCGAAAACGCTCTTGCTGGTCTTTTAGGCAATAAACATAGAATTTGAGTAAGTAATTTTCTTTGTCTAATTGCAATAATGTCATTTTGGTGGACAAGAGTCCGTTCCCTTTATCATCTCATTATTTCAAACGCAATAACACAAGTAATTTTGAGAATGCTACAAAACATGAGCGATAAAAGCATTCACAATTTTATAAATCATGTCTGTTAACTTCCATTTGCATTTAGAACTGCAGAAATAATATTTATTTATTTGTACTACTATGAAAGTTTTACGAGAAACATTTTTTAGCAGTGGACATTTTAGCAAAGCCTGCATTTAGTGCCGGTGATGGGATTTGAACCCATACCCACTGATGTCCAAGTTGAGCGCTGTATCGCTGGACCACCACAGTAATTGGTGCATACAAACGAAGTTCTGTCTTTCGGCGAATGGAAAAATATAATATTATTGGTTTCAATATGCAAGCCATTGTCATCGCTTTATCACGTTTGGCTTCAACATTACGTTCAATTTTTTTGGTTTTTACCAATAATGCTTCTGAAATATGTGAAAGAAGCAAAAATAAATATTATATCCACTAATTTAATGAACAAATAAGCATCTGGCCTGGTGCACAACACTTTTGTTTTTTTAAATAATTAGTTCACGGAAACGTACCATTTTTTTCCATCATTTCAGGCGTCAAATTGACTAGATTGATATTATCTGCAAAGTGTAAATCTTTTAATCTGCCATGGTTCTACTTAATAGTATGTGCCAAATTATCTACAAACCGGTAACAACAGTAACATAATACATACTTCACGTACTTCTGTAACACTTTTGATCACAATAATATAACAATTTTTTGTTTGATCACAACAGCTAGAAGTTTGGTATTATAAGTGTATAATATTGACATATTTCAGTACTGTTCAACAATTTTCTACAAAGACTTGTGGTGAACAATGTCGAAAGCTTTTGTAGAAACCATAAAGTGAGCTCTAAGTAACTGCTATTACTCCTGGAATTATTCAATAGTGTTACGGAGACTAACTCCTCAATTTAACCCCTTCTTTTTCTAAAACCCGGTGTTGCATCCAAAGGTGTTTTGTCCATCGCATTACTCAAACGGTTTAAATGTACCTTGAAAGCAACGTTACCAGGATCAGGTTATAGGTTTTTACAGGTGCCATTTGTTGTAATCGTTCAAACCTCTTTTCTCAAGCAGAATAAAAATTGTCCCATTTATGCAATATAATATTAAATAGATAAGTAAACTCACATGTTATTACATTACTTACACATTTAAGTATGCCTCAGTTACTATGCCAATTACTCTTGTTCTATGACTTAAGAGACTTGATTCGCATGCACTATTTTAATTACAAAAATGTTATTAATTAATATGTCCAGTTTTTTACAAATTCATAAGATTTTATTATCAAAATATATGAGAGTATTTAGCGTAGGTATATATATATATATAATGTTTTTTTTAAAAATTATATCGTCTTAAGAAAACACTGTGTATAAGATAAATATTTCAAATTTGTTTTTTAACAAATATTACTAATTGTAATGCATTATATCCGTTGTTTTTTAATAGTAATTTATTAATGCTTAACAATTAGCGCATATTAATTTTTATCTGCAATGTATGGGTTTGCTTATTTTTAGACAATTATAAGGTGACAGAAGAAGACTCAAACTTAAGTAGGTATGAATCCTTATCTCACTACCGACAGATCCACAGACTCTTGTTTGACAACGTTAAATTGTTGATGTACTAAAGAATATTTCTCCTGCAACATACAATGTATATGTACATGATTTTTGAATATACGTTAACTTTTGAGTGTATTCGATTATGTACTTTAATCTTATTTTATTTTAGAACTGATGTTACATACTGCTAATTGTATTGTATTTCATAATTGTGTACTGAAAGCTACTTCTACCGAAGCGTCTCAGTCAATAATATTATTATTATTATTATTATAACAAACATTATTATTATTGAAATGAGTGTTGGCAACACATTTTTCGCTGACAAAAACATATACAAAGCAACGTGGGTTTTTTCCGATGGAAAAACAACAAACGAAATTGACTACATTTCTATTAACACAAAATGGCGATCTTCATTGCAAGATGTACGCGCATATTGCGGTGCAGATGTTGGTTCTGATCACCATCTTGTTGTTGGAAAATTTTGTTTAAACTTAAAGACAATAGAAACCACAAAAAAAATACATCCATTATCGTGTGAGAAGCTTAAACAATTCCTTAAAAAATGCATTTCAAAATCTGAAAAGGGTAGAAAAGTTTGATAATCAATGGAAATTGTTTCATAAAACAATTACAGACTATGCAGCAAATGTGCTGGGTAGAAGATGTCGCTCTACAAAGAAACAATGGATTTCATTTATTTCCTGGAATTTAATTGATCTCAGAAAGAAAACAAAATTAGAGAGAGATCAATTTAACAATCCTATTATCTGGAAAATATTTGATGACAAGTATAAAATTTTAGATAAACAATTTAAAAAAGCTGCCGCAAAGGTAAGAATGATTAGTTAGAAAGCTGATGCAAAGAAGCAGATAAGAAAGCAGCAAAAAATAATTCGAAGATTATTTAACACACTATTAAACAACTGTCAGGAGTTAGAAAGAACACCGATATTTCAATCAAAGGAAAAGATGGTCGTTTACTTCTAACAAATGATGAGCAATCATCTAGATGGGTAAAACATTTTAAAGAAGTACTTAATCAGCCTATGCCAAATACTCTTATAGATTTTGATAATGATAATAATATGAATGTGACTCAAAATCCGGAAATATGCATTGATGACATTTCTGTAACTTAAGAGATTTATGCAATCCAAAAGTTGAAAATCAATAAAGCAAGAGGACTTGACGAGATAACGGCAGAGATGCTCAAACATGGAGGTGATGTTGTAGTACGTAAGCTTTCTCATTTATGTTATAATAAACAAGTTCCAAATGATTGGCGGTAAGGATTAATTGTTACTCTTCCCAAAAAAGGAAGTCTGAGCAACAACAATAATTGGCGTGGAATAACCTTATTGTCTGTTCCTGGTAAGGTGTTTTGCAAAGTAATTTTAAATCATTTAAGCAATGCGGTAGATAAACACCTTTGAGAGCAACAAGCAGGTTTTCGGAAAAGAAAAAGCTGTATTGAACAAATACTCACCCTCCGTAACATTATTGAGCAAAGTCAAGAATTTCAGTAATCACATACAATCAATTCTATTAATTTTATGAAAACTTTTAATAGTGTTTATCAAGAATCTTTATGGAAAATCGTTAAGTTTTACGGACTAGCGTTAAAATATGTAAATATTATGCGTTCGCTATATCAAAATTCAAGTTGCTGTGTTCGAACAAAAAGTGGTCAAAATATTGATACTGTTGATTCCTTTACATATCTGGAAAGCACCATTGGTAAAGACGGAAAAACCGAAATTGATGTTAAAGCCAGACTTGAATAGGCAATGTCAGTCTTCAATAGACTCAAATCAATATGGTCATGTTCTTCCATTCGCCTAAAAATAAAAATTTGTTTGTACGCATCAATAATCATTCCTACGGCAATATATTGGAGTGAAATGTAGAAGCAAACGGACAAGATTGATAAGAAGGTGGATGTTTTTTATCGCCGGTGTCTTAGAAGTATTTTAAAGATTACCTGCCGCGATCACATTTCAAATGATGAGATCATGAAAAGAACTGACTATCGTTCACTACATAACATCATTACAATTAGACGAACAAAATTATTTGGTTAAATTCTATGTTTAGCGCACCCGAAAAACACGCAAGAACGGTTTTGGAATGGACAATTGTAAATGGTAAAAGAAAGGTTGGCAGACCACAGAAAACTTAGCTAAAAACTATTCGGGAAGATCTAATTGAAATAAATGTTTTATGGGATCAAGCAAAACGTTTGGCAAAATGTTCAAATACATGGAACCACTTTGTTGTCTCATGTTCTTTTTGAACTACGAGACATTGTTAATATTGTTGTTGTTTGCTGTAATTGTTGTCTTATACTTACGTTTAAAGAAAAAGGGTTTTGTAATAATAGTATTAATAACAATAATAATAATAATAAATTATTATTATTATAAACTAAGAAAAGTATTTACTTTTAACGGTTCGCCATTCATAATTTTTTTATATTTTGTTCATTTTTAAAATTGTAATCAAATAAGTTCAGATTCACTTTTCGTACAATAACTTATAATAATCACACATATATTACAAATAAAACGTTAAATATAAAAATTATATTTATGTTTTAAAAACAATTATTTATAAACATTCACAAATAGAACGACAATAACAACTGAATAAACTGAAACGGACAAGCCACAGCACTTCCCAATTATTAACTTTGCCGTTATCAGTTTAGTAAAACAATGTAATTAAAATATTAATTTCATTTTGTGTAAATAAGAAAATCAAGCATGTAAACTTTACAAAATAATAAAACTAATAGAAAACATTCATCCAGTGATTTAAGTGACACTATAGCTTTAATCCTTTAGCTCTATTAACTTCAAATTACATATATGAATAAAATATTATTTTAATTTTAAAAGTACAAAGTAATCTATTCTGTGGAATAATGTCAGTTACTTTAGATAAAATGAAATCGCTTTATATTGGATGCTGTTAATCAACCAATAAGAATGAATACCAGAATAATATTCTCTAAATTACATATTCATATATGTCCATATTTTCAGTTGAATGTTAGTAACTATAATTCAACTGCAATTGGTTTTTGCAAAAACTGCAAATCATCATTATCAACAACATTATGAATTTGACCAAACATTTAACTATATCAATCAAAATGCTGTGCCGATTGCTGTACGAATTGTAAAGGAACAGTGTTGTAAATTATTTCGGTATATCTGGATTGATTGTCAATAATTGGTAAAAATTTGTATTTTGACATATTTTACAATTAGTTTGTTTGTTATTTTGTTTATTTAAAATGCTTTCGTTTTGGAGAGATTGTTCCATACAATTGTACATTAAATTTTCGGTTTATCGAAGATTGAAATTCTATTCGGATTTTGCCAAACTCTGTTATCGGAATACGTAGTTTAATAAAACGGTACAAGCGTTTTTGTGTTACCACCGCCACTAAACGTGGTTCTCATTGGACTTTGCTTAAAACGTTCAAAAAACATTTATAATTAGTGCTACTAATAATTATTATCATGTTAGAATCTTCAAATACAGTCATATCCCATATATAACATGGTACTAAAGATAATGTACACTCTCCGTTTGAAACAATGAATCCATGTAGGTACCTTGATGTCGAAACTAGTGGGAAACACAATATGGTTTGACGATTGTGTTAAAGCGTAATTGTGTCCAGCCCCAAAACTCAATGTGCATAATAAAATGAAATTTCATTTACTTCCTTAGCAGGCCCTTTATAGAATCAATATGTAGCTAGAACTATACAACTATTAATCTAAGAAATAAAATGGAGATACAATTATTTATGGTTTAAAAACAATAGATAGTAGTAATTAAAATGGATGTAATTAAAGACATGTAAACTACTACTTTCATAGTCCAATAAACGCTACCTATTCCTACCTTTTATTGACAACTAGAACACATTTGGCAAAGAAACAATATATTAGTAAAAGTTGTATAGATATAGATATTTATAATTAGCTTTATGTACTTTTGAATTTACTGCTACTATAATTATACGAAGAATTCAACTATAAACGTGCACTAACATAAAAAAACTGAATAGTTATCAACATCACAACATAAATATAATATCTCACAGTAATATGTCTGACATATGTATTTGCGTAGGTAAGTCTCAGTTTGAATGTGTAGTTTCATTGTACTTATAATCCAATCCAAATAGTAACTAAAGTTTACGTTAACATGGTTACACATTATATATATATATATATATATATATATATATATATACATTATTGTAAATCAATTTAAATTTATATTTTTTTATTAAAAAACACATTAGTTATAAAACGTTATAGCAATTCATTTTATTCACATAGAAATGAAAACAATATTGACAAATAATTGAACTTAAATCAGCGTTTGGAAAACTACCAAATCGTGTTCACGTTGTACAAAAAACCATCTTTCATCTCAATCACGACTTTTGGTTTTGTAATGAACAAAATGCGAATCCGTGGTGTTCCAGATGTTACAAGCTCTTTAACCGACACCAAACCAATGAATCAATGTTATCCAACGCTGTCGAAAATTTTAACGAAAACCGATCTAGTAACCCAAACCTTTTCAAGCCTAAATGATAATCATTCAAATAATAAATTGAAAACAGGTTAGTTATTTAAATCCTTATTATTATTGCTATTCCATGTATTATGTTTTGTGGGAAATCTTTTCATTGACATGTTCTGACCATTGTCTGAAAAGTCAAACAGGGGAGGGCATTTAGTGCCGACAGTGTCCATAGGGTCTAAAATGGGACCTGTCAATGAACTCTTATCGTTCAATATGTTTTTTTCGTTTCAACTTCAGAAATGCATTTTATTCAATAAAGTAATTATGCTAAAATAATATAGGCTATCAATACTTGAAGTTAATTATTTTTTAACTTTTTTATAACTATAAATATCTAAGTGTTATGAAATGTTTGGATAAATAGCATTCAAATGGGTAAATGGTAATAGTTACACTTAAAAATTATATACATATTAAGTTAATAACATTAAACGATTATGCAACAATAATTTCAAAGAAAATTATTATTTTACATAATTTTACAAATTCTCACATAACCCAGCACACGTGATTGCATCCATTTTATTTAAAGAAAATTGATTAGTTTTTAAATTTTGTATGTATATTACATTTTAAATTAATTATGATGTGAAAAGATCAAAGAAAATGTTTGAATACTCAACCCCCATCTTTGTTTTATCGACCTGTCAAACATTTTAATTTGATCTCTAAACCTTGATACAATTATGACCACATACCGCACGTGTTTACAATGAGTTTAAACAGTGAAAGATTTTTCTTAACTGCTAAGAATTATGAACAAATAACAAAAGTTATGATTTTGGTTTAACTATTGAACAAATTGCAGATTTGTTTGTATACAGAGTTTTAAAGGATTATAGATGTCCAAAGACAGCTGGAACTGGATCTGCCCCATTAATTAGTAAACGAAATCATTTGTTTACAATTATTAGATTGAAAAAATGGAATAAAGTTTATTATGTAAATACAAAAAGAGGAATTAGCTAATTTTTCATATTCACTTATCCGCAATCGAGTGAAATCAGCTAATTTGCAGTTAAAGAAAATGACAAGAATGTTTCTTTAACAGCATAACATAGAAAAAGACGTGTGGAATTTGCAAAAATGTATGAAAACCGCTCTGGTTGTTTCTGAAAATCAATTTTATTTTACTAACGAGTGTGATTTAATGTACATACCATGGACAGGGCAGTCCCGATTTTCCTCAAAACTACAATTGCATTGTTAAAAGGTTGCTCATTCATCATATTTTTATAGATATTATCGAATTAAGTTTGAACAACTACTAAAATAGATTCAAACAAATATCCACTTAAACAGTTCAGAATTTATAACCATTTTCAAAGATTTTTTTAGTGACTAAACTACGACAAAATGCTTCAGGGCATTTAGTGGTTGTTTATGATAATGGTCCACTGCATACTTCGAAAAAGGTAACGTACCTTTTATCATCTTTTATTGTTTAGACTGAAGATTCTTTAAATGGCAAAAAACGGAGCTTTTTTTAATTGCTAACATGCAGCCCAAACCTCAATGTAATTGAAAATCTTCTTAGTTATCTTAAACGAGAGGCGAATCGGATCAAAAGTCAAGGCACGCTCAAAGAAAAATTTGATTGCAGGCCTACGTTCGGCTTTCCTAAAATGTCCACTGCTAAAAGATGTTTCTCATGAAACATTCAAAATAATAAACAGAATAAAAAATATCAATAATTTGGTTGATTCCTATACAAAGAGTTTAAAAGAAGTTATAAAAATCCACGGTTATTCTTTGAACTATTAAATTTATAAAATTGGTGATGTCCATTATCTATATATGTACATATTTTGTAATATATTTTATTTTTAAGTAAGTAGTAGTATTCTTATCTTATCGAAATGTGTAAATTCTGGGTGTTATTTGTGAAAAATGTTTTTTATTTTTTTAATTATTAGTGTGGCTAAAGTGATGTTTAAGAGTTATTTTAGTAAAATGTTGTTATGCCCAATATGTTTAGGTGATGTGAGGAAAGTCAATCAATTTCAATGTGTTAATTTTGACAGGGCCTATGATACCTCTGTATTTCTTTGGGGACTTGTCCTACTCTCGCACAAAAAGGGGTTGATTTTTAGAAACATATCTATTTATTGAGCGGCAACTAATTCAAAATTTGCATAATGATTTTAGTTTGGTTGGTCTCTTCAATAATAATATATTTGCGGAGAATTCCAAAAGATTGTTCCCAATATTTGCATATATAGAGAAAATTTTGTATTCTTAATAAAATCACAAATGTAATTAATTTTATTCGTTTATAGACGATATCCTCGTGACGGCGTTACTGTTTACGTAAATCAACGAAGTATTCCAATTTTATTATTAAGATTAGCTTAAGATACCTTTAAAGTACTATAGATATATGCTTATCACTAAAGTAAAATCCCAGTCATACTGATGTGCACTCAGTATTATTATAGCGTCAGTTAGGACTTACAATGCACCACATAGAGGTAAACAGTAAAGAACATTATTATTATTAAAAATCAAAATTTAAATGCATTTCTTAAAAACTCAGGTATTTTAGCATGTATTTTATATAATAATAATAATAATAATAATAATAATAATAATAATAATAATAATAATAATAATAATAATAATAATAATAATAATAATAATAATAATAATAATAATAATAATAATAATAATAATAATAATAATAATAATAATAATAATAATAATAATAATAATAATAATAATAATAATAATAATAATAATAATAATAATAATAATAATAATAATAATAATAATAATAATAATAATAATAATAATAATAATAATAATAATAATAACAATAATTTTAATAATATAATTAGTAAGTTTCGAGTATATATTTTTAATTCTAGTTACTTTATTTGTTTTCATTATTTTTAACTTTTAAAATTATAAAAGTTAAACAGGTCGATATGATGTTTACATTCAATTGCACATACTATTAAAGTAACAAAATCAATACTTACATGTTGTATCTATTTTACATAAGATATTCTTATTAAAAAGCCTATCCATGCACATAAACATTGTATTCAACATGTGGGTCATTTAAATATTAATATTGAATTCAACTTTAAAAAATAACTCTGTTTATGTTTTATATTAGTTTGAACCCTAAATTGGTTGCTGTCTAACGGTACAGACTCGAATTTGCCTAGGCATAGTTTTGATCCCAGCCACCGGCACCAAATGTCGGCTCACATTTGGATTCACCAAAATGAACACTTTCAAAAGATGTTCCCCGTAAACATTTAAAGTAACAAAAAAATAATATAATAATATAATCACACAATTAAGTTACGTTACATGTATGCATTGTTTTGTTTCTACTGCTTTAATGTCCTTAAGATGAAATGCATATTTTTAGCAAGTGGACATTGAGCAAAGCCAAGCAAGGTAATGGAACTAAAAACCCATGCTCATTCAATTTCTAATTTAGGAATCTAACTGCATTTTTTATCTCACTACAAATAGTTTGTGCATATCGATCATTACAATTGAACACAACTAAAACAGTATCAAAATACCTTTTATTCAATGCGTATTACTTACTTTATTTGTATTTGATATCATTAAAGAGTATACTTATTTTGTTTAAATTTTACAATTACACATATGGATATAAAGAAATTGTATTGACTATTGTAAGTAATTTTTTGTACAACAATATTTAACTGTTGTAATTTTGATAAACCTCATGTTTATTACAAATACACCCAAAATAAAGACGATATAATTCATCATCAAGACAATTGCACCACAACCAATCAACATGTAAATACGTTTTATGCACCAAGCGAACCACCAAGCCCAACAACAGCAACCTGGATGTCATCTTTAATCGATTCCATCAAATTGCCGTCTAATTCTGTCGAATTGGCGTTCGACTCGACTCAAACAACAACCGCCGCCCCCGACTGCGTATTTGACACGGACGATCTGTTGAATTTGAACAACACCGAATTTAAAAAGACGTATTTGGACGAATTGGACAATTTTTTGACACAAACCGATTTCGATGTCGATTGCAACACCGATTTGAATGATGAAAATTTATTTGACGACAACGTCGACGTATTCGACAAGACACTCGACGGTTGGGTCAATGATTGTGACGAAGTGAGCAGTCGTCATTGTATGAATGTAATTTGTATTGGCCTAATCAAGTTTCGAGCCGGTGTTATTCATTAGTGACGATGATGTCAATACGTTTGTTCGTATTTTGATCGGTTGGATTCAAATCCGTGTCTATCCAGTTTCAAATTTAAGGGATATATTGTACAATACCTTTGCTTTGATCATATAATTTGACACATTACAAAACACATTGTGGATTATGATTGACCGGTATAGTTGGCTGATGTGCCTAAAACAGCACATGTTCATTTTTCAAAACTTGTCAGTTTAATGAATCTAACATATATTTATGCTAATTAGCTCATTGAAATATTTAATCAATAAATATCACCTATAAATGTTCAACAAATAAGCGCCAACTGACATGTTATGAAATATTTCCAATACATAGTATGCCAACACAACACAATGTATATATATACATATATGGAGTGAATTTTACACTTAGAATATTACGCGTCAGAAACTGAGTGCACAACAGCAGATCTTATCTTCCGTCTTGTTATACAAGTGCAGATACACACACACACACATAATAGTTGAAAGGTATTGTAAGATACACGTATACCGTATATAACCGTAGGGGATACAACCCTAACTAGAATTAAAACGACCTCGTTAATTTTAATGAACAGTGCTGTCACAAGGATGCCATTTTTAGTCAAAATATTTTATCACTTTTCTATGTTTGTTGAGCATGCCACAGGTTTCTTGCAACTGGTTTGAGATGTTGTGCGATTACGGAAATATTTAAAAAGTGATAATGTTACCAACTCATTCATTTACCCATTGGTACATATATATATATATATATATATATATATATAATCCTTAATACCTCAATCAAAATACATTATATATATATATATATACAAAAACACAAAAATGGCTTTTAATAAATTAATTTTTACAAAATTAAAGCAAACAAACTTAAAACTTGTCAATTTTGTTATCAGATAACACTAACTTGGCATCATGAGTCATTGTATAAATATATCCGCAAAACAAATGTTTTTCTATATTTCATGATCGTAGTATGCTAATAGCAACAAAATTATTCTTATATCTTTCTCTGTTGGTAAGTGACAAAATAAATATGGTACCATTAATTTTAAATTAAATTTGTTTTAAGTTTGATTAATAATTACAATAATTTTTATTATACATTCGTCAAATAAAATTTTCCAATTTTTGCATATATCAGAATTCCTTCAAATTAGACTTCAATGAATCAATTCAACTGATCAAAAATATTTCAAAAGACTTTTATTTTAAAGATGACAGCAATAATTTGGACAATAATACAACTAAGTCACAATTAACAAAAAGCAATTGTTACAAAAATTTTAATTATTATATCAAACGAATCCAAAATAATCAGGCTTCACGGCGCTCTAGGGCTGCTAAAAATCAGTGGTACAAAGATTTGGAAATAATTATCAGACAGATGCAAAACGAAAATATTCAATTGAAAGAATGGCTCGAAAAAATTCAGGCTGTCATTATTCAATCTAAAAATTTATTGTAAAAAGTTGACATATTTAGTTATTTTTTAATTTACAAAAAATGGAAATCAAATTGTCGTTTCTTGATCAAATCTAACAGTTATTTTTTTATCTCGAATACGTTTCAAAAAACATATTTTTGCATTTTATATTTACTATCAAATTACAAAAATTGGTGGTAATTAATAGTATCAGTTAAATATCTGTATAAGTTTAAAGCTAGAACCATTATGGATAAAAATTGTAAATGTTTTGTTTAACACAAATAAAAGTTTAGATTATAAAACGTTTTTCTTGTTAAAAACGACAAAATTGTTTTTTGCAATTTTACATTTTGTCACAATCTTTATCTGATCCCATTAGATATTTAGTTCAATTAAATTTGTGAAACAGTTTTAGGCAACAATTTTGTTATCTACCAGCCTTAATCTTACTATTTTTAATTTAAAAACCTTTCAAACAATTGTTTAAAAGGTAAATTAGAACTCGATCAGTTAATATTATGTAATAAACAAAAATTAGCTTTTCTTGTTATTTTATTATTTGGAATGTTATTATGATAAATAATCTTCAGAATAATACACTGATAATAATAAACATTTACCGTTTTTCAAATGTCGTCTGATCAATTCCATACAAGAGTGTAACAATAAATAATACGTAGAAACATTTTTTTTCTTAAAACTGGTTAGGAAACATAATTATATTGTTTTAAAACTTAACTTTAACATCAATTCTTATTTATCCGTTTTTACCTAGTAATGCTTACCAAATGTGCAAAACAACTTAACTACTTAAATGATTAGTTTTTCAATTTTAATAGGCATATGTGTAAGTAATAAAAAATATACTTTTAATATTAAAAGTAATGTTTATTGTTTATTTATAATTTTCTACATGGTTTTAAGTTAAAAATTATCCTGTTTATTACTAAATTTGAATCTTCATCTATAACTCTACCAAATATTTAATGGCTACATAATATACCTTTAATAATTAAGCAAAAACTAAACAAGAAAAATATTAAATTAAAAGGCACAATAATAATAAAATAAAACAAATGTAATAAATAACAATTTTCAAAATAATTGATTTTTAATTTAATAAAAGTTATCTATAATTAATCACTACTAAATAAATATTTTGATACACTTTTTAAAAACGTTCTGTAGCAATAACACAATATTATGTATTACTATTATTATTGGTGGTAGTAGTAGTATAGTGAAAAGAACTCCATTTCTGTTACATTCAGCATATAAATATATATTTTAAATATCAATAATAAGACAATTAATAAAAAGTTTAAATGTTACAATATGTCAACTCAGAAATCTAGACCAAATTAATGTAAAGCAATATAAACAATAAACAGTACTATTATGTCAGTTAACGTATAAAAATAAACTGCACGCCCAATTTAGAAGATGGGTGTTACAAATAAACCAGAAAGTAGTCCATTATCGTGATAGGCTAATGGCAAGGTTATTTTTACAATTTTTATACATTTATCAACTAGAATATATACAGGGTCCAAAATGAGACTTGTCAATAAACTCTTATTTTTCATTTTATTTTGTTTCCATTTGAAAGATTTTTTTCAACAAAGTAATTATGCTAAAATAATATGGGCTATCAATACTTGAAGTTAATTGTTTTTAAGTTTTTTATAATTATATATATATATATATATATATATATATATGTATATATTTTATAATTATGGAATTTTTAGATACATAGCATTCTAATGGGTAAATGGTAATAATTAAAGATAAAAATTATATACATATTAAATTGATAACATAAAACGATTACGCAACAATAATTTGAAAAAAAAATATTATTTTGTTACATAATTTTACAAGTGCTTACATAACCCAGTACACGTTACTACGTACATTTTATCTAAACAAAATTGGTTCGTTTTCAAATTTTGTATGTATATAAAAATTTTAATTAATTACGGTGTAAAAAGATCAAAGAAAATGTTTGAATATTTGACACCCCATTTTTACAATGAGTTTAAATAATGGAAGCTTTTTCTTAACTGCTAAAAATTACGAACAAATTACAGATTTGTTTGAGGTAAGTACGAGGATTGTATACAGAGTTTTAAAGGATTATGGATGTTTAAAGACAGCTTGAACTGGATCTGCTCCATTAAATAGTAAAAGAAAATATTTGTTTATAATCATTAGATTGAAAAGAAGGAAAATAAAGCCCGTTAAACAAATACAAAACGAGGAATTAGCCAAAATTTTATATTCATTTATCGGCAATCGGATAAAATCAGTCAATTTCGCAATTAAAGAAAACGTTAAATAAATGTTGTGTTAACGACAAAATATAAAAAGACATGTAAAATCTGCACTCATGTATGAAAACCGTTCAGCTTGTTTCTGAAAATCAATTTTTTTACTGACGAGTATAATTCAAAGTACGAACCATTGACAGTGCAATCCACGGTTTTTATGATCTCGAATTTCCCCAAAACTACTCTTTTATTGTTAAAAAGGTTGTTCATTCATCATGTCCTCATAGATATTATGGAATTAAGTTTGAACAACTGCTAAACTAGAGTCAAACAAGTAGCCACTTAAACAGCTTAAAATTTATAACCATTTTTAAAGAATTTCTTCGAACTGAACCACAACTAAATGCTTTTGGGTATTCAATGGTTGTTCATGATAATGCTCCAGTGCATACGTCAAAAAGGTAACGTAATTTTTATCATAATTTAAAATTGACTGCCTTCATACCTCAATGTAATTGAAAATCTTTATAGTTATCTTAAACGAGAGGCGAATCGGCACATTTTTTTAGGCCACCTTTATCGGGAAAAAAATTAATAATTCCTATTGGTGAACATTGATCACTGGAGGTATGTGGCACGTTGGTGCATCTGTCTGGGGTCAGGGATTGAAAATGTGGCTTGTATATAAGGTAAAAATTTGTGTGTGCACTGCATTTCACAACAAAGATTTTGTTGAGCGGTTATTTTGTTGAGCAGCTGGAAATTGCTATACGAGATTTGAGGAAGCGTTGTTTTCGATAGAAAGCAGAAAGGAAAGTTGCAGATACTAATTGTAAATATTTCCGAGTTGTGTTCTGTTTAAAACTACATTTGTAGGTGCATTTAAAAAGAAGAATGTATTATTTAGTTTATCCCATTTCATGGAAAGCTATTTTTTGCTAAAAGTAATGTCCATTTAAAATATGTACAGTTTTATATTGGTTTCATCTAGAGTTAAAAACGTTTTTCGACAGTTAATTGAGCACGAAAGTAATCCACGAATGATTTTGTTTTTTAATGTTCTACGTAATGTTTATATTTAATATATTTTTAAACGAATTTGTTTTTGGGCTATTTTATGCGTACGTAAAGGAATTATGATTATAATGGTTTCTGGATAAGGGTAAGATTATTATACGTGTTGTTTTTTTGCAACTATTCGTAACTAATGCTTATGATGCGCTCATAGTTTATAAAATTTTCGAGTTCAAAATTTCAGCTATCAAGTTTTTATTAGCAATATGTTTTTATCTCTTGTGATGTGGTCATTAGTCGTTATTTAGCATTTTCCTAGTTGTAAAAGTAAAAAGTTGTTCAAATATACAAGACCTACATAAAGTCATTGCTGCAGTAATTGTAAATTTTACTGCCATTTTTTAGATGGTAACTATTCACACTGGAAATGCGTTACAAATATTTAATAATCTAATGCGCATCATGAACAATAATATTATTGTTTTGAAAATCGGTTATCTTCTACTAAGCAGAAATTATGCCTAACATTAGTAGAAACCAAATTACAGTTGATGTTAACGATTGTTCTGATATTATATATCTAACTTAATTTTTCGCTTAGAAAGATAAGTGCATTTAGTTTAAATGTTTATAATAAATCTTAAAGTTTTAGTCTGTGCAAATACATAAGACCTTTACAAGTACACAGACGTTGTACGAAGATTGAATCAATTCTGCTTAATTGGAAATACCTAGTCTTCAGTTGTTTGCCCAAATAGATTACAATAATGGAAGGCAAACATATTATGGCCAGTGTTTATTCAGTGGCGTTTAAAAAGCTGTATAAAAAAGTGACAACAGTAATTGCGGAATTTCCTATCGTTTCTTATGCTTTAACTGTTCACGATTATAATTGGATGGCAAACATATTATGATTTGAGTAAAGAGAAACCTTTAACTACTATAAAATAGATTTATAATGTACTTGTTATAATAAACACAGAACCATGTTATTCATTAACAAAGGGAGGAGATTAAGCGTTTGTAAAATTCCACTGTTTGTTAGCTTATGAAATCGGAAAATTTGATAAAACAATTTTTTTAATGAGGTTAACATTATGAATATGGTAATGACAATGTTTTTATTAATAATAAGGAATCTATTTGATATTTTGAGATAATACATTTAACGAGTCCATGAAATAAAACAAGTTAACTAGATAAAGGGTTACAACAAACCAAAAACAATCTGTTCATCATTCTAAAAAATATATAATTACAGAACATTGTAGGTACAATAGATAAACGGACTGCTGTCAAAATAAATGTAAAATAATCAATGCATATTTGTGTCAGCATTTGTTTATGCTAAGCACATCTAAATTGTACAAAAGCATTATTTACATATTATCTTAGCAGTAAAAGAAATATTTTTTATATTTTTTATACAATTCTAATGTAGGCTAAAAACAAGAATATTGATATTCTAAAAATAGTGAAAAACAAGCAAATTCGTTACTTTAAAAGAACTTATATTATAAAATATACACACATTTACAAAATACATTGAAAAAGTTTTTAGGTATTATTTACTGTATGCCAGAATGTCTTCAAAGTTTTTATTTTTAAGTAACTAATTTGCTTGTTTTTAAATTTTTTAAACTGTCATACTCTTGTTTCTGACCTAAATTTGAATTTTATGTGATATTGGTATAAAATATTTTTTATATAGAATATTTTACTTACACTGCTAAGACAATACTTAAAGAATGTTTTTGTACAATTTAGATATGCTTAATAAACAGTGACACAAAAAGTAGATTGAGTATTTTACCTTGATTTTAACCGTTCATTTACTGTATACATTTATGTACCGGTTTATACCAATATATTGGTAAGACTAAAATGCTGGTTCAGTTATACGGCACTTATTGTAACAAAAACAAACATAATTTATGAAATACAATCCTTTGTCCCAATTTATTATAAGCATCAGTAAACTAGATGTCTCGATAATATTGTCCTCACAATAAAAAAACTTTAAAAAAATTGATAACATCCAGTTTAATACTAGTTTTTAATCTACCATTTACACACCATTGCTTTTCTCTTCTTACTTTTTCCCTGGAAATAAAGCAATTTTTATTAATTACCGTTTTTCAGTTGCTACTGTAATTTGTAAATTTTGCACTTTAACGTTTATTGACACTGTATCGCGTATGTGACGTAATGAAATATAAAAGTTCCTAATCTATGCTCAACGTGTAGCTATGTCGACGTAATATTAATATCTACAGATGGTTTATATTTTGTTGGTACTTAGTTGCTAAAGTAAATACCAACTTTCTCATTGTACTTTTGTGAGAACTATTCAGACAACAAAGACGTCATTTATTTTAATAAACACATTTTCTTTAAACCAAATACTCCAAACAAAATATTTGAAAAATAATTCTTTAATTTATTTACCATTACTGCCTGTTGATCAAAAGCAATTTGCAATTAGCACTACTATATTCTCATCATTTTCTTATCTCATTCGTCCTATCATCTGGTTAGAAAAAAAACCACTTTTGGGTCACACACTCACAATCATTTTCTATCCACTACTCGTTCTTTGCATCATTCTTATTGGTTTTATCATCTACCTCTAAAAATTAAAGGTGGTAAAAACCTTTTGCCAGGCGAATCGGATAAAAAATCAAGGCACGCTCAAAGAAAAATTTGATTGCAGGCCTAGTTCGGCTTTCCTAAAATGTCCACTGCTAAAAGATGTTTCTCATGAAACATTCAAAATAATAAACAGAATAAAAAATATCAATAATTTGGTTGATTCCTATACAAAGAGTTTAAAAGAAGTTATAAAAATCCACGGTTATTCTTTGAACTATTAAATTTATAAAATTGGTGATGTCCATTATCTATATATGTACATATTTTGTAATATATTTTATTTTTAAGTAAGTAGTAGTATTCTTATCTTATCGAAATGTGTAAATTTTGGGGTTTTTATCTAAACGAGAATTTGGTAATTCTTTTTGTGAAAAATTATTATTTTTATTGTTTTAATTATTATTATTTTTAAAATGATGTTTAATGATTATTTTAGTAAAATGTTAATGTGCTTAATACGCTTAAGTAATGTGAGGAAAGTTAACCAATTTCAATGTGGTAATTACAGCACTGCCCATTTTAGCCCTGTATATAGTACATATAGGTTGTTTACCGTATTTGTTTTATATTTTTAGTGTATTACGTGGGAGTTGTATACTAACAACATACCGGTAAAAAAAATTTCTACATTTCGTTTTATGTCGCAGGTTTCCTGGTTTGAAAATAGTTTAATTAATTCAGAGACCTATTGGCAACACGGGGCAACGGGGAAAAAGCTTAAATACAAATAAGACAATTTGTAGAACAAAGAAATTTACAAAATAAAAGGATTAAATTAAAAAAGCAATTTGTTGTAACTATTTTTAAAAGAAAAAAAATAGTGGAGTTGTCACTATAGCTGGGATGACAATTCCAGGCATTAATGACTTTATGTAAAAAGTTTGTTCTAAGCTTAAAAATTTTAAATCTTTGTCCACATAGAGAATTAGCTCTAGTAGGTATAAAAAATTCTCTTTGGTTTAAATAAAGTAACTGGTAAACTAAAATAAGATCACCTCAAAGTTGCCTCTTCTTTAATAGGAATAGATTTAAACCTAAAGTTATACATTATTTTTAAGATCTTTAACTAACTTAGTGGCGCTGCATTTGATATTATCTAGGATAATTTTATTTTTTGATAAGATCAGAAATGTGCTTTGAGAGCACTATTCTAGATTGGAGTAAATATAATTAGAATAAAGTATTTGGAAACATGTTGGGCTTAAAAAAAGGAGTTTTTTTAATTTAATTAGGCTAAAGCATTTTATGCGGCCCGGGAATAATGTTCACTAAAAAAGAGAGGAGGAAAAGGTGACTCAAGATTATTGATCGAGAAGATATCTGAGTTATAAAATTTTTTTTAGGATCTACAACATAATATTTATTTAATGAGGTTCTACCAAAAGATAGGTGATAACATTTGTCAGGGTTGCTAGGGAGTTTATTTTGCACAACCAGTTAAGAGTGTCATCAATATCCGACTGGAACGTAGATGAGTTATTGGAACATATTTTCAAGTCATCTGCATAAAGTAGAACATTAGACTTAATATATATAATATATATAATATATTGCCAACCATTCCATTAATTACAGACTTGGATACCTACTATTCCAAAGACTTACGATTTTCAGAGCATGTATCCTTTATTACTAACAAATATAAAAAATCATTAGGACGAGCAAATAATATACTTATTTTTAAAGAAAACAAAATAGCTTTCTTCAAATATGCTATTGGTCAATAATTGATTTTGCAGCTTCCTTCATGATTTTACATCTAAAACAAATTTAATGAAAATTGAAAATGTTCAAAGATATTTTACAAAAATAATTATTGGTTTTTCATCAAATATGGACTACAAAGAAAAAAATCAATTAGCTAAGAAGGATCCAAATAAATCTATTGTTATTCCATAAATCAATTTTCAATAATAATTTGAACTATTCAATAAAATTGGATGCAAACAAATTTAAACTTAAGCTGAAAAATAGAGAATATACAATACGTAAATTGCATCATAAATCTTTCCTGAGAACCAAATTTTTTTTAATTAAATATTCGAAATTATAGAATAATTTACTAACAAATTTAAGAAAAATACAAAATTTTAAAGCTTTCAAAAATAATTTAAAAAGATACATCAACATCCATACTGTCCCCAGTATCATTAATCATACAACGTTCGATTATTTTGTGGATCTATAAGAAAATTTTATTTCATTATATTGTTCACTTAAAGTCGCAATTAACCTACTTAAATAAAAATTAATACTATTTTATTTACAATGCCTACCGTTATCTAATTATTGTTACTTTTTTATCCATTTTTCTTCATATATCCCACAGATTTCTATAATCCAATTATGATAAGCAAACCTTTCAAATTATTTTTATTTGAAATTGTGCGGGTAAATATTACCTACAAACTAAAATTATACATTTCTATTATTTACTAATTTTTAAAATATATAAACATTACAAGGAAAGTCAATCAATTTCAATATGCTAATTTTGACAGCTCCTATTTTAGCCCCTGTATATATATATATATATTAGCATGTTTGTAATCAGACCTGTAAATTGGTTTGTACCTCAAAAATGCAATACTGTAAAAACGTTTTTTAAATAATAAATTATTGTTATTATTATTATTAAATAGTAGGGGACTAACTACTGATTCCTTACGAACCCTAAAAACAATTATTGAAGGTTTTGAATATATGTCTGTGGTTTTCACTTGAAAGGATTTGTTAGTGAGGAAGTTGGCTATCCAATTAATTAATGGAGAGATTATAAAAAATTTAGCTAATTTACGGAGAAGTAAGAACCAATAAACCTATTCAAAGCCTTAGAGATGTTAAAGAAAATTGTATCGATTTGTGAGTTTGATTCAAGCAGAAATGTGATTGAATCAGTAAATAAAGGGAGATTTACAAGACAAGAACGTTTAGGAAGTAACCCATATTGAATCACTGGTAAAAAGTTGTGGTCAATAAAATAAGAAAAAAGATGTTGTTTAATGATTCTCTCAAATGTTTTACTACAGACTGATAGAATACTAATAAGCCTGTAGCAAGAGGGTGTAAACCTAGAACCTGATTTAAAATAGGTTTAATGTGTTTAATTTTCCAAATAAAAGGCAGATTACCGGAATCAACAGAAAGATTAAATATATAGGTTAAAGGGAAGGCCAATACGTTAACACATTCTTTAAAAATCACAGAGTAAATACCATCAGTCTTTAATATTTATAGATTTTAATAACTTGGGCACTATTGTTATGCATTGTTGTATTGAACAAATATTTAAACGTCTTAAAAAATGTTGTAATATTTAAAAGTATTTATTTTTTATTCCTTTTTTGTTATACAACAATTAATCCAATATTCATAAACAAAGTTACTTTTATAAATTATTTTAATAAAATAACATTTGTAAATAATAATAATAAACAATAATAATTTAAAAATGATAAATCTTGCCCAAATATGTAAAAAAAAACACACAAATATTTATAAACACGTATTTTTTAATAATACAATTAATTAATATTTTAATATTTTTAATTAAAATTGCAAAAATTATTTTGCTATAAAATAAACAACTTTAAAAAATAAAAATTTGGTATAATTATTTATATATGTAACATTAAAATAATAAAAAATAAATAAAAATAATATTATTTTAATTTTTTTAAAGTAATGTTTCTAAACAATAAAACATTTGTTCAACCTATCCAGATATTATATTCTGCAAGTTTTTGCACTTTTAAAATGTTGCTAGTGTAAAGTATTTTTTGTTTTGACAAAAAGCTATTATTTTTATTTATTTTTTTACAAAATAAATGTATATTTACATTAATAAAATTTTGAAACTTTGTTTTTTTATAAATTAAGGTTATATATATAAATAAAATATAGAAACAATACTGTAAACACTAAGTGAATATTGCATTATAATTAAATAAAATATTTATTAAAATATTTAATTATTTATATATTTATTTATTATACAAAATCTATATTAATTTGTTTGTGTTAAAAATTTTATTTAAAAAGTGAACAAGTTAAATTTTGCGATTATTTATTTATGTTAATACATGATTAGCTTAAGATGATTATAAAAAATAATTATTTAAATTAGCAAGTACATACAATCTACAAATTACAATTTATGATACTGGTTTATTTAAATATTTGTATATTAAATGTTTATAATAGCAAAACGTTAAAAAATAATTATGCATTATTATTTTTATTATACAAAATTTATGCAATAATAATTAATGTTTTTAACATTACTTGGTAAAATTACGTTTTTATATTTATAATTTTTTTTGTTTTTAAAATTTTAATTTGATTTACAAAAACATTATTGTTTAGTATATTTACAAATGCAATTATTAAAAACATATTGAAAGTAATTAACAACTTTAGTAACAAATTTTAATAATATTTATAGTAAAAAATATTTGTTATTAAAACTTTTGCTTTAATTAAAAACTGATATATACTTAAAAGATTTATAATGTGTTACTAAGTAATACACATTTTTAATCACAATAATTAATATATTATTTTAATAAAAGATTTTTTACTTAAATAAAACATTAAAATTTAAATAAAATAGATAACTATGTGCATGTACAATAATTGTTTTTAATTATTTAATTTTTATAAAATTATAATTGTTTTGTTTGTTTTTAATTTGCGCTGTGTATAATATATATATATATATATATATATATATATATATATATATATATATATATATATATATTTTTAAATTAAATACAATTTTAGATAAATTAAAAACTAATTATCTTATTATTTAGATTTAGTAATAATAATAATAATAATAATAATAGTAATATTCTATTGTAGTTGGTATTATAGTCTTTATTTATTATTTTTATACATCACATTGTACATCGTATTTAACAATCGACTTTAATAGTTTTTATAAACATAACAAGTTTAAAAAAATAATAAAGTTTTTTAAATAATAAACAATATTTTTTTGATGCTGTTATTGTCTGCAAAAAGACCGTCTACAATGTTTTTAGACTTATTTTTTTTAGTCAAACTACTACATATAGTACACGTATACTTTAAGTTATTTTTTAAGTATTCTGAGTGCATGTTTGCATGTATTTACTACGGAGGAAACCTAGTTATACAAGTACTTATGTTTACTTAGTCTAAAATGCGCTATGTAAAGATAACAGTTAAGGATATTATTATTATTATTTAAAATTGAGAACTTATAAAAATGACTTTAATTTTATTAATTAACATAACAAAATTGATTGATTAATTGTTTTAATTGGTAATGTAATTACGTTTTCGTTATTACTGTATTTGTACAGTATATTAAACAATTAAATTTAATTGCTTGATAAACGTACCAAATGTAAAAATATAACACAATTTTTTGTTTAAATGACGGTAATATTATAACAGCACTACATTGGTAAAAATTGAAAAAAATGTCTTAGTCTAATGGTTTTATATAGTATAGATAGATTTATCCACTTGTTAAAACAAAAGCCTAGTTATACAGTTGTGCATTTAGTCCTGCTGTATCAGTTTATGTACTTGGATGCAACTAATCCAGGGTACTGCAAGTAAATGAACGATCATAAATATTACAGTAATTAAAAATTAAAATTTTATAAGTATTTTAGCATTATTAACAATAATAATAAATATATTTTTAAAATTTATATGGTTAGATTAAATATTGACTGCTAAATGTCTAAAATATATAATTTAGTCTCTACTAAAATTTTTAAAAATAATTATTAAATAATATGTTTGGTTAGAAGAAATAGATAAAACTTTAAATTTGTAACTGAAGTGACATCAATTTACATTGCATATAAATGCTTATTTTATTTAACTAAAATTGTGTGTTTGTTTAAAAGGTTTTTCGTAAAATATTGAAACAATTAAAACTAAACATACATATTTGTAAATAATGAAAAGTTTAATGTTATAAACTAGTAAACACAAATGTTTTATTGACAAAATTTAAAGTAGCAGTACAAGCATTGTTAAACGTTGTTTAAATTTAACTTAATATACTTTTTACATATATTTAAAATTATATAAACCATTTATTTAAAAAATACTTTTCTAAAATTTGAATTGTTTTAAAATAAGTGTAAATCAAAAACTTATGCATTAATGTGTAAATGTTAATGTTTTTAAAATACATAAATAAAAACCATTATTAGTTTAGTGCATTGTACGTTATAATGTAAATAATACATATATATTTTTTGTTTATAGCAAACGGCTGCACATTTTTAAATATACATTACAAGCAATTTAAATCTAAAATATTTTGCACCGATATTGTAAAACATTTACTGTAATAATGTATTATTTTTTGTTTTTAGAAACAAGAATTATTATTTATAATTTTTGAACTACTAATTGTATAACTTGGTTGGACTTTAACGTTTTCACATAATTTATGCATATTGCAAACGCGAGTACAACAATACAACATTTGCATAAATGACCAAACATGATTGCAATGGATGATATTCAAATAAAGTTTAAAGTTTTCAACATTGACTAATTTCTTATTTTATTTTTAGCTCAAATTATCAAACGTCGGAAATTGTAAAAATAACAGAATTGGATAGCACATTAGTCAATCCCAATTCCGTTAAATTTGCACAAATTGACAATAATACGGATAAACACTGTTTGAATGTAAACCACTTGGTATGATTTAATTGTGCAAAATAAACACCTGTAGATAAAAATCGTGAGTTTTAGTGATTTGACTATGGTTACGCAAATTGAAATTAAATTAAATGCTGATAAAATGGCAATTGACAATATTGGTACAATGTTACCTAATTTGAAACATTTAAAATTGTCCAACAGTGTTATACATTCGCTGTTGTAAGTATAAACAATTTTATTATGTGCTTTTAAGAAATTTGGGAACTGGTTTCAATAATCTAGAAATTGTATGGCTCAATCAATGTTGCATCGCTTCATTAGATGGATTGTCAAATTTTGCAAACATTTTAGAATTATATCTTGCTTTCAACAAAATTTCAGATTTATGTCCGTGTCCCGCACTAAAAAACATTGAATTTATTGATTTAGAAGGGTAATTTATATTTGACTATAATAAATACAACATTTCAGAAATCTCATTAACAATAAAGACAATGTTTTGCATTTAAAGGAGTGTCTTAAATTAGAAAAATTAACATTGGAAGGCAATCCATTGGTTTCTACGTATGGAGGAATAATTGTAAGATAGTAGTTAAAATAATGATTGTTTTAGAATTACAGAAAAATAATTAAAAAATTGCTTCCACAAGTTAAATTGCTTGACGATTATCCCATTTTTAACAGATTGAAATCTAGCGTTGGTGAATATACAATAACTCAATTTGATAATGAATGGCATTATATAAATATTTTAATTAATGAAGTTGGGCTTGCATTATCCAACAAAGTGAGTTTTTAATGAATAACTATTTTAAAAATGTACTCTATTTGAACACAAATATATTTTTTTTAAATAAGTTGAAAACGTTTTTCTGTTTCACATAGATGTTTATCTAATATATTGTAATAAAGTTACACATTTTGATTTTACTATAATTTATTGAAATTTTATTGAAAAGGCTGTTGTTTAATTGTAGATAGATTTTTTGTTAATACAAAAAAACTAAACCTTTTTGTTGTAAACAAATTTTAATAACATTGTTTTAACAATTATAGGATGAAAAACTCAATGCAAACATTGTAACAAAAGGTCTCAGTAACAAAATAAATAAAACAATAAATCCAGTGCATTCGGAATTTAGAAATGAAAATGCCAAAATATGTATGTTACATGTAATTAATGCAAACTAAATAAATGTAGATAATAATATTAATACTGTACTAATTTTATTTAGTTTTTCCCTAATTTCTCTATTTTATTACAGGTTAGTCTTGTTAATTTGGTTCAGTTGCAAGTGGTTAATTTTTGATAGATTCTTTTTTTTTATATCTGTTTCCGCACAATCTAACAATTTGCGCTTTGGTAGATTATGGTTTTCTTCAGTTTATCACGCTAATAACTACCACCTTTTTACGTAGCATTTTTGACTTTGTAAAAATGTGGCTTTGCCAATTTAATCATTCTTTTAAAAAATTCGTAATTGTATTGCCAAAAATGCTTTTTTAAACAAACAGTGATTTACAGTTAGGGGCCGGTGATCAGATTTGAACCAACTACTCCTAGAAAAGATCAGAAATAAATCGATCTAGCCGGTTCCAAATCTGGATAAAGGAGGAGAGTTTGCAGTAAGCAGCAAAATAAAAACCCACGCCAAAACTATTTAATGGTTATAATGCTTCAAAATGATTCGATACAGAACAAAATGAAGAAAGCAGCCATTCTTTATAAAAGAGAGAAAATTTGTAAAAGAAGAAGAAGAAGGTAAAACTTGAACTAATGCTCACCTAATTTTGAGTCTAGAGATTAACCAATTCTGTCAATTTAACATATTTTTATTCTCATGATTTGGTTGTTAAATGAATAATTTTTTTAATTATAATTTTGTATTATAATTACATTTTTATATCAATTGCATATTCACAACACCAAACATTCTTTAAGAAAGATATTAAACGTTTTTGTAATCTTGCTGTTAATAAACGTACTTATTTAAAAGCATACTTGTTTTTAAATGTTACATTTTGCACATTTACTAATAACATTGCTTTTAAAATTGCTCCCACTGCTGTTAATATTTGATAGAGGTCTTTAATATAAAACATTCAGATTGTTTTAGAAACATAAATAAATAAATTGAATTATTGTTATCAATGATAATAATAATAATAATAATAATAATAGCAGTAGTAGTGGAGGATTTGTCTACACAATCTATACTGCCATTAGGATGCTTATACTATTAATACTAATCAATATTTGGACTTACGTTTTAAACTACTTAATTTAAAAATAATAGATGAAGACACTGAAGTACAATTGGTCTTGAATAACTATATTTCTATACTGTAATATAAAAAATATATTTCAAATAATTAAAACTGTTTATATGTATCTGTCAATTGATTTATTGCATAAATTGAATTATGTTTACAAAATGAAAATGAAATTGCAACATTTGTGTATCGAATTGTTTTAGCTAAAGCTATTGCAAACGAAGGTGTTTCCAATTTAACTACTGGCAACGTCGTTTGTGGTGGTATTAGTTATGCTTTAAGAAATCGTAAAAATTCGGCAAATTCACAGAAACGCGATACACCATCTTCACTATCATTATCATTATTTGAATTCAGAGTTAATCAAAATAGACCACAGCAAAATGTTTGTAATTTGCAACAACATTTGACTTCGGAAGAAGAAACAATTCTGCTAAAAGAATGTACTGATGCCCTAAAACCATCAAAATCCTGGAGAAAAATGTATAAAAAGTCGGTTTGTCCGGTTTTATTATATGCGCTCAATAATTTTGAATTAATAGATTTAATTAAAAAAAATACTTTTTACTTAGTTTACAATTGTCAAAACTTAAAACAATCAATAATATCTATCAATAAATTGTCAAACTTGTTGTAGTCACAACAATAATTAATTTAATTATTTTAAGTGCACAATACCGTAATAAACTTAAGTAATTCATTTTTATTAGTAGATATCAGAGTATTTCATAAATTTTTGATTTACTCTAAAGAAAATATAATTTTGTGTACACATATTAAATAAATTTATGCAATAGAAATGAAAACAAATTAAATAAAAAAAATGATCAATGTGATAAAACTACAAAGTTTGTACAACGTGCACCAGCTCTTGTTAATTCAATGTTGTATGAAGTAAGTTACTGGTTATGAATAAATGATTTCGTATAAAAATTAGAATTTTGTACGTTTTTTTTAATTAATTGCTTAAATTTCTTGTAAGAAACATTTTGTAACAGTTATATAGTTAATAAAACTAAAGTGTTGTTAATAAGACCCAAACTCATGTCCATTCATAAATTTTTATCTTAATTATATGAAATTTAAAATGCTTTATTATGGTGCTTTGTAATTATACCCAAAAATTATTTAAACTACTTTAATAATTACAGTAATCTAATAATAAATGCAAAGTTATGGAAAGTATAATTTATTTTATTAATTTTTATATTTTCTTTTGTGAATAACTTTATTTTGTCCCCTATTTAATTATTTTTGTTTTATTATTATTATTGAAAATATTTTTTGTTCATTGTCATAGTAATTTAAAGTTAAAAAAAGCTTTTAAACATAAACTATTTCGATCGTAAAAAAACTGATAAGCAATATCAGCACGAATAATTTTTATAACAAAATTTGTAATTTATAATTATATTTATTAAAATTATATAAAAAAGTAAATACGCATTTTATTATTAATTCAATTTTACTTGTTTAAACTTAATGCGTTGCAATTTGTAATTTTAAATATTTGTTTTACTTTAAAATTTTAATTGAATTAATTTTGCAATGTGTTTTTTATTTATGTTTACTACTTTGAATATTTTACAAGAAACGCATCTTTTAGCAGTAGACATTTTAACAAAATCGGACGTGGGCCTGCATTTGGTGCCAGTGATGGCGATCGAACCCATGTCCACCAGGTCCACGTCGAGTGCTGTACCGCTAGACCATCATGGCATTGAATTATTACAAAATGAAGCCCGTTTACTATGTATAATTAATTTTAAAAAGCAAGCAAAATTGTATATTTTATTAAGTTGTTAAGGTTTTGTAGATTGTGTAAAGCAATGTACAATATGTACTTTGTACAAAAACTTAAAAATTTATTCTTGAACAAAGTATGTCTTAGAAATGTAGAATGTAGTCATTTTTTTGAAAATGTTTATTACTTTAAATGTTTTACGAAAAACATCTTTCAGCAGTGGGGACATTTTAGCGAAGCCAAACGTGAGCCTGTATTTAGTAGGCCGGTAGTGAGATTCGAACCTATGCCGTTAGACCATTATAAAAGTTTTTTATTGTTAAAGATTGATTACAACTATACCTATATATTGTAACTTTTTTTACAACCAGATTTTAATGATTTTTTAAATACATTTTTTAATGGCCATAATTCTTCAAATTGGTTTTGTTTAAAACACATAAATATTTCACAAGTAGACATTTAGTAAAACCAAGCGAGGATCTAAATTTAGTGTTAATGGTAAAGCTTAAGACTATTTTTATGTAAGTACAAATCTGGTGTTTTAGCCATCCTTTCTACTATTTCATTAAAAATCAAACAAAACTCTGCATTACGAACAAAAACTAATATTTGATAATTCTCTTTTTCATTTACAATACAGTAGATAAATAATCTGCTATCAAGGTAGCATTAAATTGGTAAATTCTCCAATTTCACATATAATGCTGGGCCTCAACTTGATACTTGAAAACATTAAACAATTAACAAAAGATTGTTTTATATTTTTAAAAAACAGATAACACAATTTTTATTATACTTTTGAAATTACTGTATTTTGGTTATATAAAATGAAAAATCCTTGACTAAAATAAACGTTACATTTATGCAATTGCCTCAAAACAATATGAACCTTAATGTAATTGTAATGAATTTTATTATTTATAAATATAATACAAAAGGTTTCACAAATAAAAATGTTTGGTTAAAAAAAAGTTATTTATGCAATGTCTAATTAAATTCTAAAACATTAGGTTAAAAAAAGGAAGGCATCTCTATATTAAACGCATTGTGAAAATTTTAGAAAGAATATTACCTAAAATATTCAAAAAGTATAGCTTTTATTATTTATTTTTATATATGTATGCATATTTTATAATATAATTTATTTTAAAACGACTAATTTGCTTGTTTTTTATATTTAAAAATTGTTAACATTCTTGTTTCTGACCGAAATTATAATTTTATAATAATGGAAAAAAATATTAGTTTTTATAAAGAAACCTTCTACTAATACTTGTAATGTAATTATATAATAATATATACATATATATTGTAAGTAATCACAAATTGTATAAAATATCAACTGGTGCAAAATCGAAATTGTAGTAAGATGATTAACATGATTTATAACGTCAACTATTAATAAAAATACAGATTACAAGCAATTTCTTCAGTTATCAAATGATTAAAGACATTACAAAGTTCAAAAAATTTAATAATCTATGTGATCGCCTTTTTTTGAACAACCTGATCCAGGCGTTTTGGAATACTGTCGATGAGAGTGTCGATATATTTTTGTTTTATCTCATATTAAACAACAAACCGAATGCGTTCACATAAATCCTCAATTTCAGTATGCTTATTGATGTTGCGCTTTAGTATATTGAAAAAAATTTTAATAACATTAATGTCCGGGTTGTTAGGTGGCAATTGAGTTAAAGATAGCTTTTTCGATTTTAGCCCCTCTACTGTCTAAGTGTAAATATAAAACAAATAAAGTGGACTTAGATAAAGATGACGTTACCTTTTTAGATGTATGACATGAAGCAATGTCTTGAAAAACAGTAGTAAGCCTGGTGTAAATGTGCTGCATTTCATAATGAAAAATATCCTTTATAACTGAAACAATTTTTTTACTATTTAGGGTACCAGTTATAATTCTCCATTTGATAGGTTGATTATACTTAATAACAAACCAATACATTACCTATCAAGGGTGGGCTTTCTTTCTTACAACCGGGAGTGAATGTTTTTAAAAACTCGACCCACACAACACTTTATTTTTAAAGCTAAATGGTTCCTCCCATATCATTGTTTCACCGGCAAAGTATACGGAACGCCAATAATTAAAGAGTCGTTCACTCCATAGTTTACAAAAGGTTCATCTATCATCCTTTTGTTTTTTAGTAATAAATGGTTTAACGTTTGGTGATTGAAGCGTTAAACCAGATTTGATTGCTCTGTTTCTTATTGTGGAATAAGTAAAATTGTTTAAACTATTACTTCTAGTTTCTCAAATAGGTTTATTATAATTTTTCATTCTATAACTATTTTCTGATCATCCGCAGTAGTTATTACACGTTTTCTTCCAACATTATCGTAATTTCGCTGTATTTGACCATTAATAATCCGATAAATTGTTAACAGTGTAACTCTGTATAAATTCACTAATTTTTTTCAGTAAAAATCATTCATTTTTTAATTCTTTGATGACATGATATTCATTTTTCGTAAAATGAAAACATTTTAATCACTATTGTACATTTCACAAACAACGCAAACAGAAAGCAAAATAAGTGGATGAGGGGGAAACTCAAGGTTTTAAAATTATTATTTAAAATCTTTTAAAAGTTACTTTTATTATTTTTATTTATATAGATTAGAATAATCAAATGTTTATTTTGATAATTATTATGACATAACAATGTGCGTTTAACATTAATTTTAAGGATTAGTTATTGTTCATTTTTAATAAAATTAAGCACACAAAATAATAATAAGCTAATTATTATAAAAATTATGTAACTTCAACTTATTATCCACCTAGCTTTTAAAATATGTTATTTTGGTCAACTCAACCTTTTTAAATAAATGCTTCTGAGTATATATAAAGGAACTATTAAGTACTTTACCTTATTTTTAATTCTGAATATTTATTTTTACGATAAACCAATTGGACATAACAAATTAATTTAGATTTGATAACCCTATAAATTTTTCCGTTAATTTTTGAAATTGCAGTATATGCAACCATGTATATATATATATATATATATATATATATATATATATATATGCTAAATATGTTCAAATACATAGAATAATATTTGTTATATTAATTAAAAACATTTCATTTTTAAATGCTCTTTAGACAAATGAACAAGATGATACTACTTGTAACATAAATGATGAACAGCAAGAAACGGTTACTACTTTTAATTCAAATAGGAAACAACTAAAATCTTCAAAAATGTACGTCAATTATGTTTAATATTGTTTAGTTCATTATTAGTGATTGTAATTAAAATGGTTATGTAGAAAATACTAAATTCAAGTAACTTTTGTAATTATTAATTCATTGTACTATGCCTTCCCACGAACATGTTTAGTAAAAAGCGAAACATCAGAGTAATACTTCCTCTGTAGCCAATTCCAATTGACAAATAAGAGAGCGCAAGATTAACCACCTGTTTTTTTAAAAATAGTGCAACTAAACAATAAGAGGACACTATTTTGGCATACGACTGCAAAAACGTAAAAGCACAATTTACATGTTTTGAGAAAATAAAAATACTGCTACATTATTTACTTAAAAATAATTTATATTATAATGCATATATATATATATATATATATATAACCCTGGATTGCAATGTCTATTATTATTATTATTGTTAAGGTTTAATATCTTACTAGAGATACATTCAGTGTAAAATATATTTTCACCATCAATATAAAAGTAATAACAACAAAAATTTTAAAAAGTAGTAGTACAAATAATGTGAGCAAAATGAAATAGATTGTCATATGTTAATAAATATAAATATAGTCAATGCAGTAATCATGTGACTTTTAAAAAAATTTAGAATTATTATACATTGAATAAGGCACAGTTATTACATTATACTGTAAGATGTCCAACTTAGTTTAAATAAATCCGTGAGTGCAATGATTCTTACTGTGACAGTTTGTTAGAAGTTCAATTTTGTTTGGTTTATACTTCTAAGCACACTTCTTATTTAAAAAATTGATCTCAAAAAACAAATTGGACGGTTTTCATATAGTTTAACAAATTCCATGAGCTTTTTCTCTTTTGTTGTTAACGGAACTATTTTAAATGTTTTCATCAACTGTCGATTGAATTATTTCATCCTTTTGCAAATAAGTAAAGATGAACGAAATTTAATTCTTCTTTTAATATTTGTTTAATAGATTATATTCTATTTCTTTTTAATTTGGTAATTTTGAACAAATCATCCCATTTACTTGTAAATGGTAGAGGTTGATTTCCTGCTTTTCTTGGACGTGTATAATCCTTTAAAATTCTATATACAATCCGAGTACTCATTTCAAATACATCTGCAATTTGTTCAATAGTTAAACCAAAATTATAACTTGTTTATTCGTTTGTACTTTTTAACAGTTAAGAAAAAACTTCAATTATTTTACTCATTGTAATAACAAGCCATAAATTTTAAAAGATGTATTTAAGGTTAAGAGGTCAAAAAAATGTGATAGATTACTAAAATAACTTTACTTAAACTCTGATTATTTATTTCACATTATACATTATTTAAAATTCTATATACAAACAACATTTTAAAACTAATTTTCTATAAATTAAATGTATGCGGTGACGTGTGTTAGGTTATGCAAGCACTTGTACAATTATATAAAAATAATCATTTTGTTTGAAATTAATGTTGCTTAATTGTTTTCTGTAATTAACTTAATCTGTATATAAATTTTAATTCTAACCATTACTAATTAATTATCTAAAAACTATTTATCTGCAAACTCCAAGGCACTTTAATATTTCTAATTATAAAAAACTTAAAAATCAATTAACTTTAATTGTTAATAACTCATTATTTTAGTATAATTACTAAAATATTTCATAATCTGTGTGATCGCACTTCTTTTTAAGTATTTGAACTATTCGGTTCGGTATGCTGTTGATGAGGTTATTGATAAAGTCCTTTTTAATCTCATACTGAACAACAAACTGGATGCGATTACACAAATCCTCAATTTCAGAATGCTTATTAATCTAAGGCCTTAGTATATTAATAAAAGTTTTAATAAAATTAACGTCCCTACTCTTAGACGGCAACTGAATAAAATAAACATTTTTATTTTAGTACTTATAATATATAAACGTAAATGTAAAACAAATCAAGCAAATCTCGATAAAATTTGACGTTACATTTTTGGACGTGTAACATGTAACATTATGCTCGAAGACATAAGTGACCCCAATATAAGTGTGCTGCATTTCATTAAGAAAAACATCGTTCTTTACTGAAACAAATTTCTCGCTATTCAAGGCAGCATGTAAAATTATCCATTTGACAGGTTAATTATGCTTAATACCAAACCAACACATTACTTGTCGAGGGTGGGCTTTCTTTCGAATGGGTCCATATAATACATTTTCATTTGCAAAATATACAGAGTGCCAATATACAATTATCGTTCAATTCATCGCTTACGAAAACTAAATCCATCAACCTTTTGTTTCTTATTAAGTAATCGTCTAATATGTGGCGATTAAACTGTTAAACCAAATTCTCTTGCTTGGCTTCTTATTGGTGGAAATGGGTTTGTTATAATTTTTCTTCAATTCCATAACAATTTTTTAATTGTCGTCTTGGAAATTGCTTTTTTCTTCAAACATTATTATGTTTTCGTTACATTTGTCTATTTAAAACACAATTTGTTGTTTAAGCGAAAATCTATAATTTTTTATAACATGATGTTCATTATTTTTAAGTTGGTAATTTTTTCTACCATCGATATTCATTTCACCAAACGAAAAATCTTCGAATGCTCAAGGTCAAATAAACATATTAATATTTTTCTAATTGGCGTAGTACAATAGGGAACTAACCAGTTAAAAACATGCTTTATTTTTATCTTTAAAATATATTATTTAGCATTTTTACTACAGTAAAATAATTTAATATTTTATAAAACTTGTTTTGTGAAAAAAAGTTTTTTTTTAATTTACTATAATAAAAACAAAATTTAAATCGTTTTAATTTTTTATATATATATAAAATTAATTAATAAAAAATTGTTATCAAGATAATTTTTAAAGCGCTGTACCGCTAGACCACCTTGGCATTATTGTGTAGACTAAATTTTGGAATGGTGAATGTTTTTTACTGTTTGTTTGACAGAATGATTGAAAAGTAGTATAGCCAACACACTTGAATTGGTTAATTATTTATTCTAAAAATGTTTAAGTTTTAATTGTTCGATTTTATTGTGTGCAGTACATGTAATATATACAATAAATGAACGTGTTGCTGTCAAAATCAATGCATCATTATCGAAGCACATTTTGTGTCACAAATAAATTGCATATATATATATATAAGTAGCTGGCTTAAGGTCATCTCACATTAACCAAATTAGAGGTCTTGTTAAAAGTCAGTGATTTTCAGTTTCACTTCTATTAACTAGTTCATACTTTTGTCTAAAAATAAATAAACTTCTACTTTTCTTTCCACATATTGCAAAGTTATGAAAACAACAAATTTAACCAAAAGCCAAACGATCCGCAATCAATTCAAAGGGAAAGTCAGTCACCAACCCATTTACAAGATCAAACTTTTTTCTCCAAATCGCGTCATCGATTTACCAAACGATTGTCTAAAATTCAAAATTTGCCCTCCAAACTCCAATTTAATTGAAAAACAAAAACATAGTAACACCAATTGGTGTGAATTTTTCATCTTAAAATTTTTGCTATAAACACATGTCTAGATAATTTATATATGCATTTGTTGGAACACCATAATATATACAATAGATTTAGTTTTTATATTTTTTAAAAAGCTTTAAATAAACAAATATCTTCCGATTAACATTATACACGTTATTTTTAATTGTATCATGTGTCGCTTTATTTGCATTTACATTAGTTTTTGCAAGTCTCTAATCATTTGAAACAATAGTCCTGTGATCAAATTTCTAATAGTAAAATGTGCACTTATAAAGTACTAAAAACTATCTAAACAAGAAATTTATATCTAAATGTATTGTGTTGTATTGCGTTAACTGTCTGCTGAGAAACTACGTGAGTGATGAAGTTTCTTGACTGATAGAATCCTTTATCGTAACATTCATTCTGGATGGTAACGTGATCACCTTTTCATTATTCCCATATTTATACGACACATGTACGATCGACTTCGATGGCTTGATAAGCGTAACAAACGTGGAAGAATAATAAAGTTTCTTGGCTGGTAGACGGCATCCTTGTGACGTTGCTACTATTCGCAAAGATTGACGATATTGCCTGATTTTTCGTAAGGGTTATCTCCTTTAGCCCAAGGGCTACATATGGTATACGTATACCTTAAGATACCTTCTAAGTATCCTGGGTGTATGTTCGCACCCACTCGCCTTAGCGAAAACCCAGTTATACCGCTGTACATTCGGTCTCTGCTGTTAGTAGTCTAAATGCCTAGGGGCATCTAGTCCAGGATGCACCACATAGAGGACAAACAGTCAGGAATATCACCATCATTGGAAATTGAGACTTTATAAGCATTACTCAAATCCTCAGGATCATTAGCATCCCACTTTTTGACCATTATTTAAATTGTGCAATTTATATTAAATAAATTTCGAAATGAAAAACGTACTTAATGACTGAACAAAAACAAATGTATGATAAAACTAAAACCAAATAAAATGTCATAATTAGACAATATTGATATCAACATTATTATTGCTTAAATGTTTTACAAGAAACATATTTCAACAAATTCAAGGAAGTGCCCACATTTAGTAACGGACGTGGCACCCTAAATAACTTTTTTTGATCTTCCATTTAACAACCAGTCAACCGTTTCATAAAGCTAAAGCGAGTTGGGGATAAACACACCCACCCACCGGTTATTATCGCCCAGAATAGTCTATTTTACAAAAAGCCCGCAAAATTTCAACTTTCACGTACACTTAATAAACGATACTTGAGGTATGTTCATATTAAATATTAATTACATCCTGTTCAATAATATATATCGACTGTAGGAGTAATCCATCAAATGCCCAATGAAGTAAATCATTTGGACAGGAAGCTTAGCATAGATACAACGACTGAGTTCGCGCGCTACAATGTCTGTCCAAATCACTCGTTGACCAGCCGATCCTCTTTCCCATCCCAGTAATGGTTGGGCTTCCATAGCAACTATTCTGGTTGGATAAGTGGGCACCCTTCGTAAAACATGGCCAATTAATGTTAAGTATGCTTCAAAAATTTAACAAAATAGAAGTATTAAAGGTCAATAAAAGATCGATCAGAATTGCAGTTGAATGTACGCAACTACAGCCCAAACAAGATAGTCTATTGGAAGATACTGCTTAAAAAACTTATTGATTTCATTTAATTTCTCTCCACAATCACAAGAATGCCCCATGTACGTACGTATCCATTTAAAAATCCAGTAAGTTGATTATATTTATTTCTCATGTATCACATTGGGCAAATAAAAACATTATATTAACTACAAATAGTTGTGAAAATCACAGAATTACAATCTAAAACACCCACTATATACATAGCGAGATATATATATATATATATATATATTAAAAACATCATGGCAAATAACGTATAAATAATATTATTTGAAGAACAAAATAACGTTCGTAAAGTACAAAATCACTGTACGGTATACAAAAATAACTGAATAGATATAAGCAAAAATACTGAATGATATGAATGACGGATCTATGAAGTTTCTGATTTGGCGAAAACATTGCGAATAAAGTTCACAATATGAGTATAAACCAAGTCGTTAGGATTTGTGGGTTTGCTAGAATTTATATGATCTGCATTAAGTAAAACTGATTCACCCAATTCAAAATCTGAGTGGATATAACATTTTAAAAAAATAATTAACAATGTAGTTAATACTAAATATATATACATTCTTTTTATTTATTTTATTTTTACTACTTTAAATGTTCTACGAGCAACATCTTTTAACAGTGGACGATTTAGTAATGCCAAACGTGGATCGGTGACGGGGATATATATATATATATATACATTGTAAATAAACAAGCTGCTGTCAAAATCAATTAAGTATACTTCATTTGCTTTTGTGAAACTAGTAGATTATAAGAATAACATTTAAATTGTACTAAAACATTTGTTAAACATTATCTTGGCAGTATAAGTAAAATATTTCTTCCAACATTCTTAAGCAATTAAACACAAATAACAAATCATTATTATAATTTGGATAAAAAACTATAGGTTTAGCGTGCAAATCCCCCATTCAAAACAAGGTTGACACGATCGATAGTGAATGGCCACTTTCACCAGATCTCGATTGATAGGGCTAGTAACGCACAACATTTGACACCACTAAGCAGTTAGCATCTATCAGCTTCACTGACTTAAACCACCTAGATTTATTATCAGGTGAATCTAACAAATCTAATATAACACAAATTGCAAAAACATATAGCCTCAAACAATTCCTTTCTAAACAATGAATAGTGTAAAATTGTATAAATAATTACCATGTGGATGTCCAGGAACAATGATAGTTGACCAGAACCAGGTAAGTGTAGTCGGAAGTGTTTCGACCAATGACAAAATTTTCACTGAATGCTGACCGCTCCATGTTTTAAACCAAGTATGAAGATCGTGCACATATACTCCAGCTATAAATACCATATTAATATTTATATATATATATATATATATATATATATATATATAGAATTTATTAATATAAGCTTTAATACAAAAGGGGTACATTTAGCATATACATATATAAAAATAAATAAATAAATAAAAATAAAAATAACATATAATTAGTGCCATAAGACAAAACAAAACAAATAATAAAAGTACATAGTAAAAACATTTGGATAAATCAGATCGTAATGAATCATAAAACGAATTTTCATTATTTATTGCACAATAAAATGAAAAGAAATATATAAATATAAATTAAATTATGTCTATATAATTTCCGAATATATATTATTGAATAAAATAATAATAGTAAAAAGCAATGTATGTAGTCATGGTAAATTGAAGCAAAGCAGTCATATATATAATTTTGTTAAATAATTGATATCCTATTACTCTCAATCGTCAATGGTAGTAAAGATTGTCAAAAGAATTGTAGCAAGCAATTATTTAACAAACAACTTACAGACAATTCATTCATTTGAAAATGAAAAGGCAACTCTTAGTAGATAGAATCGGTTAGCCAAGAATTAATAACCTAATACAAATGTAGAGGAGCATTGTCACCAATATCACTACGAGTCAACTCCATACTATTATTATTATTACTGACTAGCCTGAATACGTCATAAGACAATGTTTCAGCTATACATCCACATATTTTGTCCCTCAAGGAACAAAGGTTTTAGATTCAAACCTCGGGCAATCAGATTCACAAAAATAGATTCTGAATCACCCAGGAATAAAAAAAATCAAACCCAGGTTGGCCTCTGTCGAAATAGAAGAGTTGGTAGAGCGCTGGACTCAAAACAAAGTGAATATTAGTTTGAGTTTCACTAGCAGTGCAGGGCTGGTCTAGCGGTACAGTGCGCTCGATTCGAACCCGATTGGACATAGATTCGGTCCCCACCATCGGCACCAAATGTTCGGCTTTGCTCAAATGTCCACTGCTGAAAGATGTTTCCAGCAAAACATTCAAAGTAGTAAAAATATAAATATTGGCCTTCATTTTGTTAGAATGAGTGCAGCTCAACAAAAAAGCAGTTGTCCAGTTTGTCAGCATTGTCAAAAACAAAATTAAACTCAATTTCTTGCAACAAGACAGCAGTTAGATTAGTTTCACACTGTCAAGTATTAGTAGCCTACAGTCACGTGAATTCGGTTACACATGTCAGTAGTGTACAACAAAAAACGCCATTGAATGCTGCCAAAATTAAAAAATACCAACCATTGTCCAATTGTTTGGCTTCGGGTGTAAGCATCCACCGAAATGCACGTTTATACAGCGCATGCAAACACTGATTGCCGCAATGAGGCGCACTGATGAAAACGATGCCTGTTGTGCTACTGCCAATTTGTGGCATATCGCACGTTCGAAATTGTTCAATAAAATCGACCAACAAAACACTGTCGGTCGTTGCCAAATTATTGTTGGATAGGCCGCCAACGGATTTGCGTTTGTCATTCAAATTGATAAGATTTGGATCATCATCACCGTCATCATCAGCATTGCACGCCGATTGCTCCTCGCTGCATCGGGTGCCAATGGCACTGTCGTCAGCTGACTCGTAACAATGCCACTTGCAAGGCGACGGTAGAGCAGATTGAATGGGGGGAATATTCGTGTTGCTTGACATGTCGACCAGCGCAGAATCGACGCTTGTTTCGAGCTGGTCGTTAGAAACATAATCCTTTGGATTGTAAGAATTAATGCACCTCAAAGGTGGTTCATTTAGGCTTGTTTCCAGGCGAAGCATTTCCTTGACCAGAATGGCTACATTATATATACATATAGGTAAAAAATTAAAATATGGGTTAGTAACAAGTTCATTAGTTCGGTATGTACAAAGCATCTTGAATGATAACCTTCCATTTTTATATCCAAACCACAACAAATGCGGAAACACAATGACTTTTCTTGTACAGATAACACTGTTTATAAAAATTAACAAAACCGTGTGATTTTTTGTCAGGGTTTTCTCTCTTAGACCAACGGCTACACACGGTATACATATACTTTAAGATGACTTTTAAGTACATTCAATGCATGCTTGTATCTATCTGACAAGGGCAGAAACTCAATTATTCCACTGTGCACTCGGTTACTAACCCATGTTAATGTGAGTCGAGTATGGGCCACATGAAGAGATGGAAGTACGATTATCGTTAAAAATTGAAACTTTATAAGCATTATCAAATTCTCAGGATGATTAGCATCCGTTATATATATTTATATATGTATATATATAAATCAGGGACGAATTGATAGGATAATTTACATCTGGTTAACCAACATAAAAGTATGTGAATAATCGTATATTGTACAATTTACACCCAAATTTAATTCGAAAAAATGAAAACAAATAAGAAGAAATACTAGACATAAAAATAGAAATGTAATTGTTCAAAATAAATGTACATAATGTAAAAGAAAATAAGTTTTTGAACAAAAGCAAAAGTAGCCATTTTACAAATATCATATTTACATTCAAAAAAATATAAATAATCTTACCACCGGCTGAATGAGTGATCCATATAATTGGCTTATAGCCAACACCAGCCATTTTCAATTGACCTAAAACATCCATAGCACGATGATCCAAAGTGCGCCTAAAATAGCAGTTCCATACAATAATAAACAATGGCAACATACCAGTTTTTATAATTTAAGAAATTTATGTGTATAGAATGAACAAAATCTGCAATCACACTTATTTAAATAATTTAAAACGTTAGTTATTATTATGCTTGCCCTTAAGTGGCTGCGTTACACTAAATTACCATGACTGCATAGCTAACATATTATTTATACCATTATCTTTTTATTCACTTTAATATATATATTTTTAATTATATGTACATATAATTTTATTTATACGTATACATATATTTTCTTTTAGATGTAATTCGTTTTGGCAGAACTGTATTATTATCATTAAAATCAAGTACTAGAGTTAATTTATCTTTTGTAATTAATATAGCTGGAAAACAACATTTTAAACGTAAAAAAAATATATCAAAATGGCTTTTAACGTGCCTTAGAATCAACTATAGTAGAAAATATGTTACTGTTACCATTTCAACTACTGAAGAATACAAGATCTACGATTGACAAAATTGATGCTCTACTAATAATTAATGCAAAGATTTATATCAACAATTGTTTTATATTAGTTCAAAAATCCTGGTTAACTAAATACATGGATAATAATTTCATGTTTAATTGTTCTTTTGTACTTTTACTTTGTATTGATATTTTGTTAATGGCACTAATTACGTGTTATATATGTATGTGTTCTGAATGTACTTCTAATGAGTTTACATCAGTAACAATAATAATAATAATAATAATAATAATAATAATAATAATAATAAATAATAATAATAATAATAATAATAATAATAATAATAATAATAATAATAATAATAATAATAATAATAATATTTCTAAGTGCAATCCTCCAATCTCGTACGTAAATGCTATTGCATTTCTAGTTTTAGTTATTCTATTCAGTTCAATAGTTAATTTGGCGAATGCTATATTAAACTGAGAGCATGGGTAATAATGAAGTCCCAATTTCAAATAACGAATTAAAAACTAAATGCATAAGTGTATAACTGGGATTTCGCTTTGATGGATGGATACAAGTATTCAGTATATACGCGTATACCATATGTAACTGTTGGGCTAAGGGAAACGATCCTGACAAGAAAATCAGGTAGTTTCATGTATTTTCGCAAAATGTGACCCTGTTACGATAAGGAATGCTAATGATCCTGAGGATTTGAGTAATGCTTATAAAGTTTCAATTTCCAATAATGGTGATATTCCTGACTGTTCATCTTTCATGAGGTGCATCCTGAACTGGGTGATAAAGGTATCAGACTAATAACAGCAGGGACCGAGTGCACAGAGGTATAACTGGGCTTTCGTTATAGCGGGTGGGTGCAAGTATACACCCAGGGCACTTAAAAAATATCTTAAGGTATAGATATACCATATGTAGCCCTTGGGCTAAGAGAGATAACCCTGACAAAACATCAGGCGGCCTCGCCAATCTTTGCGAACAGTAGCGACGTCACAAGGGTGCTGTCTACCAGCCAAGAGACTTCGTTATTCCTCTACATTTATTACGCTTATCAAGTCATTGAAGTTGATTGTTTTATATACCGTATAAATATGGAAAATAATGAAGAGGTAATCACGTCACGAGCCATGATGAATATTACGATAAAGGAGACTATCAGCCAAGAAACTTTATCACTTTCTTGTTAGTTGTGTGTTCGACCGTTACTTCACTGATAAAATACGGGATAATCTGCGAATACGGAAATAATAAAGAAATGTCCATGTCATTAATTCATTCGTCCATTCCAATACAAAAGAAGACGAATTCCAATATGCAAAGCACTGCTTGTATAAAGTTGACAAAAGTTTAATAAATATTGCAACAGTACCCATCCTTCCTTGACTATTCCTCAACAGTTTATGTTATCCAATTTTTCTTATAATAAAAAATTGGGAAATTGAACGATTAATTAATTAATTAACCGTCTGTTCTAAAACCTAATTGCATTTAATACAGAAATAATGAAAACCAAATGAGGTACAATAATTCAAACCCAATCCAATATTGGTTGAACTTCCGTGCTTAAAATAAAAGGTACCTGGGTCTTCGCATTGGACATAAATAATTCCAAATAAATGGTTTCAAGGACGCGTCAACACCGATAATTCTGGCTCGTGGAAACTGTGTAGAAAGCCAATCCTAAAAATGAGTAAAGATGGGTGAAAAAAATGAAACCACAGAAATTTAGAAAATAAATTAAATCAATAGTTTCTTAATTTTTCGATTGGGTGACATTGTTCTATTTTCATAATTTCCATAATTGTATAGAACATCAAACGATCGACTCCAATGGCTTGATAAACGCAACAAAGAATAACAAAGTTTCCTCTAACAGGACTTGTCAATCGAGTTAAAGTAGTAAACATCCAACTGGACGACTAGTAGGTGGCAGATGTGACTTAAGCGCGAGACTCTTAATTGAATCAACATAAATTTGAGTCCCACCAACGAGTCTTGAATGAGAAATCTAGTCCAAGTATCCACTTGCTAAAACGTGTTAGTACTGTTTAATAAAGCTTCAAAAGCAATAGATTATCATTTCGGTCTATTTAATATTTAAATTTAAACATTTAAATAAACTAAGTGAATTTAGATAAAGCTGATGTTAACCTTTTAAAAATTTCACATACGATATTGTTTTGGGAAACAATTGTGAATGTTGAATCACTTCTAAAACCATTAATAGCATTAAAAAAACAAAAACATAATACTTACATTGATTCAATTACAGTTCGAATACTTTCAATAATTCATCTTACTTAATCAATCGAATCACAAAAATGTATTGTATCTTACATCTATCAATATCGTGTATGTTTATTTTTATACTTAAAAAACGATTCAGCATTATGTTTTAAAATAAACACTTTGAAGTGTACCAACTTTCGTAACACATCAATAAACAATTAAGCAAAATCGATTAAATAATTACCAATTAGTAATTATAAATGTAATCATGCACAAATAATACAGCATCGTCTGTATCAGCAACATTATAACGTATATTGTCTTCAGTCACAAACATAAAGAATCAGTATATGTATATAGAAGAAAAATATATATAATGTAATTAACTTAACATCAATAACTACACGGAAACACACAATATGCCTATGTTGTTATTTTACTTGGAATTATAAAGGGAACCCAATTCTTTAAACATTATGACGCTCCAAAATAATCAAACGTTTGTTATATAAGAAAAAACTTCAATGTTATTCAACAGTGTTATACAAAAGGACAAAAGGACACCATTTTAGCCAACTACAGCAAATCAATGAAAGCAGAGTAATTATAATGATAGGGTTGGGTAAAAAAAACTCAATGCAAAAGTTTAAAGTACAATTATGTGGAACAATCTTGTTCCATGCTATTTAAAGCGAGAATTTTATTTATTCATTTCTACTATTATATTTGTATTACCTTACCTATTTTACAGAAAACATCTTTTAGCAGTGGACATTTTACTGAACGTGGACCGGCATTGGTACCGGTGGTGGGGGATCAAACCCATGCCTACTCAGATTCGAGTCGAGCGCTGTACTACTAGACCACCCTGGCAATAATAAATAATAAAGCTTGGTATCAAGGCTGTGAAGACAATGCACTCATCTTTTTCCATGTCATAATGTCAACTGAGCTTTCTGAAACGTTGACCATTCCATTACTAGAATGTTTCATAACTAGCATTTTTACAAATAAAATATTGAGCAAAGCTTTAGACAAGAGCCCGTATTTAGTGTTGGCGATAAAATTTATATGCATATGTATGTATATATATATATATATATATATATATATATATATATATATATATATATACATAATTACAAAGTATTGTATTCAAACAAAACCGATAAATCTTAATTTTTAACATCACTTTCGAAATACACCACAAAGTGAACACTATGATTCTTCAGTTGAAGAAAATTGAAAATAGTATCGATCATCAAATTCTTTAAAATGTCGATAAAAACTTAAAAAATGTACTTGTTCAAAAAATCAATAGTCACTGTTTGAAATAACCTTGATTTTCATGACCTAACGCCATTGGCAACGCAACAACAAAGATTGTGCTTGTTTAAATACAATTTTCATAAAACAATAGCGCATATTGTTGCTATGGCCGGACTGGAATAAGAGAAAAGCGAATTACAAAAATGGATTCAGTAGAATGCTATACGTCATTTTGATAGGACTATTATTATCGAAATTATAAATTGCATTATCTCTGCCCATCGCCAAAAAGACGTGAACAATGGAAAGGAAATTATTGAAAACAAGATGCAAAGTTAGAAACGGTTGTCGCTATCTTTTCAGAGAATATCATGTCAACAAGAACCATAAATAATTTTGTAGACTCATTGATTGAATCTAGGTAAATGCTTAAAGTACACGGAAATCGTTTTACTAACAAAAAAGAAACAAATCAAGCAGATTTATAAATTATACATACACAACGATGAACTATATAAAGTCCAACGAGGTAACTGGGCTAGTAGTGTCAGACTCAACACTGGGTGGGCTGGGTTCAAGTTCCATCGTTAGCATTGAATACCGGTTTACTGAAAAGTGCGTTTCCCATAAAATGTTTGGGATGCTAATGATCCTGAGGATTTGAGTAATGTTTATAAAGTCTCAATTTCCAATGATGGTGATATTCCTGACTGTTAGTCCTCCACGTGGTGCATCCTGGACTAGGTGCCAACAGGCATCTAGACTAATAACAGCAGGGTCCGAGTGCACAGCGGTATAACTGGGCTTCCGCTACGGCGGGTGGGTACGAACATACACCCAGGATACTTAAAAGGTATCTAAATGTATACGTATATCATATGTAGCCCTTGGGCTAAGGGAGATAACCCTGATAAAAAATCAGGCGGCCTCGTCAATCCTTGCGAACAGTGGCGACGTCACAAGGATGCCGTCTACCAGCCAAGAAACTTTGTTATTCTTCCACGTTTGTCTACGCTTGTCAAGCCATCGAAATCGATCGTTCTACATGTCGTATAAATATGGGAAATAATGAAGAAAAATGAATGAATAAAATGTTTAAGCAGAGCAACTAAATAAAAATTTAGAAATAACTGAATATAACATACTTCACACAAACGTATAGACTAGTATTTACAGAATGATGAAGGAGGACAGAGTGCTAAACTCAAAACTGGACAAGCATGGATGCGAGTAACACCACCGACCATACATACCAGCTATTGTGCCCTGAGCTTCACTAAATATGCACCTATTCAAAACCACGTTTTCCACCCAAACCAGTCAAGCAATAGGAAACCAAATAAGTAATTTTTCCAATTGTACTAAAAACTTACACGAGGCCAGCATTTGGAATAATTCATTCTAACATTTTCATCATCGGCCATCAAAACTGAATCGTGTTGCCTCCATGTATGAAATATGCCACCTTGAAAACCATTAACAAATACGATATCAAAATCGTAATCTTCATCCATATTTCTACAAATAAATACCGTCGATAATTAACAAGTAAACATTATTATTATCATTATTATTTACATTAAAACAACTGATCAATTAACTCAAAACTCATTGTATTAAAATCTCACTTTGGAACATCTAATCGATAGACATTTGGATAAAAAATAGATTTATTTGGCTGCAAATTCCACGTGGTTTTGGATGACGATGGCTGGACAGATGATCGTGTTTCGTGTGCGTGCAAATTGTGTTTTATTTTCCAACCGCAAAGATTCAAATGTAAACTTGGAGACAATATCCAAAATTCAATCAGCTGATTTATTACTTCACAATAAAATAACAATTTTTTGATAAAACATTAGTGTTAAAATAGCAGCAACAATGATTTCATTAGGCCACTTTATCTTGAAAACAATGGCAAAGTCACTGGACTGATATATCCCTACACGCCTCCGAAAACCGTGAACAATGAAAAGGGATTATTCGTGATGCTACAAGAACTTGGAACCAATAAAGAGGTGGTTTTGCCACCAATTTTCGTTGTTTTTTGTTGTATTAACAGAATCAGAATAAATTGGTGATATTTCCTTATTTACAAAGCATCTTGATCAACTGACTCACAGAGGAAGTGTTAGAATTTCTTAGATAATAGACGGTATCCTTATAACAACGCCACTATTTACCAATATAAACAGATCTACCTGATATTTTGTCAATAATGTCACCCCTAGCCCAATGACTCTACATATGGCACACGTGTACCTTAAGATACATTTTAAGTACCCTACTTATAATTGTTCTAGTGTCAATTTCCAATAAGGCTAATATTCCTAAATCTACATGCCTCCTAGATTTAAATTAACACACGTGAAGAACCGAGTGCACTGCATTGCAACTTCATTTCCTTTTCGGTAAAATATATATATTAGCGTATGTCCATACCTCATGAAGTCTTGGGTTGAAAAACCTTTATCGCCAAATCAAAAAGCTTTATTGATCACAAAGATACAACCAAGAAACTTCGTTATTTTCCTACATTTGTTACATATGCGAACTTGTAAATGAATCAAGCATGAAAGGTAATCGTTTGATATGCTCTAGGAATATGGAACTAATAAGGAAGTGCGCCAAGTCACCAACCACAATAATAATAATAATAATAATAATAATGCAACAATGTAAACACGATACACATGGGGTGATATAGCGTTCGATTCGAACGTGGGTAAGCATGAGTTCGATTCCCATTACCGGCACTAAATGCGAGCTCCCGTTCGGCTTCACGAAAATGTCCGCTACTGAAAGATGCGTTTCCCATAAAACATGTAGTAATAAAAAAAAACATTTTAATAATAAAATAATTAGTAGTTCAAACTCACAATCACAGTTGATTCGATTATGGGTCACAAAGTGTGCAGACAAATTGGATACCCATTTGGAAAATGTATAGTGCAAAGCTGCAACGGGATCCAACGATTGATCACCTACTTTGTTCATATTTTTCTGATTGCTAGCCCAAAGATTATGGTCTTTTTCGGTTGGTGCATTTCGCATTGAACTGTGCACAACTTCGGTTAAACATTGAAAAATTGATTCGAAATGTCCACTTTGAATAAACTTGTCCAAAAAACGTGGATTCTAAAAGATGAATGTGCAGATTTTATTTAATGTAATTGGAATAGTTTGGATCAGAAATGATTCAATCTATCCAGTCCTAAGCCTGGATAAAGGAGGAGGGTTTGAGCAACCTGGCCTCTGTAAAAAATTTATACTGCTACGGAAACAATACAAGAGGAGGCCATTCCGGCAAACAACGGCAAAGAAGCAATCACACGTATCTGGATAACAGAGTTGAGTGAAAACCGAAAAGGAGCTCCATCTTCGATTTGCAGAATCTTTAATGCCAGCGAAACTTTGTTATTGTTGTTGCTTTGCTGTAATTGTTGTCTTATTGCCCCATGCTTATTTTTAAAGAAAAAGGATTTTGTATAATATATATAATATATATGAATAGTTTTATAAAGAATTTAGGTAAAAAGATAGAACACATTTACTATGAATATACAGTATCCAAGACATACAAAACAAGGTAAACTAATTGAATAAAAATTGATAAGATTATATACTGAAAATTTAAAACCCAGTTCACTTATTACATGTAACAGTATCTTTTCACTTTAATATAAATTGCTAATCAAAATAGAACGTAGAAAACTATTCGATTTAAAAATTCATTATACATATATATATATATATATATATATAATTAAAATTAAATTATTGAATATCCTGGTTATAAAATACCAATTATTAAAATGTACTACACTCATCACCGTCAAAAAGGAATAGGTTATTCTAAATAAAAATCGTAATAAATTAATATTATTTCGTTTTAACTGCTTATTTGTTTTATAGAAATCGCGTTTTTCAACAGGTGGACATATAACGAAGCCCCAAACGAGAGTCTGCATTTAGTGCCAGTAGTGAGGCTCGAACCTATGTCCACCTAATTTCAATTCCAGCCCTCACTTCTGTCATTTCTATTGAAATGTTGGTCTATAATTTTTTACTACTTTAAATGTTTTACGGAAAACATCTAACAGCAGTGAACTTTCTGGTGAAGCAGAATATTGGCCCACAATTAGTGCTAATGTAAATCCAACCCATACCCACCAGATTCGAATCGAGTACTATACTGCTAATCCACCCCAGTACGTGTGATATAAATTGGTAGGTTTATAAAATCATTACCTCTTCATTATTTTGGTATTTGCGGAATATCTCGGATAATTGCCTCGCATATTTTGCATGTGATGAAAACTTTGTAACAAACATGGAAAATTAACAACGTGTCTTGGCTAATAGACATCATCCTGGTGACAACGCCACTGTTCACAAATATAACAAGACCGTCTAGCATTTTGTCAAAGTTATCTCTCTTGGCCCAACGGCTACATATAACAATTGTATACCTTAAAATACGCTTAACTGTACTGCGTGTATGCTTGCACCCACCCACCTACATGCACCTAGTCAATAATGCACCTTAATCTAACTCTTTGATTCATCATATGAATGTACAAAATGGCAAATATTATCATCATCAAAAAATGCAGACTTCGTAAGCATTACTAAAATCTTCAAAACCAGTAGCATTGAGTTAAAACGTTCGAATTCATTGAATAAAACGTAAAACAGGGTAATCTATTAGCCTAATCTAAATTGTCAATAATGAATATCTGTTTGCAACAAGCGGAAAAACATATTCAAAAATATTTAATCTAAAAGATTATCAACCGATTCTAAAATGAAATTCTAAAAAGACAAATTCACGTTAACATACAATGATACTTTTTAAAGATGTTTACATGAGGGAAAGCAAATAAGCCCCAAAGCAATTTACCTTACAGTATGCTATTAAAACTTTTATTATATTTTCGGCTGTACAGTTTGCGCCGGCTAGTTTAATAGGCGGGCGTTCGGGTAACAATAATTCAGTCTAAAAATAAATTGAAAAAAAAACATTACTAAATAAAAGTCATATTGTATTGTTATTCCTTTAAATGTGTATTCCATTTAAAAAATGAAGACACTATAGAGAATTTTTTTTGACGTGACATAATCACCTCTTCATTATTTCCAAATTTGTATAGCATATTAAACGATTGCCTGCCATTATTTTGAATAAAAAGAAAATCTCAAACTTGGGATAATAACAAACTTCTTGACTGAATCTTTACGACACTGCCACAATACACAAAAGTTGACGTCACTTGAGTTTTTGTTACTGTTATCTCTCTTAGCCCTATGGTTACATCTAGCATGTACAAAGCTTAAAATACTATTTCAGTACATCAGATAAACACCCGCATCCATCTGCGAAAACAGAAGCCCAGTTATACGGCTATGCACTCGGTCCCTGATTTGTATTAGTTCGGGTCCAAGAGTTACGTGGAATTAGGAATATCACCGTCATTTATAAATATTACTCAAATCCTCAAAATCATTACATCGTTATTTTTCGATTTTAAAATAACACTTTTTAACAATCCCTAACCTTCTAATTACGAAAACCAAATTTAAAAACTTTCATGAATAATAGGAGCAATAATTGCAATACTAATAATAATAATAATTATTATTATTATTATACACCTAACCATCTAAATTAATACAGCATAGGCCGAAGTATAACTAGCCTTCCGTTTCGACTAATAGATGCAAGGATACAACCAGAATACTTAAAAGATATCTTTAGGTATACGTATACCATATGTAGCCGTTAGGTTCAAAAAGATGACCCTGACAAAAAATGAGGCAACCTCTTTAATCTTTCGGAATGGTTGCGCCGTCACAAGGATGCCATCTGTTAGTCCAAGAAAATTCATTATTCTTCTACGTTTGCTAAGCCGAGCCAATCGTTTAATATGCTGTACAAATTTAAAAATTATTATCGCTAACCGCAATAATAATAAATATTATAACCAAACATACCACAAACTGATTAATAAGTTTAGAAATGTTAGCCAAGTCTTCTTGAGATGTATTGTGCGTTTTCGGTGTAACACTATCACTATCACTATCAACATCATCATCATCATCACTCGGGACATTATTATTAAGTGCTAACTGGTTTGAATCGATATGATCATCACGCTTAGTTGGTTTCAAATTTTTCATTAAAGATGTGAAATAAAATAAAATATTCGTAATTTTCGAAACTGCACAAAAAACTGACAAAAACATGTATTGATATCGTTTATCTGAATTTGTTTGAACGTTCAGCTAAAATAAACATATAAAAGTAAAGACAAACAGTTGGTATTAATATTTTTTTTAAATAATTCACTGTTTATTAGTTGTAGTAGTAGTAGTAGTAGTATCTGATTTTGCTAAATTGCAATTTCATTTCAATATACTAACTACTTTTTTACCGTGAGTAGATAATAAGCTTATTTTCTATTGGCTGTTGTAATTTCATTGACACACATACCGCAAATTGACACATTGACACTGAAACTTTTTCTATTGGTCAAAATTATGATCATAAAATTTTATCACTTTTAATTGTATAACGGTCGACAACTGCCATTGCTACTACTTTGAATGCTTTACGGAAAACATCTTTCAGTAAGTGGAAAAGCCAAACAAGGGTTCACATTTAATGTCGGTAATAGGGATCAAACCCATGTTTGTTTTGATATCGTGTAAAACAAAATGGTGATACTTTCAATTATAGACACTAACGTTCATATATAATGTACACCTAAAAAATAAGACTTTCTATATTTGTGGTTAGTGTTACTGTACAAACTAACTAAAATTACAATCCATAATAAAAAGAACACTGCATTTTGATGAGAAATAATATAATAGTGTAAATTGAAACTTTAAAAGAGAGTAAAATACTATCCGCGATGGAAAAGATAGCTAGAGCAATAAAATCGAAATCGGTTGAGTTCGAGACCCCACCACCGGTAATACATACAGATTCTAGAGTTTCACTAAACGCCCATTTCTCAAAAAAAACACCGAAATAATAACAACCAAATTAATACATTACAAACTGCAGAAATAGTACCGCATTTTGTATACATTCATTGTGCTTAGTGACGTAGTCTCCTCATTATTTCTATAGTGCAGTGCATTAAACGATCAATGTTGATGGCGTGATAAGCACAAAAAACGTAGAAGTATAACGAAGTTTCTTGGCTGGTAGACGGCATCCTTGTAACGGTGCCACTGTTCACAAAGACCGACAAGTTCACCTAATTTTTGTCAGATTCATCTCCCGTAGCCCAACAGCTACATATCTTTTTATCTTTACTACTTTAAATGTTTTACAATAAATATTTTTCAGCAATACATTCTAGCAAAGCCGAATGTGGAACCGTACATAGTGCCAGTGACGGGAATCGAACTCATACCCATACATGTTCGAGTCGTACACTGTACAGCTGGACCATCCCGGTACATGAATACCTAAAAATACCTTTTAAGTACATTGAGTGTATGCTTGCACTCATCCACCGAAGCGGAAACGCAGTTATACCGCTATACACTACATCCCTGTTGTGTTAGTCTAGCTGATTAGTTGTACCTAGTCCAGGAAGCGCATACATGCAGGTGACAGTTAGGAATGTTACCATCACTAGAAATGGAAACTTTATAAACATTGCTCGAATTCTCAAGATTAATAGCATCACATTTTGTATACAAAACGGGACCGATAACAAAAAATTAATATACTGGGTCGACAAATGGTACCGATATATTTGAATTGAGCGCATGCTGTTTGCCGAGTAAATTATTAGACGTATTCGCTTGATTGTCGTTTGGACTGTCACAAATATCACTACTCGAATTGTCCACCAGTTTGACATCCATTTTGTTTTTTCTTTGGACGAAAAAATAGGCGCTAAAAATGCAACAAATCGGTTTGATAAAAACGATAAACAGTACAAAAATACTAGTTATTGTACGTATGTAAATGGGAAAACAACCACTAAAATTTAAACATTCCAATTCTTGCCTAAAGTGAGGATAATCGGGTTTTTTAAAAGTAATATTTAACAATAACTTAAACTTTCACTAATCTACCAAAATGGCGAATTTGGTACAGCGCTAGAGTCAAAACTGAGTAAATGTCGGCTCAAGTCCCACCACTGGCAACAACTGCGGACCCTTGTTTGGCTCGGCCAAATGTCCACTTGTTAAAAAATGCGTTACTCATAAAACATTCAAGTAAATAAAATAAACAATTAAAATTAATTAAATAATATTTTTACAAGACATTTACATATTCGGGCCTGTTGAATTAATAGTATTGGTAGGTCTGGTTTACAATAGTTATAATTACAATGTTAATAAAAATTAAGTAAACTACATAAATTGATTATGCCACCATAATTTTAAACAAAATCGTTATTTCTTACTATAAAGTTCAGTATTTACATAAACAAACACATACGCTCTTAATAATATTAATTTATAAAAAATTCATTAACTTTTAAAAATTTTAAATAATTTATTGTGTAAAATTGAACAAATGGTTTTACACTGTAAAGTTGAGAAGAAATGAAAGTGTGTACAAACTGTCTAACATGCCTTTAAAATTGTTTAATTTATAAATGTGTTGTACCAAACATGACACTTAAGCTGTCTATTTTAAAATTATTTGCAATGTAAGTAATTAAAAATTAAAATTTTCATAACTAAAACCTACTAAACCTAAGTTTTTTTAATATTATAAAATGAAGTACAAAATTTAAAAGAGTCCAACTAGCAAACATGTTGGTAACACTCTTTTTTTTATTTATCAAATTATTCAAACTTCAACCACAACAAAATGTTTTAGAATATGACATTTAATAAAAACAATATGTTAAACTATATTTTTAAAAAGATAACATACATTTTATTACTAATTTAAAATTTACATATTTTACTGTATATATTAGAAAATTTTTAACTATCAAAACCGTCACACCTCAAGTGTCGTTCATAAAGTGCACATTGCAAAAGTTGATGTTTTTGCAGACGTTTTGGTATTTGGACTACCCTGGGTGATAATAACCGGTGGGGGGTTGTTTATCCCCGATAGTGATGATAATGATGATGACATTTACAATGACTTCCAGACGGCTCAAATTGTTTAATCAAAAGAATTGGTTATATAATACAAAATCCAATTCCACACCATTAGATTGGTTGACGCAAGGAGCTTTAACCTTAACGCTTACAAAAGATTTTAGGAAATAATGAATATTACCTGAAATATGATAAATGCATAATTTCTATATATATATATATATATATATATATATATATATATATATATATATACTAATTTACTTGTTTTTATTTTCTAAAATTGTTAAATTATGGTTTTTGTTTAAATTAGAACTTGTTAATAATATTGGTAAAAAAACATTTTACATATTGTTTATTGATACTACGGAGGTAATATCTAAAATTTGTTAGAAAATGTCACTATATGTGTTAGTAATATCTGAATATTCCCGATATAATCAAGTAATGTTACAATAGCTAATCTTTCATACCACATAGAAATTGACAGCGGCCCATACACCTACTGTATGACGTAATAACTAACAAAAATGGTAATTATCGAACCTAGATAAATACTGTAAAAATAAATAAATTTTAAAAATTATAATATTAATCATAATACAACTTACCTACAATACACGTACGCGCTAAAAGCAGACTTCATTACTAAAAATTTATATACACTTGTAATTATTTTATTCAAACAAATAATAAATACATCAGTTCTACCAAAACGAATAAAATATAACTCATATTATAAGATCATAATACGACACACACGATCAGATGTGTACAACTAAGCCAAACACACACACACTATATATAACTATATTATAAGATATATATATATATATATATATATATGTATATATATATATATATATATATATTATATATATATATATATATATATATATATATATATATATATATATATATATATATATATATATATATATATATATATATATAATCAAACATTAAAATCACTACCAAAAACTTGAAACAATTAGTAAAAATTGTTAGCACGTTCACATTACACAGAATGTTTTCGAAATTTTTAAACAAGTATGATTTATGCACGAACTTATAAATCAACAAAAGGATATATATATATATATATATATATATATATATATATATATAAACGTTTCGTATTCAACTTTTCTCAAAATGCAAAAACATCACATGATTTTACTAAACAGTATTGAGATTCTTGTATAGGTAATTTTCTTAAAATAATAAACATACCATTTGTTTAACGACTATTGAAAGCAGCAACGCCTAAAAACGATAAAAAGCAAAGTCACTTTAATAAATCTTGAAACAAAACTTAATTTTTATTTTTATTTAAAATCAATTTCTCACAAACTGGAAAAAATATTTGAAATGCTAATTTCTTAAATTACTACATTTATAAAGTAATTAAAATGTTCTCATCAATAATAAAAACACTAATTTACACTGAAATTACACAACCAAACAATTCAGTAATGAGAAAACATTGTTTAAAATAAGAATTTATCTTTTTAAACACATACTACCAAGTGGTACGAATTGCTATAATGCTGGGCTTGAATTGGAGTACATACGAGCTCTAGTCGCACCACCGACGTTAGACACAAAGTCTTGCTTAGCTTTCGTAAATATCCACTTACTGAAAAATATGTTTTCCGCTAAACGTTTAAGCCAAATAATGTAACATTTTCTAACGTTATACAATAACGTCATAAAAATAATAATTATAGTATTAATTATTATCGTAATCTTTAAATAGGATCAATTATGTAAAATATGTTTAACTTATCACCAAGTAAATTAACGATTACACCAACAAACTAATCTCGGATAAACATTTAAAATCTAGACTCACAAGTATTGAGAATTTTTAGATAACACATTTAAATAATGATTTATATTCATTGATATTTAGGGTAAAAATGCAAAAATTCAAACGTTTAACAATAAACAAGCATTCAAATAATATTTTTAATATACTGTCAAATTAATCAAACTTGTTACTTAAAATGTAAAAATTGAACAGTTGAAACTTCCCTTCACAACTAAAAGTACAATTATATGTAACAAATAACTGAAAAAACGTCGTATCAAATAGCTTAAACATTCCATCCTACACAATTCTTTCCAACATCACTGTAAACTGACACCCTCATTAGAAACAAAAAACTTTAAAATTCAATAAAAATTTTAAACAAAAAACCTATATTATCATCGACTAAATAGAATAGAGTAAACAATAGTTTGCACACCATTGTCACTAATGGGATGCTAATGATCCTGAGGATTTGAGTAATGTTTATAAAGTCTCAATTTCCAATGATGGTGATATTCCTGACTGTTAGTCCTCCACGTGGTGCATCCTGGACTAGGTGCCAACAGGCATCTAGACTAATAACAGCAGGGTCCGAGTGCACAGCGGTATAACTGGGCTTCCGCTACGGCGGGTGGGTACGAACATACACCCAGGATACTTAAAAGGTATCTAAATGTATACGTATACCATATGTAGCCCTTGGGCTAAGGGAGATAACCCTGACAAAAAATCAGGCGGCCTCGTCAATCTTTGCGAACAGTGGCGACGTCACAAGGATGCCGTCTACCAGCCAAGAAACTTTGTTATTCTTCCACGTTTGTCTACGCTTGCCAAGACATCGAAATCGATCGTTCTACATGTCGTATAAATATGGGAAATAATGAAGAGGTGACCACGTCATCAACCAAATGAATGAATGAATGATTGTCGCTAATGTATTATAAAATATCTTCACATGAAATCACATTATCAACTAAAAAATATAATCATTGATATATAGCAACCTTCAGCAGCAAATTAATTGAAATATCTTAAATAAAATCCTTAAAATTTATAATCATTTGTATACTTAAATAGTGGAATTATAACTGCTTTTGTCTCTAAACTAAGTAATAAATAATTCAAACCTCGGTAAAAGCTGCTTATCTAGACTTAGACAACCTAGTATTGAATCCCAATATTAGACCAATAGTAGAAAAGTTGATAATACGCAGCTCTGAATCAGCCAAAATAGTTCATTAGAACAACCTGTTTATAAAATCACTTTCATTTTTCGCTTAAATATTATATATATATATATATATATATATATATATATATATATATATATATATATATGCAACAACAAGCAACAAATCCATTCATTTCATAAATAAAAACGTTATTGTTATAAAAATATACATCTTTATTTTTAAATGCACGTTTAATAACACAAACATCAAATTTAAATCTAAAAATCTGCACTTAAGCCTCCATAGGTTGAATATAAAATCGATCAAATTGAGCTGTCATTTGAACAGCTTGAGAATACAATTCACTGTCAAATTTAGCAGTGGCTTCCTGAGAAAATATTATTGGCTCGCCAGTTGCATTCAACTCCGTTCCTTGAGCATTGCTTACTCTACCCTGAACTTCAATATATTGATTTTCGGGAAGAACCTAAACACGGTTACCAAAAAAATTAATTATCATAGTCTAATAAATAATAATAATAATAATAAAATAAAATTTTTAATGTATATTTTAAATTTGTGTTGTTTTAACTTCCACTAAACCTTTAAAAAAGTCAAATCTAAATAAACATTAGCATGCTAACCTGAAGTTGAGATATCAAATTGCAATCAATTTCTTTACCGTCAGTACATTTCAAATGAATCCTTTGTCCAGATGCAGCTACACTTAACACCTTTCCAACAATACAAACATCACGACCAACTAAATTAGATAACATAGATCCAATAACCCGAAAACGAGCAGTAGGTTTTTGTTCCATTTATGCTACAAAAAATAAGCACGATATAATTACAAAAAAATAGTAAATACAAAAATAAAATAGTAGCTACAAGCGTTTATTGAACTAAGAAAAAATACAAATCTACACTTTAAATCCAAGATTGCGAAGACAGTTTTTATGAGCATTAATAAAATTAATACAATTTTCTTCACCATAAGTAACAATACATTCATCGCGTTTAATTCGAGTTTCTGGACATGCACAGCATGGTTTTAATGGATTACCATTTGAATCAACCGGATTAGATGTTTTACCAGTAAAGGAAGTTTGTATTTCATTCATTTTAAAAATAACAAAACTAAAAATAACAATAAACAATAAACGCATAATAAAACAAACCACTAAACACAATTAAAAATAAATTCTGTCATATCATACTTTAATACAATAGTTTAAATTAAAAGATTTATTACATATTAGCAAGTATAACAAAACCTCCTCAGAACTGAATATTAAATTTTACAAAAACATTCGACTTGGAAATAAGTTATACCAAGTTTTATTTATAAATTCTGTTAAAAAGATATTAACTATAAAATTTTTAACATTTTCCAGTTATAACCAATTAATTACGCATCAATAATAATTGCAACAAACGATTTTTCCTTCAAATAAACAAGCATCACATTTTTGTTATCCAATAATTAATGATAATCTAAAGTGACTAAATAAACGGTAGTCCTAGTTTGTTTCCTTCATTTTATCAAAACTTATCAAACCAATCGCTAATTAATGAGTATTTTATTTGATCACCATAAAACGTATATTCGTTGAACTGGGCTAATCAATAAATTAACATTAAAAAATATATAATAGAAAAATTAATAAAATTCCTCTCAAATAAAAAAAACACAACATCAGTATTAATAAAGGTAAATCTCATTATCAATTTCATGATAAATAATGTGGCATTTTAAACTACCACCTGATACCTTCTTTGATTAACTATAACACAAAGCCAATCACTATTGATATAATTAAATAAGAACAAATACATATTTAAGTAGTACACCAAACATAAGTTTTAGTTAATAATACTACTATTTATTACTATTATTTTATACCAATATTTATTTTAATTACTAAATATATATAGATGTTGAATTATTATTATTATTGGTTATTATGATTGTATAAAATGATTTAATTTTTAAAAGTTTACTAATTTTAAAACTACCTTTTTTAAAAAAATAATACAATTTTGCGAGGTAAAGCGCGCGTCACGCTACACGTCCATTGGAGCGTTGCAGGTTACAGGTTACAGGTTAATACACGAGTTGAGTAGGAGTAAAACTCCTTTTGATCCTCGGTTTTAATTATCGAAAATATTAATAAGATTTGGGGGGAAATATGAAATGGATGGTGAGGTAAAGGGAGATTAGCCACAGAAAAAAGTATTTGAAATCGAGATAAAATGAAGGTAGATAGTGGAAGTTAACAATAATAGAAAACGAGCAAAAATTATAAATATAAAAAAAAATCAAACAAGTGCCTATTACAATGCAATAATCTTCAAAAAAGAAGAAAAGATAAAAGGATGAATAACGCTCCAATGGACGTGTAGCGTGACACGCGCCTCACCTCGTTATTCATCCTTTTCTCTTTTCTTCTTTTTTGAAGATTATTGCAGTGTTTTTTGCATTGTAATAGGCACTTGTTTTATTTATTTATTTTATATTTACAATTTTTGCTTGTTTTCTATACTTGTTAACTTCCACTATCTACCTTGATTTTACCTTGATTATTATTATTATTATTATTATTAAGTTTTAATATCTCACTAGAGATACATTCAGCGAAAAATACATTTTTATTATCAATATAAAAAAGTAGTAGTACAAATAATGGGATCAGAATGAAATAGAATGTCATATGTTAATGAATATAAATATAGTCTATATAGTATGCATGTAATTTTTTTAATATATATTTAAAATTGCTATACATAGAATGAGTCATTATAAGGCACACTTGTTACATTATACTGTGAAATGTCCAAATTAGTTCAAATAAATGCGTGGGTGGAACAATTCCTACTTTGATAAGTTTCTTAGTAGTTCAATTTTGTTTGATTCTGGATTGGTTAATACTCTGGATAAATAGGGCAGACATTAATTTTTGTATTGATTAGTTTTGGCTTTTATGTGCAGGTAAGTTCTTCTTGTTTTTCCAGAAGCTTTAGAATTGTTAAAAGCTGCATGTAACGGGTGATTGTTATTATTTTCAATCCTTGATGCTAATTGTACACAGGATTTAAAATGTTTATCAACAATATCATTCAATAAGATAGAGTATTTGATTCCTGCAGATTTTGATACCAATAATATGCATCTTTTTAAAACAACGTAATTCTGTTTTAATAAACCAGGAAAAATTATAGGTGAGCAATATAATATCAAAGAATAAAAACCTGATGTAATAAACAATTTAGTAATATAATTGTTAACATTTAGTTTTCTTAATCTTCTTATATAGTAACATAAAGATTTGGTTTTTAAAAATATATGCTCTACATGATTACACCAGATAAGTATGCTATTTATGTTTACACCAAGATATTTAATTTTGTTACAGGTGCATATATTTGTTTGATTTAATTTTAATGTTCTGTTTAATTCCATTGTTTCTCTTAGACGCCTCGTTGTAAATTTAACAAACTTGCATTTTGATGGATTTAAATTGAGATCAAAGTTAGTAGACCTTTTTTTTCTGTGACTAATCCCCCTTTACCTCACCTTCCATTTTATATTTCCACCCGAATCTTACTGATATCATCGATAAATAGAACCGAGGATCAAAAGGAATTTTACTCCTACTCAACTCGTGTATTAACCTGTAACCTGAAATTACAAACAGTACAAAAACATGTAGCGGTAACAATTGATGAAAAAAAATGGAACGCAAAAATAATAAACAATATTAAATTTTATTATCAAAATTACATTTAATTTTTAGAACTAATATTTTTCTAATGTTGACATTTTTGTTTGAATGCGTCAAAGGTTTATATCGGTGGGAATGGCTATATAAACAACGTTCTGACACGCGCGTCAAGTTACACGTCAATTGGAGCGTTCTTTGTGTTTTTCTTATTTATTTAAAAAAAATATTATTGCAGTGTAATACGTAATTTGTTTTATTATTACTTTTGCATATGTATTATTTTTGCTCGTTTTCCATAATTGTTAACTTCCACTATCTATCTTGATACTATCTTAATTTCGAATATTTTTTTCGGTGACTAATCCCTCTTTACCTCACCATCCATATCATATTTCCCCTAAATGTTACGGATATCTTCAATAAACATAACCAAGGATAAAAATAAGTTTTGCTCCTACACAACTCGTGTATCAACACGCAACATCGTTGTAAGATCTCACTGAGATCTTGGCCCTAATTTCCCTTGATTTAAGTCGATACGAATAATTATCAGCGCCCCAGCTAATTTCAATCAAAAAAGCTCTTGTGTGATTTAAATTATCGTTCTGTAATTTATTATTACAAAGTAATTCAAATTACATACCAATACTTTACCAACAGAAAAAACAAGACACAATATACACACAGAACCACAGTCACGTCAACAACAAACGTGATACATTCAAATATAAAAAGGGCTTTATAACAAGGTTCAAACAAAGTTAAAGTGTTTAAATGTACAATAATATAAAAATTGTAATTGAAGTAAAAAATTAATAACGTTTTTAAATATTTCATTCAAACAATAACACTCCCGGCCAAAAAAACGCAGTTTTTTTTTAAACGGACATTTTTAGGGTCAGATGAGTTCATAACAATTAAAACACACAATTCCGACGTTGATTTGAATAGGAATTGTGAACACCAGACACCTGAAGATTACCCATACATGACAACCGCAACCTACGAAATAAACAAACTCAACCAATACTTTTAAGTAGTTACAACTGCCTAATATTCCTTTCTACTACACCTCTAGATATACGAACATCTATTCTACGTACTAACCCATCATCACTAAGTATAACTCTAGTTACTATACCTAATGGTTACTCAGATCGCTGCTTAAAGGGACCTGTTAAGCTCTCTACTGAAACTAAAACAAGGCCTCCTACTTTCATGTTTTGATTCTTCGACTTCCACTTTTATCTTAATCTGAGCGTAGTTAAATATTCAGAAGACCATCGCTTCCAAAATATAAGAGCTAGGTACTGAGCATGCTTGTAGCGCTGGGATAAGTCATCTACCGAATGCACATACTTTAAACTATTACAACTTGATCTTAGTAGTAACAGCTTATTAGGGGTCAATGGCTCTGGATCTGAAGCATAGTTGGTTAATCGCATAAGTGGGTGGTCATTAAGGATTTTTACAACTTTGGTTAGTAATGTCAGTAACGTTTCATTATCAATAAATTTCTCACATATTAGTACCCACAATATTTGCTTTACTAATCGAATTATCCTTTCCTACACCTCACCTCTATGACTAGCATACAGACGATTGAAGAGCCAGTTAACATCTAAGGCAGTCAATTTATTGTTTATTATGTCTTGTGACAGTGACTAATAACAATACTAATAATTTATTACTCAAAAAAGCTTTTACAATATTGCATTTTTTGAGGTACAAACCAATGTACAGGTCTGATCACAAATGACTCTAACCAACTTTTCAGTTCTGACTCTGTTTCCACTAAATTAAAACCGTTGTCACTATATATGTGCTGAGGTTTGCCCCTTCTATCCATAAAGCAAGTTAAGGCCATAATAAATAAATTTGTAGACATTGAGTGCACTACTTCTATGTAAACTGCTTTAATGTGCATACATGTAAACAAGCATCTATAACGTTTTTCCTTTGCTCGACCTTGCTTTACATAGACGGGGCAAAAATAATCTTTACCTACTACTGAATATAGATAATCTTGTGCTTCAGTACGTATTACTGGCAAAACTGCCATTATTTGCTCACCCAACTTTAATGAATATTTGCGACACGTTACGCACCTAATAATTATCTGTTTTATGGTAACTCCGCCTTTTATAATCCAATAAGTTTTTCTAATTGAAGCCAAAACTTATGTTAGTCCCATATGACCTTTCATTTTATGGTGAGCTCTAATTATCAATTCCGTTACGTTATACTTTGTTGGAAGAATAACAGGGTTGTTAAAATTATTATCAAACTTTGGATTCTGTATTCTACTTCCTACACATATCAGTCTATTTACCAATATTGGATTGAGAGAGGCCAGGAAGTGGAGTGAACGCTTCCAATTAATAACATGACCATCTTCTAACTTTTTGAATATAGAAAAAAATACCTGTCTCTAAACAAAACGTATAATGTTCTGCTATGCTAATTGTAATTTCCTAACTTTGAGAACCCCAATTATTAACCGTAAATTTATGTCTTGGGCAGTTATAAATCTTAAAGAAGTCTGATATCGATTAAGCCATGCACATACCCTAATCAATCTATACCAACTGGAAAAATATGTAATAAATTTATCAAAATTATTTTTATCACTGGCCGCAAGCATATTTACTACAGCACCCAATGTTACTGTTGGAATAACATATTTAAAATGATTATTAATTTTTATTTCGATTACAATTTTTATATTATTGTACATTTAAACAATTTGACTTTGCTACAGGTTAATACACAAGTTAAGTAGGAGTAAAACTTTTTTTAATCCTCGGTTCTAATTATTGATGATATCAGTAAGATTCGGGGGGAAATATGAAATGGAAGGTGAGGTAAAGGGGGATTAGTCACAGAAAAAAGTATTTGAAATCAAGATATAATCAAGGTAGATAGTGAAAGTTAACAATAATAGAAAACGAGCAAAAATTATAAATATAAAAAAAATAAAACAAGTGCCTATTACAATGCAAAAAACACTGTAATAATCTTCAAAAAAGAAGAAAAGAGAAAAGAATGAATAACGCTTTAATGGACGTGTAGCGTGATGCGCGCCTCACTCCGCGTTGTTTAAACATTGTTTTAAAGCGACTTTTTGTATTTGAATTTATCACGTTTGTTGTTAATAATAATGATAATTTATTACTCAAAAAAGCTTTTACAATATTGCATTTTAAAGGTACAAACCAATATACAGGTCTAATCACAAACTATAAAATTTTTTAATATGTATATATATATATATATATATATATATATATATATATAATTATTAATATATATTTAAATAAAATAAAATATTGGTAATGTTATATACATTTTAAAAATAAGTGAATAATAGAAATGTACAATTTTTTTTGTAGGTGATATTTACCCGCACAATTTGAACTAAAATAATTTGAAAAAGGTTTGGTTGTCATATTTGGATTATTAGTAATTTGGGGAAAAATAGATTAAAAAAAATGTAAACTATAGTTGAATAACGATAAACAATGTAAATAAAATAGTATTATTTTTTTATTTAGATGAGTGAATTGCGACTTTTAAGTAAACAATATAATGAAATAAAATTTCTCATGGACCCACAAAATAATCGAACGTTGTATGATTAGTGATATTAGGGATAGTGTGAATGTTGATGTACCTTTTTAAATTAGTTTCGAAAGCTTTGTTGACGCGACTGTAGTTCTGTGGGTATATTGTGTCCTGTTTTCCTGTTGGTAAAGAGTATGGATATGTCATTTTGAATTATTCTGTAATAATAAATTACAGAACTATAATTTGGATCACAAAAAAGCTTTTTTAATTGAAATTAGCAGGAGTGCCAATAATTATTTGAATCAATGTAAATTAAAGGAAATCAGGGCCGATATCTCAGTGAGATCTTACACCTCACCTTTCGCTTCTATTTTTAGTTTTAGTTTTTTTCCGTGGTCCAATCTTGTAAATTTGGCAATGAACATTTTTTGTTCTATCTTTGCGTTATTTTACGTAATCAATAAAAACGTTAGATATAACGACTGGTTTTTATACACGCCACCTTCGTCAATAAACAACGCCGCCCGTTTTGTAAACCGCCTCCATCGCGCTAGTTAGTAAAACTGGCTACACTGCCCGTCTTTACAGTTAATTTCACTAAAAACAAAACTATATTATTTACATTTTTAAAATCATCATAACTTTTTCTGACTTAAAAGATTAACCCTTACCGTTGCATCAAAAAAATAAAGCATTTCCTAATATAATTGAAAATGCTAGAGTTATAAAAAATGAGTTGTTATTAATATAAATTTAAACAATAAGAAATTAAAAAATATATTTTAATTGAAATTTTAACAAAATACTTTAAAGCATTAAAATGACATTATTACAATTAGACGAAAAAATTACTTGGTCAAATTCTACGTTTACCGCCCGAAAGATTGTTTTTGGGATGGAAGATCAAAAATGGTAAAAGAAAGGTTGGTGGACCACAGAAAATGTGGCTAAAACTAATTAGGAAGATCTAATTAAAGTGAATGTATTATGGAATTAAACAAAACGTTTGACAGACTGTTCAAATACGTAGAAAACTTTTGCTGTTTCATGTTCTTTTTGAATTGTGGGACTTTGTTGTTTTTTGTTGTAATTGTTATTTTGTTGCTCTATGCTTATTTTTAAAACAAGGGGGTTTATGCAATAATAATAAATAATGTTCCATTATATACTTTTTAAATTGGTAATGTACTTTTTCTCGCTTTTAATTTATTACATGCTTGATTCATTGAAACTAAAAAACCTTGATAAACAAAAAGGAGACCTTTGTACGTTTAATTATAAAATAATGTATTACGTGTAAATAAAATCATTTATGCTGTGCAAAATTGCATTTCATAGGATTATATTGTTACATTAATAGATTTATAATAAAATTAACCAGTGAAAGTTGTTTTTTGATTATTTTATTGGTTGATTTTTATTTAAAATATTATTGGATATTGGGAGAAGCAATTAATGCTGTACTACAATGATTAACAATGCTTTTTGTAAAATCTTAAAATTACAATTTGTTCAATGTTTTTATTTTTAATATGCAGCAACTACGATTTTGTTTGATACAATTATTACCTTATAAATATTGTACTTATATTTTAAATAAAATAATATTTTTCACGTTATCTTATCTGTAATATTTTTTTCCAATTTCTTTCAAAATAAATCTATTTTAACAATGCAATTATCTGTTAAAATTTTAAATGTCAACATTGATAATTATTTAGACTTAAATATCTAAATAGTCATTAATAATTAATCTTTGTTTTGGATTTTATACAATATTATTATTAATGCACATTGTGCTAAGTCTTTTCTGAAAATACTAATTATATATTTTAAACAAATTTAGACTTAAATACAACTGTGTTTAACAAATATACAATTTTTTATTAAAAAACTATTAAATAAATAAACATAATCGGTTTGTATATATATAGGACTTTTTGAATCACTGCGATACGCTTGCGTGACGTGCTGATCAAAAGTTGCTTATTGTTAACGCGCTTGCTACGTGTCTCGTGGCATTGTTATTTGTTTTTGGTGTTTTTGGTGTTTGCTGTTTTAGTGTTTTTAGTGTGTTTATTGTCATCCAGTGTTGCCCTATTTTTTTAATCGGTTCGATTTATAAATCGTGCCTTTTAAAGTAACGTTTTTGGTATTTGTGTCATTTGTGCAACACAGGTTGTACAGCTGATTGAACAAGTGCGAATTGCATGATTCGTATTTGAAACATTTTTATTAATTCTTTAACTGATTATCACTTTGCTCTGCATTTGTGATATTTGCTTTCTATTTTATTTCAACAGTCATTTCAGTTTCTTCCGACTTAATGATGACCTCCCAAACCGCACTTTTGTGGAAGACGGGGAGTGTGGTAAGTCGGTCAATCCGGTATGTTTTGTTCTGGGTGTAACACCTGGTGTGTACTGGTCTTTCACATTCCAATTATGCAGATTTAGCCAACAGTAGCGTCAATTTCAACTGTATCAACTGCCTTTGGGTAAAGAACCTTAAGTCTTCTGACCCAAGGAATTGTTCTATTTCAGAACTACTTAATTTAGTCAAAGAAATCCAATCCAGTAATTTAGTCCTTAAAAACTCGCTCGCTGCACTCCAAGAATCTTTTTCGATCGTATCTACGAAACAGTCTGATAATATCAGTTCCCTTAAAGACTCAGTAGGGTATCTTTCAACAACTGTCAAGGATTCTTAGCTCCCAACTACAAAAGCCGTCCTTAGACTGTCGCAGGATGAAATTCTATCTGCTGCAAACAATTTGCTGCTGATAGACGCCGGGAGAATAATTTAATAGTCAGAGGGATCCCAGAGACAGCTACCAACTACAAGGACATTGTCTCTGAGCTGATCAATTCCTGTCTCCCGTCAGCCCCCGTAGCTAAGATAACACGTATGTCCTGTAAGCGTCCCCATACCTTCCCTCCTATCATCGTCAGCGGTACCCCATGCGTCGTTTCTGATATTTTAAGCATGTGGCCATTAATTCGCAAAAATTTTTCTGAGATCCGTCTCCATAAGGACCATCCTACGGCTGATAGGTTGGGTAAATCTCCTGTCTTACCCCTCAGCACTTGTCCCAAACTCGCGGCCATCCCGGTAGTTAAGCTTACCCCTCTTAAGCTAAAGGATACCACTCCCCTTTCCACTGCCCAGGATTTTCTCTTTCCGCCCCGGAGTCGCGTCCCATTTTACCATCGCCTAAAAGAATCAAGACCGTTATTGCCCTCCCCAACCCCGTCCCACTAAATATCTTTTATACCAACGCTTTCCAGTCTTTCGAATAAGCTCACCGAATTAACCAGCCTGGCTAATGATTCTAAACCCCACATAATCGGCATCACTGAAACTTGGTTGTCAGATGATGTACATGATAATGAACTACTAATCCATGGCTACAATATTGTCCGACGTGACTCAGGGTCTCTAGATGCGGGGGTTGTCTCTTCTATATCAAGGATGACATCAGTTTCTCTCCCCTTCCCTTCTTGGACGATTCTGAACATGGATATACCAGTCTTCTCTCTGTTGCGATCTCCCTCTCCTCTAAAATAACCTCTTCTCTATTCTTTATCGTCCCCCCTCCCTCCCGGATGCTTTTAATAGGTCCCTTTTCCAAGACCTTTACTCTGTGTTAACAACCAAACATCACTACCATATTCTGATGGGTGATTTCAACGCTCCTTCCATTAATTGGGACTCTTTCAGCTGCTCCTCTAAAATCTTTGATGCCCTGCTCCTCCAATTTAGTATAGAGCACGCACTCTACCAACACGTTTGCTCTTCTACCAGGTTTAGGATTGGCAGCTCCCCCTCCTACCTAGATCTAGTTTTTACAAACAAAGCCTCGTTATTAGACAGTATTATCCATTTCCCCCCTTTGGGTAAGAGTGATCACACTCTACTTGCCCTCAAAATCCATTTCTCTTTACCAATTGTAGGCCATATGCCTCAACCTCTGCTTATTCCTAATTTCCGCAAAGCCGATTTTGTTGGTCTCAAGAACTTTCTGAGGCAAGTCAACTGGGACCCCTCAAATAACGACCTAGATACTTCATATAACCACTTTTGTCAGTCCATTTGAATAGGTATAGAACGTTTTATTTTCTTCCATATCCCTACCTGTTCTAAACCCAAAATTCCCCGCTTTATCATTCGTATCATTAAGTCCCACAATATAGCTTTTCAAAAGTGGAAATTATCAGGACTCCCCTCCTTCCTTTATCGCTACCTAGATCTTCGTAGTAAATCCGTTGCTTGTCTCAAACGGCTTAAAAACCTCAGACTCTACTCACTCCTGAGCAATGCTAAATCGGATAATAGTCTCCTCTTCAAATTTATTAAAAACAAACGGGGGTACAACATCTCTTTTCTTAAGCTGAAAGATAATACAGGTTCATTTTTATCGTTTCTTGAGGTGTGCAATACCTTTGGGGAATACTTTAAATCCGTTTTTAATCCCGATTTTTTAATCGACTCTCTTCCTGATCCTGCCCTCGATTCCGGTAGTCCTACCATCACTCCCTCTTTAGTGTTTAAGTACTTGTCCCAGCTTAAATCAACATCTCGCGGGGCTGACGACCTCTTCTCGAGAGTCCTTAAGGAATGTGCCTCCAAACTTGCTACTCCCCTCACCCACATCTTTACCCGCTCCATTCAGTCTGGCATCTCCCCTGCAATTTGGAAGCTCGCTTATATACGTCCAATTTAAAAGTCTGGTTCAAAATTTAAGCCCGATAGCTTCAGGCCCATAAGTATTCTGTCATGTTCCAGCAAAATTCTCGAGAAAATAATAAAATCTCATCTGATGGGTTTCATCACACATAATAACCTTATCAGCTCAGTCCAGCATGGGTTCATGCCGGGGAGATCCTGTCTCTCCAACCTCCTAGAGTTTACCAAGAACATTACCCATAAGCTGGAACTTTCATCATCAGTCGACGTTATCTACTTTGACTTTTGCAAAGCCTTTGACAAAGTTCCGCATTCCGCACTGCTTAGTAAACTCAAAGCCTTCGGTATATGTCCTCTTTTCTTAGAGTGGTTACACAACTCTCTTTCTAATCGCCAGTTTAGTGTCAAATTAGGAAACGCATCTTCCCCCCCTACCCAGATTACTTCAGGTGTCCCCCAGGGATCAGTACTAAGGCCACTTATTTTGTTATCTACATCAATGATTTGCCCTCGGTTGTTCACTCTGACATCCTTCTCTATGCTGATGATGTCAAAAGTTAGGGCTCTAACCCTGAACAATTGCAACGAGATATCAATAACATCCATCAATGGTCCCTTGACAATGCTCTCCCTCTAATCATTTCCAAGTGTAACCATTTCTGTTTCGGGAAATTTTCTGGGAACCAGTTCATATTCCCGAGTCCCAAAACATCACCAAAATTGACACGGTCAAAGATCTAGGAGTCATTTTCAATCCCTCCCTTAGTTTTTCGTCTCATCATAATAAAGCGATTCTAACCTGTTATCGTCTTACAAAGTTTTTCAGGCGCAATTTGGGGAACCTTCCGGTTAGCTGTACACAACTCTTTTACCAACTTTACACTAGGCCGCATCTTGAATACTGCATTCAAGTGACTTCCCCTCTTCTATGGGCCGATATCGTTAAACTGGATAAGGTCCAAAGAAGCTTTACTAGGCTGCCGCATGCCCTTAGAAGCGTCCCCTATTCTAAGCGATTGGAAACCCTTCGCCTCTTTCCTCTGAAAGATAGAAGACTCCGGGGCAACCTCATCTTAGTTTTCAAACTCATCAAGTCCGATCAATTTAAGCATTTTTTCACAATTTCTAGCGACCCTCGTAGAGGACACCCTCTTAAGCTCTCTAAACCCCGCGTTTATTCTCGCATAGGTCTTCACCACTTCTCCTATAGGGTTGTTTCCGCCTGGAATAGCTTGTCCCCGCACGTTGTGTTAGCCCCCTCCATCCAAGCGTTTAAATTGGCATACGATAAGCTTTTTCTTCTTAATTTTACCTAACACCTTTACCATCCTTTTATTTTTATTTATTCATTTTTGTTATTTTTTATATTCATGATATTCGATCATTTTGAACAGAGTACTAAAAGGAGTTTATCTCCTATTTAACTCGTGCATCAACCTGAAACCTGAAACACACTAATGTTAACATAAACAACCAACTTTTAAAAATTAGAATATTAATAATTTTATGTATTGTTCCGTTTTTATGTATAAAACAGTTAAAATTAATTATAAATATTTTACAATAATGTAAACATGCAATAATATTTTTTAATAATGCCTAATATTTTTTATTTTAAGTGCAAAAATAACGTTTTACTACAAACATTAATTTGTAGCATAATTGTATTTATAAAAGTGTTATAATAATAATAAAATTTTGTTAAAAATCAGTTAATGACAAGCAAAAAAAATAACTTAGTTCGATAAAAACATTATCAGTTAGTTAGTTAGTTAGATAGTTATATAAATTTTAACACATCACTGGAAGTACATTCAGCATATGCATACATACTTAGCATATAATTAGCGTCATAAAACAAAATAAAACAAAATAGAAACATAATAGCACACAGTGACAATAAAATTAGATAAATTAATCCATTTACAAGTCGTGATGAGTCTTGAATTTAAACAAGTAGTTGTTAGAAAAAATGGTTATATAAAGTTGTTACAAACACAGTAAACAAATTTTTAAAGATATAAAATAAAATTTTGATATTATATATATATATATATATATATATATATATATAATAAAAACATATGTTTAGTTGTTTAATGTTATAATTTTATTATTTGTATTTTAAAAATTATTTTTTTAAAGATTATTTAATTTAATTAACATTTTTTGTATTTTCGTTTTGAAATAATCGGTATAGGCACTGCCGCCACTTAGCGTTTCTAGTCGAGGTGATGCAAGCTGTCGAGAGTCCTTCTGATTTAGTGAAACAGTTGATACAAAATTTTGAGAAAAGACAAAGAAATTTAGGAAAAAGAAAAGTAAGAGTGTTTTAATAATTTGGTTTTTAGGCTAAACTTGACTCTTATCGCGATAGGCTTCAAAAGGGCGAAGTATTAAAAGATGAGCAGAAGAAGGCTGTCGAAAGCTATGCTGGAGCCGTGGAATCTATTTCTGTAATGCAAGAGACTATTTTAAACATTAAAGATTTGCTAACTAGTATTGAAAAAAGTCAGCAAAAGCAAACAACACAAATTAATGTTGAACACGAACAAAATACTTTATCTTCATTTAATACTTATTTGGTACTTCGTAATTTCTTGGATTCATTAGATAATCCTAATGTCCGTATTTCTATTCAGAAAGCGTCATCAGAAACCCAATTAGGATTTCTGGATGCTTTACGCAAGTCATTATTTCTTACTATTGATGACTGGTCATTTGATGGTTTGAAAACACAGAACATGTTACCGTGTCTGAATTCAAGTGAAGATGTTAATTTGGTTTCTTCTAATATTTACAATCTTATCAATGGGAAGTCTATACCTGTGCCGTTCACAGGAAATATAGAGGAAGGTTTTAAAAAACCATTTACATTTAAGGATGCTCGTAATTTATGCTTTAAATTATTGGGAAATTCTCTCGTACAAGGATCTTTAAACAACATATCTTCTCCAGTAACTAAAGTTAATGATTCACTTAAAAATGAGGATGATTTACAATTATCTGCTGAAGCATCTGAAACATCTCAATTAACGCCTGATTATGTGTACGTAGAATCACCGTGTATTCAAGCGATAGATGAACCGGTTACTGATCAGGTGGTTAAACCATTAATCAATACGTTTAATTTTCTTCAAGTGAGTATATATTTTGGTTTTGTTACTGTTTATATGCTAATATAGGGAATGTTATTTTTTGTTATTTCAGTTGATTTATTGAGATTATTGAGAAATTAAATATATTATTTTGTATATTTTATGCCGCTTGTAATTATAATTTAAAGTTAATTTGACATATATATATATATATATATATATATATATATATATATATATATATATATATATATATGAGGTGACATAGGTTGGTTTTAAGAAATAATTTTGACTTAGTGGTAACTGTTCCTTTATTTTTGTATTTATTTTATAACGATATGCATCAAATTGACCACAAACTAGAAATGTTCATTTCTATTAACGGGAACGGTACTTTGTCAGAAACAACGTTTTTGTGGCAATTATTAATATCGACGATTTAGTTAATGATTACAGCGAAAAGATTGATGATTTTAATGAGCGACTGGAAGATTTGCGCGTGTTTTAAATTATTAGTTTTCGGATTGATTCTTAAACAAAAGCACGAGAGTAATGTTTTTTTTTTGAAAACAAAAGGGAACTGAGTAAGTTTTTAGGTAGATGTAATGCAGTTTTTCGGAGATGCTAATGATTGTGAGGATTCGAGTAATGCTTATAAAGTCTCAATTTCCAATGGTGTGGCGCAAGCATATAGACTAACACAACAGGGACGGAGTGTATAGCGATATAACTGGGCTCCCACTTTAGAGGATGGATGTAAGCATGCACAAAGTTTTATACATTTACAATTGTTTAACATGTGATGAGAATGATTGATAATTCCCTTGTTTGATGTTGGTTTCATTTGCATCCCAGAATGGTGCAGGATGGATCACAAGTTACATGACACTGATTACTTTTCCAAAACCTAATCTGCTTTAGTTACAATTAAAATGTTTATTCATTTATTTATTTTGATTGTTGACGCGGTCACTTTTATTTTTAATATTTATTTATTTTTACTACTTTGAACGTTTTACGGAAAACATCTTTTAGCAGTGGACATTTCATCGAAGCCCAACTTGGACCCGCATTTAGTGCCGGGGTGGGATTAGAACTCAGGTCCAGCCTGATAAACACGAGCTGCAACATACACTGAAGTTTTTTGTTAACGTTTTTGGTGATTTTGGTATGAGGATAATTATAAAAAGAGCTATTAGATTTGATGCAAATTTTTAAATAATTCTATTTTTTTGAGCGTAGGGAAGTTTATCTATTTGTGTTTCCAAATTACATCCGAACAAAGTAAATCCTCGAATTTATTGGTTACTGTTGTTGCATTTAGAAAACTCCTGAATTTGCTATATGATTACCAAAATGATATTTTTTCATCGGTTGATGCAAGTACTTTTGTATGGAAAAGGAAACTTAGATTGTCATTAGTTTATGGACTATGGAGCGTGAAACGTGAAGATAAATATCTTAGTTGTGTATTAGATTATCCTAGATTTAATAACCGGTGTATTATCGCGAGTAATATTCACAGAGCAGGCAGTAGCGTCGCTAGTCACATTCTGCCTTGTTTGAGCTCTGAGAATGGTGTTTTTTGAATTTGGTCATCAGTATCTGCCCTGAATGAATGAATAATAGCTTGTGTCCATGCTTCTGGAATTTTCTCTTCTTTCCAAATGGAGTTTATCAAGGAATATAAATCTTGAATAATATTTATCCCGCCATATTTAAAAACTTCTATTGGTATGCCATCTACTCCGTGGTAGCCTTCCCATCTTTCAGTTGATGGCATGCTAAGAATAATTTCTTCGTGCGAGGGGGACTCTGTCGAAACTACGTATGGGATCCGCGGGTTGTGTATAGAGTTGATTGAAAACCTTCGCCTCTTCGTGTTTGATGGGATTAAGAAATGATTTCGCAACTAACCCCGCTAATTATGAGGAATCAGCTTACTTTGCAGAGGCTTCAAAAATTTTGGCAAATATTATCTTACGAGGATTCGTGGTGAACGGGAGCGTCGAACACGAGCCGAACAGGCTGGATTTTGTCCTGGGATGGGATGCATCGATCAAATCCATACTGTTCGTAGAATGTTAGAACTTTGATCGCGATACCAACAGCCTACATATTGTGCATTTATTGATTATTCAGCCGCCTTTGATTCTGTTGATCGCAACCTGCTGTGGAATCTTCTTATTGCAAAAGGAATTCCTGCCAAGATTGTTAACATTATTAAATCGTTATACACGTCGTCAAACGCAGTAATACGGAATAGAGATTCTTTAACAAATGCAATTTACATAAATTCAGGTGTCCGCCAAGGATGTGTTTTAGCACTCACACTCTTCAATTTTGTAGTTGATGACATCTTTGATAAGGTATCCCAGTCATTTGAGGGCTGTATAACTCGTGGTGGTCGCAAGATAGCGAATCTTCAATATGCAGACGATGCGGTTCTTATGACAGAAACCAAAAAAGATTTACAAAATGCGGTTCTATTTACTCAAAAAGCCTCAGATAAATACGGTTTATATCTTAATACTAAAAAAACGGTGGCTTTAGCAAACGTCCCCTTTAGAAATTCAATTACTGTTAATGGTAGCCCACTCCCTGTGGTTGATGAATTTACGTATCTAGGCTCGGTCATAGATAATAAAAGATCCAACTCTTCAGAGATTTGGCGACGTATTCACCTTTCTGCTGCAGCCTTTGGGAGTTTAAGTAAACCTTTATAGAACAAAAGTAATATTTTTATTAAAACCAAGATTAGAATATATAAGAGTTTTGTGCGTTCCATTCTTCTTTATGCATGCGAAACTTGGACTCTCACCCAAGCGGATACACAAAAGCTTGTTCATTTTAAGCAAATCTGTTTAAGATTTATATGGTTTCGCTCGTTGTCCTCTATTAAACACACTCATTTAATAACTAGTAAAATATTTTGACCATTCCCAGATATTTGTAAGTCTCTTAACATTTATTGGACATGTATCTCTAGCAGAGTAAAAGAAAAACGATTAAAATGGATTGGCCATATTTTACGTAGATCACCCACTCATCTAGCCAGAATAGCTATGGAAGCCCATCTATTACCTGGATGGAAAACAAAGTCAGGCGACCAACGGAAAATTTGGACAGATATTGTAGAATGCAAACTCAGTCCTTTTATTTATGCTAAGCCCACTCGTTCAAATGAATTATTTAAATGGGCGTCCGTTTGTTTACCCTATGCAGCCAACAGAGATCATTGGAGGGGTTTAACTCGGGATGTAATTAACATTTAATGTCAGCACACATCAAGTGTCGTTCTTTGAGTACACACTACAAAAGTTGACGTTTTTACAGACGCTTTGGTTTTTGTTGGACTACCCTGAGTGATAATAACCGGTGGGGGATGTTTATCCCCGATGATGATGATGATGATGAAGTATCTGCCCTGATAACCACAGCATTTAATTGATTTTTGTAAGAACTTTGACCGCGAGTATATAGACCAGTTAGCCGCGACCAGCCATCCTAGTGAGAAGAATAGCAATTTTTAAACCACCTTTTCTAGGCCCCTCCGAATGGAGCAAGCAGTGCTGTCCCTAAATAGGGCTGTTTGGTGATAATACTCAGGGTGGCACCGATAACCATTGTCGTCTTCTTGTCAACGCGCTAACGACCTTAACGCCTGAGTATCCGTTTAGTCCACGGCTGTTTATTTGGCACAGCCTTATTCACAGCTAACCTTTAGGTCATTCCACTATCCGCCACCTGCGGACGCGCTAAGTAGGGGTCGGTCTTCCTCCTTAGTTCTGTATTAGGTGACTGGACAAATCAATTTTGAAATTACCTTTATTTTGTTCTATCGTACTTAATGACAAAACAACGAAGATTGCGCTGGTTCGGTTTTTGTAGAAATTCTAATGCAATTTCACGTATCGTTATTGTTAGCAATTTACTTGGACGGATATTGTTTAAGACAACCTTCTTGTTATTTTGATCCAAGTATTATGGAAACAAAAGTTAGGTTAATGAATCATCCTTACACGGAAGTATTCGAGGTGCTATAAGAATTAGGAATTAATGATGAGGTGGCTTTTGTACCGTTGTGTTAATCCATGTAGAGAATACAGAATTTGTATCTGGATCACTATTCTTGCTTACAACAGAAATGCAATAAGTTATAGATTTAGTGAACGGTTAACAGTGGCCGTTTTACAAATTAATAATAAAGAATTGACTAGAAAACTGCTGGTTAAATTGAAAACAAAACAAGATGTTTTTATTCAAAATGTTATTATATAATATTAATATAAAAACACTTAACCAATTTTTAGTGCATCGTCATGTAATAGCACTTGCCTTAAAATAAATAAAGTTTTTCTTATATATTTTAGGCATCAAGGGTTACCAGTGGGCCATCGTTGACCAATCAGTCTAAAAATGTGGATGCAAATTTGCTTAAATCTAGTGAAGATTCAACTACTTTGAATGCTGCTGCTCTGAACAATTCAACCGTTGGTAAGAACGTAAATTCGACGAATACCATTCTTCAAGTTAATTGTTCTCAGTCAAATCCAGTATCATGTACAAATGATACTCATGACAATGCGTATTTGCCTGCAACTGCTGAAAATACTAACTGTTACGATCAGAAAGCGTTGGTCAACAACTCGATACCTTCCTCGTATGCCGATTCTGTTCGTAAGGCAGGTCGAGTGCAGAAGAGGGATGTCGGACATGAACAATTACCGGATACGTTGACGGAATCCAAGTCGGATCGTAATTACAACAACCAGCCGGATGCGAAAGAAAACAATCGTTCTGATCAATTTTCAAAAGACAGAGGTCGAGGTCGATTTGATTTTCGAGGTAGACGTGGAGGCGGTGGTGGAGGAGGAGGAGGTGTGTATTATCGTGGATTCGAGTAGTATCAATTAAATTTGCAAGGATGATATTGTTGATTCTATGCACACCTATATTTTTATTTTATGTTTATTACTTTGAATGTTTTACAAGAAACATCTTTTAACAGTGGACATTTTAGCGAAGCAGAACGTTGGTCCGCATTTTAGTGCCAGTGGTGGGATTCGAACCCATGCCCACCGAGATCCAAATTCGAGCACTGTACCGTTAGATCACCCCGGCACATGTGTGGTGTATTTTAAACCTAGACTAATACGGAACAGGGATGGTTAACGACTTTTGGTCGATGGTTAAATCATACACTCAGTACTTAAACTGTATATTATTTGAAGAGGTGCTAATGATCTTGAGGATTTGAGTAATGCTTATAAAATCTGAATTTCCAATGATAGCAACGTTCCTGACTGTTCCTGCTCCATTTGGTGCATCCTGGATTAGGTGCTCATAGACATCTAGGCTAATAACAGCAGGGACAGAATGTACAGCGGCATAACTGGGATTCCGCCACGGTGGGTAAGTGCAAGCACACTCAGAGTATTTAAGGCATATGTATACCATATGTAACCCTTAGGCTAAAGGAGATAACCCTGACGAAAAATCAAACCTCGTCAATCCTTGCAAACAGTGGCGCCGTCACAAGGATGTCGCCTAACAGTCAAGAAACTTTGTTATTCGTCTACGTTTGTTACTCTAATCAAGCCATAGAAGTCGATCGTTTAATATGCCGTACAAACAATGAAGAGGTTATTATTTTTCCACCCACTAATTTGTAGTCATTGGATTAAGGAAAACAAAAATCAGACAACTCTGTTGATTATTATAAATAATAACGCTGTTTCAGGAACCAAGAAAATTTAAATTTCTAGTTTGTTGTGCATGTAACGTTTCTTCTATCCATTGTGATGATGGATTCTATCCTTTGAGCATCTCTTGCATAGGCTTAGACAAACTGACAATATTACGGTTGTAAAATTGAACATGCAAGTTGGATCAACAGGTGGAACAGTTGGTTCCATACAACTACAACCTGGTCAACACTTCCATTTGAGAAATCCTGTTTAATGAAGTGGTTATTTATATGAGATCTGAGATACGTTGCGAACATTTAAATAATGTCAGGGAATAAGAAAGTTCACTAGTATGCTGATTATACATAACCACTGATACAATGTTTTTGTCATTTTCTTAATATGGTAGCTTATTAAACGTTATTTTGTCATGTGCATGTGTAATACAATCAAGAAAGACCTTTTAAATATAGCTGTTATGTATTACACTCGGTTTATCTGCATAAACGTCCAATTGTTGTTTGAACGGAAAATAGAGTAGTGCTCAACAAACAATTCCGATTAACATTGTATCACATGATCTTAGTTTGTTTATCAGCGCTAAATTAATGCGTTCTAGTGAATAGCTAAATTGGGCTTCCGAGTTTTCATTACTTTTCGCAATAGGTAGGATTTGGTAGAGTCCTAATTATGTATGTAATTATTATTTAAATTCAACTTACGTGTACTTTTTTGAAGGATAATAGAGTACTGGTAAAAATAACCTGCGGTAGACCTCTTGAATCAGAATAATTGTTTTTAAAAGTTTCATTAAAACAAGATTTGATACGTGTTTTTTAGTCATTTATATTCAATCAGTCAGGATAAATATAGTAAAGTTTCCACTGTAATTTTTCGAACCCCATTGTTTGCTTTGCTGAAAAATACGTTATCAGTATTATATAAATTTGGATTTAGATTACTGAGTCAAAAATATAGAATCACTGTTCTCTTTTTAAACCTACAATAGGTGGTGCAGTGAGAAGAAGCACATTCAACCGCGGATATAACAATTTTGGTGCCCGTGGCAATGCAGCTCGTGGAATGGCACATGTAGTGCCTCAAGCAACTTAAATAACTTATTCATACCCCTTATTAACCTTAATGGACAACACTTGTAATATACGCTTTGGTTGGCAATCAGTTGCTTGTTCTTTCCTGTTTTAGAAATAAAAGTTTTATATTTGGTTTTTACTTTTTGTATTGCAAAGATTTGTTAGTTACAATGTTACTCACGATGGACATTCATTTTAGTATTGATTATATTGTTATTTTTACAAAACCTTTTCATGAAGTGACAATATTGTCCTAAATGATTGTGCTTTTAACTTTTGCAATTAAATAAACTTTGCATATTAAAGATTGAGCTTTGTTTAGATTTTCACACTCAACGCTGTGATAAAAATCATGATTTTACTTCTTTGCTGTTTTTCGGAAATTGTACCTTTCACTTGACATATTTATAGATTAAAAAACTAACTCTGTAATTTTCATTTCTAAACCGGACTTGGAACCTCTTACAAATAATGACTATGACTAAATAATTGTTATCATTAGTTGCTAGTGTAGACATCGCCTACAAAGGATAAAAAAATGAACAATCTAGTCAGTCCAAGGCATGGATAAAAGATGGGGGTTGGCAGCAGAAATGACATCTGAAACTATAAACATAGATCAAACTATTTGATCACAATGCTTCAAACTAGTAACATAGAACCAAACGAATAAAACTGACAAAACAGCGATTTCTCGTAAGGGGAAAAAGTAAAGATGATTTTTGATTAGAACTCTATTTTATACGTTGAACGAATTACTTTTATAAACAGTTAACATTGTTTAGGGCTTCATTATGATATTTGGGCGATACGTTATTCGCTTTTGAGATGATATCAGAGCATGCAACAATACATTAAAAAGTGACGAAACTGGTATTGTGGCAGTTCTAAAGTGGTACTAGATTGCTTTCGTCTTCTCATTAAAATTGGCGATGGGATGTGTATAATACTTTGAGATCATTTTTAGCTGAATTAATTAGATATACAATTTATCAACAGTTTCACTAATAGAAATAAAATAATGAAGAGAAAAGACTTAAAATGTAAAAAACTTCAATATTCAATAATACAGTGAACAAATTAAAGTTTTATCAGTAGGGGGAAATTACTGAACTGCAAAGTCGTGGCTTTCCAGCTATGTTTCACATTTATCAAAATTATAAATTTTGTAATATTGATGAGCATCTTCACATATACACCATCTCAATAACCCAGTTTTCCAGCTGGACATTGATTAAAATTTTACAGTAATCACTGGAACAATCGCAGTTATCGGTTTTTTATTTAAATGAACAAGGATTATGTTATCATCACGTGTTCACATTTTACATTTTTAATTGGATTAGTGTTGGTGACAATCTTTTAACACGATTGAATAAATCTCGACCTTGTTTCTATTACTTTAATCTATTTGAGTGAAGGGTTTTCATTGACAATTAACAACTGTTTAATTGTCGTTTAACGTCCGCATATCCGTTAAAGTTTTAATATTATACGGATTATTCAGGTATTAGAATTTATGTTTTGTTATCTTTGGCTAATTTTGTACAAGAATCACAGATCTACAATCAGGTAGATTTTAAAATATTTTGTTTTAAGATATGTTACTGATAAAAGCAACGAGTAATAAAAAATATTTGATTTTTATTAAAATATCACGTTGGCTTTAAAAATAAGGATTGTTGTAAAATAAAAACCAAGTAAATTAGTCACTTCAAAATATTTACATAAGATAAGTAATGAAAACTATATGGCGACTGTACAACTAAAGTATTTATTTCTCGCCTCATTGTAATGTTTCATTGCTTACACTAATGATATTAAACGTTTGGTGTTAAATGCGTTTTTACTAATTTAAACAACACTAATTTGAAAATATTAATAACATTTTAAAGTATATACTGGTTAATCAATTATATTTATTCAATCCTCAACCATATTTTCTACGAAATGTAACACTGAATATCATGAGTTCAATAACTTAAGTGAATACCGGTTTTGCTTGTTTACTATAGTAGCTGATTTTAAAGCACACTGGACGTAAGCACAATTATGTAAAGATAACAAAATAAACTATTACAACTCTTGCAGCTTTTAAAGTGTTCAGTTAAAATTAAATAACAATTTGTACACGTGATACACCAAACGAAAATACGTCTTTACAAACACAATCAATTAACATCAAACATCTGTAAACTAAATCGTTACATTGCACGTGTTTCTAAATTAACATATAAGTTGGATTGTTGCACATATATTTTATTCGACGTTTGTTTAAATTTAAAATATCGATTTTAAATTGAATAAATACAACTATCGAATAATTAACGTACATATGCACACATTTTGCATTCTTCATAATCGTCTACATTGGGGTTTACTAACTGAAAACTAAACAAAACAACTGACATTTCTAAAACGAATAAACATGACACAATGTTGCGTAGTTTGTTAATAATAGCAGATAATTATAGCTTTGTATATACCTTCTAGTACAACAGTAATTTCTACTAGTTCAAAAAAATACATTGATGAGAATGACAAAAACAGTCCGCACACCAGAATAACTAAAGCTAATACCAAAGCATACACGTAAGACGGTATTCAAAACCGTAAAGAAAATATTGTAAAAAGTCAAAAAGATATTTTAGAAAGTCTAATTAATATAAATCAAACAAGTTGAGTGAATTCAGGTATAACTTAATCAAGAACACTTTGGTAATGTTTGAAAAACTTATAAAAATGGATTACAACGGAAAACGTTTCTCATTACCCTGTGGTCTATATATATATATATATATATATATATATATATAATAAGACAATATTTGTACAAAAGATTCATCTGTAAAACCCAAAAATCCAATAGTGTAGAGATGATGTAGTACGCAAACCCTTCTAGCAAAAAAGGTTCAGCCCCACAGAAACCCCAAAAATATTGTTAAATCATGTAAAGTCTAGTGCCATCACAGGGATGCGGTTTTTATTTATTCCACAATTGTTGCGCAACGTATCGTATCCCTTTTGTCCAAAAATCGGATTAAATCACAGGGTTCTTAGACCAGAATTTGTCAATTAAGCATCTGAATTGGGTTGGAGTTGCACACGCATGCACATTCTTTAAAAATTGCAATACTCCACTGTAGCCAGTTCCAAAGGAAAAGGACTTAAAGCATCCGGGGGCTATTTGATAAATCAATATTGTTAAAAAAACAAACTATCGCCATTCCAATATCAGTTACTCCGATACACAACTAAAAAATTCAATCTAACCACATTCAAAACAAACGAACAAGTAGGTAAAGGTTTTCGTCACTGGAATACCATGTACACATATTAAGAAAAAATGTATCACCGTCCAAGTTGAGTAATGCAAAACCTAATAAACAAATATTATCTCGAATAGAGTACATGTATAAAAACAATATCAAATATAAAAATAACAGAAAGTATACAAAACAAAGATGAATGTAAATAAAAGGTTATTACAAGTTATATAGTTGCACCTACTGCGTGCTATCATACCAATCGGTCAACACAATTATTACATATTTTGCACATGTCAGAGCAGCTCTAATGAAGATTGGCAATTTGAACGTATGTAAATTCAAAATCCATTCATAAAGGCCATTGATCGCCGGGAGCTGTGACTGGTTAAAGAGAAAGGCTTTTTGTTCCGAGTAGGCACAACAGTATTTGATGAAAACGACTCATGACCCCACGTTTCTATGACAAAATGAGAATAATTATATAGTTTGGATGCTAACAATCCTAGGATTTAAAGTTACGATAATAAAATACCTATTTATAGCTATACATTTGGTCCCTTTTATGTTAGTCTAGGTAATTAGGAGAACCCAGTTTAAGATATGCCACGTGGAGGAACAATCAGGGACCAAGTTCAACGAGGCAAACAGAGTAATATAACAGGGATCACGTGCATAGCAATATAACTAGACTTCCGCTTCGGTGGATGGTTGCAAGCATACACTTAGGGGAACTTAAAAAATATCTCAAGGAATATACCTATATCGTCGGGTGAAGAGCCTAGCGAACTGTGGCGCTGTCACAAGAATGTCGTCTACCAATGAAGAAACTTAATTATTCTCCTATATTTCTTATGCTTATCAAGTTATTGAAGCTGTACAAATATAGAAATAATCAACAGGCAACTACGTTACCAACCACAATGCCGCTCATTCAAAATTAACCCAACCTTGTTCTTCGATGTGCCCTTTGATAGCTGCCATCCAGTCAGTGTGATCCAAACAACCCAACTCGTACACATCGGTCGACTCCATTCCATAATTATCGCCGTCCATCGATCCATTTGACATATCCGCACAACGACACGAGGCTATGCGGAAGGTGTACAACGTCCGTTTTTCGCATTGTTCGACAGTTGTGTCAACTTTTCTTCCACTGTCGACAGTCGTGTGAAGATCTTCAAATGACCAAAAACGACGCTTGTGACTTTGACAATCGACACGAACGCCATTGAGAGTGGATGTGTCCATTTGCAACTGGGAGGCTGGCGATGACAGAGATAGTAGCGAGGAAGCGTTTTTTAATGAAGCGTTGTGAAAAGATTTGGAATAATAGGTCGTTGATGGTGCAGTTGCATCGTCCCGAATCAAATCCATCTGTCTTTGGACAGGTTCGGAATCGAGAAAATGGGTTTTCTAGACAAAGACAAACAAAAATTGACGTTATAATCGTCATGTATTATATTTTCATTTGGTTGTTCTGCCACGTGGACAAACGAGGGTTTGCATTTAGCAGCGGGATTCAAGCCCATATCCCTCCCGGCACTAATACATTGGCACCAATATACATACTTATCGTTTCAACAAAAACATGTTTTAGCACGTACTGACACAATGGGTCAATCGAAAAGCTCTAATCTGCAAACTGAAAAGTCCCATTTCCGTCGCACTCTGTATATGTTTGTACAACTCACAAAATAATATATATATATATATATATATTTGTAATGAACTAACAACTCCACTATAGCAGGTTCCAAGTTCAATTGAGAAAAAAGGAGGAGGTTTAGAGTAAAAGATTAGCAACCTGGCCACTTTACAAAATATTGCTGAAGAAACAACCAAAGGACACCATTCTACAAAAATTATGGTAAATAAGTGAAAGCATGGTTGTGATAACAGAGTTGATTAAAAGCCAATAGAGAACTCAGTTTTTCATACGCAAAATCTTCAATACCAACAATGTAACGCACAATTGCTCTTCAAAACGAAAACATTTCGATTAAAAACAAAACTAGTGGGCTAGTTGTACTCACGATGTTGAGTACCTAAGTCAAACATATACATGTGCGTTTGTATATCCATTTTGGTGGGGGATGTTAATCCCCGATGATGATGATGTTCAAGGGGTGTAATGCATTATATACAATTGCCCAAAATCATTAAATTTCATATATTGACCCATTTTATTTTGCGTTATAACAATTTCCTAAACGGAATAAATAATTATTTATTGCATCCACAAGAGTTTTTATTAAGTGTTGGTAGAGCCGTGTGTATCATGTGTTCAGTTTAACATCAAATGCATTCAACTTATCAAAAACCAATAAGAGCTTACCAGATTGATCGCAATTATCAAATCGGGCGTGAGATTGCTATTACTACTACTACTACCATTTGGCAATTGTGAAACATCGCAATCATCTTCCGGGTGATGATTCAACGACAAGTTGATAGACGAAGCCGACAGTCCGGAACGATTGAGCTGATTCGATGTCTTTTTGTATAAATTCATACTTGAATTTGTACGGGATGTGCAAAAGTGATCGGATCTGGGAGTTTTCTTTGTGTATTTTTGCAATGGTTCTGTTAAATCGTCTAAAGATTTGTCGCTCGCCGAACTTCGATCACTTATAGTCAGCAATTGAGTTTTGAACTGGATTAGGAAAAAAACTGGATCGAGTTAAGATAATCTAATCCGTGAATGACATTGTATATATATTAACAGCTTTTACTATAATAGAAATATACTAATAAAAAGGATACATGCTATAATTGTCGTATTCAATCTATCAAGTGTGTATCACTCTTGTTTCTTTTATAAATACAAGAATAAAAGTTTCTTTTGCGCCCAATCATTAAAAAAATTCTTATTCCGTACTTATTTCAATAACGTTCCATTGCTTGAGCACAAACATACAGCTTGGGAAGTTAAAGAGTATCTTAAAGCTTATATATACCATGTGCAACCGCCGTGTAAAGGGAGATAACCCTGATAATAAAATCAGGTAACCTTATCCATTTTTGCAAACAATGGCGTCATCGCAGAAATCCTTTCTATCAGCCAAGTGCTACGCTATCGGAGCCGATCGTTTAATATGCTGTGCAGAAATAAAAATAACATAAAAGTGACCACGTCACTAAGCACAATAAATCAACTGATCCTTAAAGCTTTTGTCAATATAAATTTTTCCTACTGTGCATACAATAAATTTACAATTCAAAATAATAATTTATTACAAACCAATAAACAACGTGTCACACAGCAGCTTTTCAATAGCGCTTGCAGCCAATCTTATTGATACTAATGGTCATAGTAGAAAAAACATACCATTTCTCGATCTCCATTTCGATCATTGTTCAATTTGGCATCGGTTTGTTTGAAATCGTTGAGCCAAGCAGATAGGCGACGATTTCCCAAATCACATCTGTAAAAACGAGCGCATTCTTGGACAGGCGATGGCGTCAACTTCTACATCAAGTTGGATACATAATATTACACACATTATAAAACGAAAATGCCAATTGTAACATTTACAATGTACCATCGGTAATGAAGGTGCCCACCGGTTATCATTATATATGATTGTATAATTCCATAACAATATGCCGGGGTGGTCTAGCGGTACAGCGCTCGAATTCGGACCTCGGTGGGCATAGGTTCGAATCCCATCACCGGCACTAAAATGCGGGCCCACGTTCGGCTTCGCTAAAATGTCCACTGCTGAAAGATGTTTCTTGTAAAACATTCGAAGTAGCAAACATAAAATAATTAAAAAAATAAAATAATGGCTAATTTTCTACCTTCATGTGGTGGTGCATCGTGACGAAATCTTCTTTTCATTAAATTTGTACAGCATACCAAATAATCGCCTCCAATAATTTCATAAGCATAAGACACATAGAAAAATAATAGTTTGTTAACTGATTGACGGTATCTTTGTGATGGTATTACTGTTCGCAAAAATTGACAAAACCGTCTAATTATTTGTCAGAGTAATCTCTTTCTCAACTCGGCGGCTATAAACGACATACGTATAATTTTAAATGCCTTTTAACTACTCTGAGTAGTGTAATTTTAAAATAGACTACATGCATGTATAGAATGAGAAAAGTCATTATTATAATAGAAAACTGAGACCTAACATAAATGCTTATAAATTCTCACATTCCAATAACGGTGATATTCTTCACTGTTCCTCATCCACGTGGTGCATCCTGGACTAGGTGCTCTTACACTAATAACAGCATAGACCGCGGAATAACTGAGCTTTCACTGGACTCTTGTTCAGTAAATGGATACTACTATACACCCAAGATGCCTTAAAGGTACTTCAACGTATCCATTTACCACATGTAGTTGGTTAGGCTTGTCAACCGGCGTCAACCCCAAAAAGATCGCTTTGTTAATTTTTGTAAACACTGGCGTTGTCGCAAGAAAGCGGTCTTCTAACCAAGAAACTGCATTCCCTCCTCCCAAGTTCAATTCTCATCCAACAACCTATTCGTGTAGAAATTTGGAATCCTATGCAATGAAGGGGTGGATCTCCAACCAACGACTGTTGTTGTTTATCAATATAAAGCCAAAGGTATGCACGTTGCTTGCATAGTCAAAGTAAACCAATACGGAATACCTACTGCATATATGTTCAATAGCCATTAATATTAATATATTTACATACATAAAAGTAGATAAATATAGCTACAAAACTTCATTCCCTTATAAACACGCATGCCTTCAAAAAATCAATTTTAATAAATAAAATTTCAAAAATTTGAAAACAATTTATCACAACAACAATTACATGTTATCACATGTGAACTAATCATTTATCGATTATAAAATAGAATAATAATAATAATAATAATTAAAACCGGGTGTTTGTTAGTGAAAAGAATGTTTGCTGTTTTATTGCATATTTGCAATATTTAATAAAAATAAACAAAATACATATTAATCTTGTCAACAAACTGTAAATACAGTTGACACAAGTTTCACGAAAAGCAGGTGCTACTTGAAAGCATCGCATTTGTAAATCCTCTAAAGAGGACCATAACTTTGTTACCGTTTGTGTGCCCAAACAATTCTTAAAAGTAAAGCCATAAAGATTAATTTTAAGACAAAGTTACGTTCATTTTGGTTGGTAAACTGATCACCTCTTCATTATTTTCCATATTTTTACGGCATATACAACAATCGACTTCGATGGCTTGATAACTGTAACAAACCAGTAAGAATAACGATTTTTTTTGGTTGGTAGACAGCATCCTAGTGACATCGCCACTGTTCGCAAAGATTGACGAGGCCGCCTACAATTTTGTCAGATTTGTCTTCGTTAGCCCATTCAAGCGATAAAAACAAAAACATTTAACTGGATAGGACTGACTAGCTCTAGATCACTCAAATGGCGGAATCTGGTTCGCGGATTTGCGGTCGACTCTAAAGATTACACTTGTGACAATACATTGATCAGCACTACGTTAAAATCAAAATGAAATGCATGTTCGCTAGCTTTAGAACGCGTACAGACACAAAAAATAAGAGGTGAATATGCCAATTTTGATAAATCGATAGCTGTTTGGTAGGAGTGTATTCAACTAATTATAAATAAGAAGTACTACAATAAAAATCACATTGAAAATTGTTTTGGGATAGTTAAGACATCATACACTGATAAACGACAATATAGCGTAAATTCCAATCCTATTTCGGATACAATTCTTGCAGTTATCAACCTTGAAAAATAAAAATTACAGTTTTAGCTCTAGATAACGACTATTTAATACTAAAATTCAGTCATTCCTATATTGCTTAAAATATGAAATCACCACTGATACGAAAATTGCAATATTACAAAGTGATACGAGTTTAATAAAAAAAAGGAAACTAAAAAATTCAAGTACCGGGATAACAAAAGGCCAAACTTGCAGCTATGAAAATCACGAATTGGAGTTTCCCCGACGGTGCCCTTATATCTAAAGCTTCTCTCAATGTAAACATGCTAAAAAATGGATTTCTGTTAAATAATTCAAGCCAACACAACACCGCATTCAGTGTATAATAATAATATCATGTCCCTTCATGCATATCATAATGCACATAACGTTTAAATATCCGTTAATTTTTGAGTGTATTAAACAAAGTAATTTAATTTAACTTTTTTACTAATGTTACACAGTGCGAATTGTATTATATTTTATAGTTGTGCCTATTCTTGTGTGCTGAAAGCTACTTCTACTGAAGTATCTAAGCCAATAATAATAATAATAATACAAGCATACCCTAATCCATAAAAAGCCACTTTTCAGCAACTTGGAAAGCGAATAGGGTTGGGCAACCATACGCATCGAAATGGTACCAAACAATGGAATGTCACACAAAGCGGCAGGTGGACCGTCTCCGTTGGCAAGAGACGACGGGAGTTCAATTTTGTGACCCGTGTCCAGTGCATACGAATGGATTTTGGTGCTCAGGTCATCCAATTTCAAAACACATCGACCGACCAAGTCGAAGTAGGACGAACTGGAGGAAAATATCAGCAAATGAAATTACCAATATGAATACAAGGAGACACAAACTGTGAGATAAATTGATTACGTATATTCTCTTGCATCATAAACATGACATTTTGGTATATATATATTCATTCATTTTGGTTGGTGATTCAGTCACCTCTTCATTAGTTTCCACATTTATACAACATATAAACGATCGACTTCGATGGCTTGATAAGTGTAACAAACGTGAAAGAATAACAAAGTTTCGTGGCTAGTAGACAGCATCCATGTGACATCACCACTGTTCGTAAAGATGGACGAAGCCGTCTGATTTTTTGTCAGGGTTATCTTCCTTAGCCCAACGGCTACATATGGTATATGTATAACCTTAGATACCTTTTAAGTATCCTGGATGTATGTTCGCACACACCCGCCGTAGTGGAAGCGCAGTTATACCGCTGTGCACTCGGACCCTAGTCCAGGATGTACCAGGTAGAGGATGAACAGTCAGGAATATCACCATCATTGGGAATTGAGACTTTATAAGCATTACTCAAATCCTCAGGATCATTAGTATATATATATATATATATATATATATATATATATATATATATATATATAATATCGCCAAACATCTACTTTAAAATTCCTATTCGCACAACGGAAACACCTAATTGGGAACTCTAGTCTACAAATCGACTGGTGAATATCCCTCAATTCACAAATATTATCCATTGAATATTAAAAAAGCAAACTTACTTCATTTGATTGTTCATATTGATTGAATCAGTCTAGAAAATAGCCAAATAAAGAATTGTTAGTTTCAGTCCACAAGGCTTTGACAGAACTTTCATATTATTTATTATTATCTTACAATATGCAACGCTGGTCAATTCAAAATAAACACAGAAAAAATATCAAGACAAAGTTCCTCAACATTCTCAGTACTTGTTGCTGTTCAATGGTTTATGGCAAAAGTTAAATTTTTACACTATGCATTCACGTAGAATATTTTCAACACACGTGCGTCTATTATGTGCCCAACAGGTACAGAGAAGGACAACATCCTTATAACAATCACAGCATTTACAAAGCTTGACAAGGTCGTTTAATATTCCGTCAAAGTAAACTATTATGGTCAAATGACATTTCAAGGTATATCAAAACAATCTGATATGCCTTTTCAGAACATCGATTTTATGCTTGCATTTATTTTACTAAAGCCAAAATCAAAGTATACCGCAGTTCGGTTTTAGTCCTATATTAAGATACACCATTAGAAGTCACTACAATCGGAAATCGAGATGTTGTATAAATAAGAACTCAAATGTTTAAAATTATTAGGTGGTTAATGACGTCATCACCTCTTCACTACATCCATATTCGTAGAGCAAATCGATAGTGCCGCTGTTCACAAAGATTGACGAGGGCTCATAATTTACATCACTATTGTCTTTCTTAATTAATATACTGTACAGTTTCATGTTATTCGATTGTCTAAAAACGGATAAAAAGTAGACCAATAATTTCACAACTAAGACACATTCGCTTCAACGAAAACTTGTTCTAAAATCACAATACTAAATCCATGGCCACATTGTAATCACTCTAACATTTCTGATTTCGACTCCATCCAAATCACACTGAATAGGAACATAATTTAGAAAGTTAATCACTGCAAATACCAAAACGACGCTTGCCTAAACCAAACTTAATAGCAGACCAAATGAAAAAGTATTTACTATTTAAAACATCAAGTAACAAACTAGTTGCAAAATTGGGGCTTTCAAACACCAACGGTACATTTATTTATTAAATCGTAATTATGCAAATACACACATAAACAAAAGCTCACTTGTTCCAAAACTTTCTTCGTCAAATCATGACTACTATTCAACTTTAGACGCGAAAAAACGGACGTATTTTTACTTTGTGGTTTGGGAAACGCATAAACTTCGATTGTGCATTCGAAATCCTTGTCAACATCATCACTACAAATAAATAATAAATTAATAAAAAACTTTTGAAAAACTAAGTTCACAAACCAGTTTTTTAAACAGAACCTTCAAATTAGGTAACTTGGCTCAAGCAATGGAATTGTATGGAATCAACTGTACCATATACATATATATATATATATATATATATATATATATATATATATATATATATATATATATATATATATATATATATATATATATAGTCGTGTAATTACACACTGAAAAGATTGTATAATCTATATGTTACATTTCTTATTTCTCTATTTTTAATTTTCTCTTTTAATCTATTATTTTAGGACTGTAATATTGGTAATTTGTTCAAGGATACACAGAAGGCGACCGGCCTTCTAAGTCTCAAGACTGAATTCTTACTGACATGCTACAAAACTGTCAACAATGGTGCATCAAAATCGCATATATGTTACTGTAAATTAATCCACAACTTGGAATCCAGCATCAACGCAATTTGGCTTCTCGGCAGTGCATTGAAATGTGGAATACTGGTAATGCCGAAAATTCACGTTTTTATGAGAACTGTACTTCTAAGCAATGCTAACAAAAACATGGCAACTCTGAGAAAAAACCAAATGCAGAAAGGAATGTCATAGCTTGCGCCTTAGTAAACAAGTGTAAACACACCCCCAAGGCATTTGAATATTGAACTAATTGCGCCACTATCTGTAACAGCTTCAGACTAATCAAATCTAAATGAAAAAAACAAAGCGGTAATCTACTGTCTGGATAAAGTACCTTTCAGAGAGTTATACAATAATAATAATAGTTGATGGTAGGACCATCTCTTTATTATTTCCAAGTTCGCACACCATCCAAATTAATATCCTTCCATTGTTCACAGTTTATACAGACATTGTAAGATATTTCAACTCCATAGTAATGTTCGGGTCGAAATAACGTAAAAATCGTTTTAAGCAGCATTCATCCACATACTTTTCTGACCACTCTTCTTTTTTACTCGGCATTTGGACAAACCAAAGTAACGATACACAGAAGTACATTTCTACAAAAAACGTTTCAAACCAGCACAATCTTCCTTGTTGAACCACCAATAACTTAAAAACAATTAAAGTGTATTGCTGCAAATAGTTAAATTCTTACAAGCTGTAAGTAGCACATTTTTCAAGCTTCGTCCAGTATTATTATTATGTTTGCTACTTTGAATGTTTTACTAGAAACATCTTTCAGCAGTGGGCATTTTAGCGAAGCCGAACGTGGACCCGCATTTGAGTGCCGGTGGTGGGATTTGAACCCATGCCCACCGAGGTCCAAATTCGAGCGCTATACCGCTAGACCACCACCTTCAACATCATAAGTTCTGATCTGGAGGTCGACTGTTTAAGTAACAGTAACCGCCACCTATCTAGTTACAAAAAACTTAGAAACATTAAAACACTAATACCAAATGGCACAGTCACTTCTATCCTACTCTCAATTCCGAATTAACGGACAATTGATTGAAAGAACTGAAGCTTTTGCCACGTCCACATCTACACACAAAAGAATTAATCAAAACACTAAAATTAAAATGTTCTTTTCAATGGTTTGTACATTACTTCTGTATGTAGCTAAAACCTGGACCCTAACTAATTCAGATATCATATCAATAAATGTGGGCCAAGATATCTCACATACATGTTACACAACACCCATTTTACATCCTACTGACGCAACAACGAGGATTCCGTTGGTTTGAAAATATTTGTCGTAAAAATTCTCACGTTTCATAACTTTGACTTCCAACCCCCCCCCAAAAAAAACTGATTGGAAAACAATGAAAGGTGGTCAAAAACGTCCTTAGATAGATGCTGTTTGAAAAATGTTGACCTAATTTTGGCCGGGATTTTACTGTAAAAATAATCGCTAAATCCTTATACCAAACTAACCATTCACCCTCCTTAAATCGTGAATAAAAAAAGAGAATTGTTGGAGATGTTATGCAAACTTGGAACTGTTCCATGCATGTACACATGCATACTTACAATATCCACTTGTCGTCAAATTCTATGTCAGCTGTTCCCGGTCGTATGTCGAAAATGAGACGCGTTTCACGTATCACATTGGCCACTTGTATAGTACAAAATAAGCTGTAGCCTTCACACTGATCGGTATGCTCGGCTTTGTCCTGATAGTGATGATGGCGATGCTGATTGTCGGATGTTGGATGGACATTGGATGGAAAAATTTGCTCCATGGCCAAAATCATATTGGTACCGGAAGGCGAATCGGTCCAAATGAGGGGAATGCGGATTTCTGGAGAAGTAGGGGCAAGTGGGCACAAAAATATTAACTGAATATGATTCAGTTGAAATTATATAGTTATCGAAAAATTGACTAGTAGTGACAACCTTTGGTATTAAATGCCCTTTGGTGATGTGATGAATAATCCTCTACTATTATTGTATTTGTGAACAACCGTGAGTGATTGTTTTCCATTGTTTCATATACATAGAAACACTTGTGTGTGTGTGTGTGTGTATTAAATGTAGGAAAATACAAAAGTATATTGGTTAAATAACAAGCATGCGTAACGGTATGTCCCATTCCTAAGTGATCCACCTAAAGTAGGATTTGAACGTATGTCGCAGTTTATTCCGTTATCCTAACACGAATGTTGTAATGCTATAAAGTTGTACCTTCATAGTTTGAAGTCTTAAATTGCTCAGTCATGCAATGACATTCAATTTTAAAATATTCGTACTAAAAAATATCAAGCTCTCAAAAATGCACAAAATTGAGAGTTTAAAAGCTTTTAGAATCCTGGAAGTTACATTTGCCTTTTGATAAAGTCATACACAATAAAGTTATGGACATGAATGGAAAGTAAATTAACAACAACCTACCAGAAGTTGTTGTGCCTATGAAATTTCCTCTTAACAGTAACTTAGGTTTAGACTAACAATTCCATCTTAACATAAGAATGTAAACATATACAAGACTTAAAAGATATAATAAAGTATACATATACCATATGTATCTGACAAAAATTAGGTCGATATTTCGATCTTAATAGACAGCGGATGATGTTCGGGACGATCTTTACACAATTTTGGCCGGCACTTTATCTTGGAAACAATGGCTAAGTCGATGGACCGACATATCCCTACACGCCTCCGAAAATCGTGAACAATGGAAGAGGATTGTTCGAGATGCTATGCGAATTTGGAACTAATGAAGATGTGGCATTGCCACTAACTTTTGTTGTTGTTGTTTGTTGTTGGTGCCAACACAACCAATCAAAAAGCGCCAAATCAAACTTACTAGACAGACACAATTGAACCAATCCTGGTTCGATATGGTTGGAAGTAGACAGCAGTGCTCCAGTTAGAATTGGCACTTCGGCTGTTGGAACGAGGGACAGGGGATTTGCCACGTTCAACGCATCTTTGACCTTTTCGCGTTGAATCAATTTCAAACAAACGAGCAATTGGGCATGACTGACAAGCAACGTTTTGGCAGCCTCCAAGCGTTGCAATCGATTTTGAGCAATTGCCAAAATGCGCGATGATGCATCGTGAATTTGATAGTAGCGTTCTAAATCCTGCTGTAGTTGCGGATTCTGTTATTATTATTCGAAAAAAAAAGAAAATTTTTAAACAACAACAACAATAAAAGTTAGTGGCAAGGCCACATTTTCATTAATTCCAAATTCACATAGTATCTCGAACAATCCCCTTCCATTGTTCACAATTTTCGGAGGCATGTAGGGATAAATAATTAAAAAAAAGTCAGTCCACCGACTTAGTCATTGTTTCCAAGATAAAGTCACGGCCATGATAGTGTGAAAATCATCACGAAAAACTGAATAAATCACATGATTTTTGTCAAAGTCGTCTAATAGTTACATAAATTATATGAATACATTAATAAAACTTTTAAGTAACCTAGATATATCGTTTTGGTTGGCGACCTGATCACCTCTTCATTATTTCCCATATTTATACGGAATATATAACGATCGAATTCGATGGCTTGATAAGCGTAACAAACGTGGAAGAATAACAAAGTTTCTTGGATAGTAAACGGCATCCTTGTGACGTAGCTACTGTTCGTAAAGATTGACGAGACCGTCTGATTTTTTGTCAGGGTTATCTCCCTTAGCTGAAGGGTCACATATGGTATACGTATATCTTAAGATACCTTTTAAGTACCCTGAGTGTATGCTTGCACCCACCCGCCGAAGCGGTAGCCCAGTTATACCGCTGTGCACTCGGTCCCTGCTGTTATTAGTCTAGATGCTTTTCAACATCTAGTCTAGGATGCACAACGTAGAGGATAAACAATCAGGAATATCACAATCATTGGAAATTGAGATTTTATAAACATTGTTCAAATCCTTAGGATCATTAGCATATATATTTGCACTTATCCACCATGGTGGAAACTCAGTTATATCGCTGTACATATGCTGATTAATCCGTGTTAGTTTAAGTCCGGTATTCACCATATGGAAATATGACATCAGAAATATCACTATCATTGGAAATCGATATTTCCCAAGTACTAATCAAATATTCAGTATCAACAACATTGACCCCCACTAATCAAAACTTAAAGCCCCACCATAAAAACGCTAGCCAATCCTACAACAATATCCGAACGAAACTCAACTTCAATTTATCCATTCAGCTGACTTACTACAATATGTTTTAACATGATTTATCAAATAGCTATTTTTTATAAAAAACTAAAGGTGTTAGTTGTCGATACATAATTAACAAAATCAGCTACTTGCTTTATAAATCCCGTACACTTGTTTAGACGTGTTACACTTTTAAAGAAATTTAAGAATAATCTATTTAAAAACAAAAACGCACATAATCAAATTAAAACACATTTAATATACCATATCACAAGGCCTTAAAATTCTCTTTAAATGCTAATAATTTTAAAAATTTAAGAAATGGTCATAAAATCTTAATTTATAATGATGGTGATATTATTGACTGTTACCTACACGTGGACTAAGTACACCCAAGCACCTAGATTAACACAATATGGCACAAGTGACCAATGGTATAACTGGACTTCCATATGACGAAGGCGTGTAATCATACATCCAGGGTATTAAAAGAGTATTTTAATATATACATATACCTTGTAGTCGCCAGAATAAGGCGGTCTTCTTTATCTTTGGAAACAATAGTGACATTACAAGGGGGCGCTATCTATCAGTCCAGAAACTTCATTATTATCCTACGTTTGTTAGGCTTATAAAACCATTAAAAGAGATCGTTTTATGTGCTTTACAAATATCGACAGTAAAGAGATGACCACAAACCGATAAAAATAAATAAATAAATAGATGATAATTTTTTACACAAAAATTTGGGAAACTTTTATATATATTCAAAGCAAATCGTTTTGCATATTACAAACTTTGCTTAATTATAAAAAAGTGTCACTTATTACATGTAACTTCTTCGTTTAAAAAGGAACAAAATATAAACGTACCGTACACGCCTCTATACGAATTTCAGGAACAGATTTGGCAGTGTAAGAATTAGATCGTAATTTAGCCCTTACACTACCTGGCAATGATAGTAATGAGGATGAAGGCAATTCAGATTTTGGTAACTTAAATTTTCTACGCAAGTAAAACGACTTATATTTAGACCCATGCATTTAATAATCCAAACGCTAAATTAAGCAATAGTTCGTTTAAGCAGTCATATATACTATGAATAAACCAATCAAATCAATTATTAATAAATGTGTTTAATTTCATGCTCATGTGTTTACCAGAGTCCAAAATTAATGAAAAATTGAAAATAACAAATGTAAAATACCAACAGACACACATGACATATATATATATATATATATATATATATATATATATATATAAGCATAGCAGTAGCAGTACTGGAATGCTAGTAGTCCTGAAAACTTAAGTAACAATTCGTAACGCATTTGGTTATAAACTGAAAGACTGGTGGTTTGATACCACCAGAGGCAGTTTCGTTTTTGGATGCTAACGATCCCGAGGATTTGAGTAATGATTATAAAATTTCAAATTTCAATGGTGATATTCCTGATCGTTCCGCCTCCGCATTGTACATCCTGGACTACGTACCCATAGCCATCTAGAGTAATAACAGCAGGAGCCAAGTCCACTACAGTATAACTTGGGTTTTGTTGGACGCCTCAATAAATGGGTATTAGCATACACCTAAGATGTCTAAAAGATATCTCAAAGTATCTATTTACCAATACCCTCCCCCAAAACAAAACTGCCACGTCAATTCCTGTAAACACTGGTGGCGTCACCAAGATAAGGTCTTCTATCCAAAAGTCTTCATTCCCTCCCCCCAAGTTCAATTCGCACCCAACAACCTCTTCGCATAGAAATTCGGGATGTTATGCAAACTTGGAACTAATGAAAAGGTGGCTCTGCCACCAACGTTTTTTGTTGTTGTAATACTTATAGAATCTTTATTTCCGATTATAACGATAGTCCTAATTCTGTATTTGAATATAGTATATTCCGAGCCCAAAGTAACACAAATCGGAAACCCAGTGCCCAGAAATATAACTGGGATTCGGATTTAGTAAATAGATGTAATCACTTATCACATATATTCAAAAGTATCTTAATGTATACCATTGGGAAAACGAAAAATCATGGCAAAAAAAGTAAATAGCTTTTTAATACTTCTACACACTAGTACAGTCTATCAACAAAAAACTCTTACATTTTTTACATTTCCTATACATACGAGGTTTTCTTCAGGTGCGCAATGGCATGCTAACAATTCTAAACACTTGGGTAATGCACATAAGGTTTCAATTTTTCATAATGGTAATAATCCCGATTCCATATATTCATATGGTGCTTCCTGAACTCAGACTGACAAATTAAAGACCAAGTGAATAACGCCTTGATGTATGGGCGCAATCATAAACGCAGATTACTTAAAAGGTATCTCAAAGTATATGTATAATACACTTGCAGGATTTGGGGTAAGGAAGATAACCCTAATAAATAACAAGTGGTCTGGGTGCACAGCGCTCGACTTGAGTTTCGGTAGGCATAGAGTCGATCCCCACCATCGGTACTAAATACAAACCCCGTCTAACTTTACTCAAATGTACACTGCTAAAAAATGTTTGATGTAGTGTTTAAAGTAGCAAAAAACTTTAAATAAAAACGGTAAAACATTGCCAAAACAGACCGTAGCAACACGATAAAGTACCTAATTAAAATATGCTAAATAATTTAAAAAATAATTTGAAGTACTAACGCATCCATTTCTTTATTAAACAACTTGAATTATTTGAAATAGAATGTTAAATAGAAAATAGTTAATTTTAATTACCAAACTGTTTCACTTCATACAAAAATAAAAACATAATCGTACAAACTTTATATAAACATTTTTTTTAAAAATATAATCTAACTAACTAATATATATAACATACTTTAAAAAAGAAATTTTAATAAAAGTTACATATCTGCTCAAAACGTTTTACTGTGATTTGTAAAAACAATAATCAACCTTGATTTTTAACTTACCTTAGATATAGTACCTTTACGAAACAAGGCTGCCATCAGTAAGTAGCATAAACCCACAAAACGTGATGACTTTGTTCAAACATTTAAGCGTCCGCTTGGTATGACCTTGTAAACTTGTAACCTGGTTGGACAACTGTTCGATTTTCATACTAAAATGTGATTGGCTAACGTTTTCAAAATCATGTGATCCAATCACGTTTAGTGTTTGTTACCCTTACGTCCAAATGTTGTTTCTATAGCTTCTGCACTTTTGCAACTATCCCATACTCATGATATGCTGGTCTTAAAGTTGAATTTATTTATCTTATGTTTTTTAATGTTTTTTTTTAAACTTGTAAGTGCTTAAACAGTTGAGAACTGGGAAAATATTGAAACTTATAAAGATACATGATATGCGTGATATGCATGAAATTCAGTTTTACAATAATTGTTCACATTTTTTAATAAATATTTCTGACCACAAATAAAGGTAATTTACTGTATTACAGAATACGTATTATTATTGATAGAACATACAAGTGAAATATTATTTTACCCTACAAACCTTAAAATCCATGATTTAATTTCTAACTCACCTACTAACTCAGTTTTTCTTTATAATTTGGTTTTTATTGCTTGGGAATCTAATGTATATCTAATCAGTTTCGAATCTAGTGTTGTAAACGTATCGACCAGTCTCGACAACTTAACAATAGTCGTTACAGCTGATAATCTAAGACATTAATTAGTGTATACTGAATTTCTATTGGTATTTCCTTTTCTGAATGTACTTTTATTAAGTTTATTGAAACAAATATTGATCAATACTCAATCAAGCTTTAACTAAGTCATTTCTAATCCTGCTGTGCTGTAAATAGTACACCTTTTTCTAGTTTACAAATTTACATTTTTCTATAGGTAGTGTTGTTATTATATACACTAAATAATAAAATTACAAATTAACAAAATATTTTGTTAAAAAATTCATATATTTAAAAACTATTATGTTTTATTATTAACACAAATCAAAAATTGAAGAACAAATATTTATTTAGAATCTTAAATTGCTTTTTTGTTAATTTATTCTAAGGAATTTAATACAATGAAGAATTTCTTTAAACTAAAAAACGAAATTAATTTAGGTTCAGCGATATTTATTAATCATCAACTCAACTAGTTTTTAATTTTTGATTTTGGAGTTTAAAGCTACACCAAGTTTTAGTCAGGGTGCTTTAATCATAAAAACGCTACAACTCAAAGATAACAATATTTACTGCTAATAAAATGTAAATTTATTACATAAAAATATTATTGAAACTTAAATTAACTGTGAAAAATTTTTAATTTGGTTTTATTATACTTGTCACACGCTTCTACTTAAATAAATTTGCCGTTCAGTAACTAGAGTGCCCTGTCGATAAGGAATGGGGGCTCGAGCGAAAGGTTAGTATCATTGCCATTTAAAAAAATATATTGTTAAACAAACAAGAAGAGGATACGTTTTAGCAAATTGTAACAAGAAATGAAAATGTTTCGATGACAGGGTGGAATGAAATCCGAAGAAAACCGCAATTTTCTATTTGCAAAATCTATATTGAAAAAAAGAATTAAAGTAAATATGCATGTAACAACCTTGTTGCTTCCTGCTCTTCAAAGAGAGTGTTAATAATAATAATAACAATAATAATAATAATAATAATAATAATAATAATAATAATAATAATAATAATAATAATAATAATAATAATAATAATAATAATAATAATAATAGTAATAATAATAATAATAATAATAATAATAATAGTAATAATAATAATGATAATAATGAATTTTTAATAAAATGATAAACAATCAATTTATGTACAAAGGAACTTGCAACAAATTTTTAAAAATATACCAAAATGGTGTATTAGTAAAATAAATTAAAAAGAAGGCAATAAAAGACAAATAACGACTAAGTATAATGATAATTTGTTTTCAAAACTCAATTTTTTATAACCTGCATATAAAATAATCACCAATAGTATTTAATTATGCAGATTAATTGGACTTTGATCGGTATAAATCAGACAATCATTAACTAATGAGTTATTGAAACTATTTTGATTTATGTATGTCAAAATAAATACATACAGTCGTCTATCTAAATGTTAGACCGCCCTGAAACTTTGTATTTCTTTGATCAACCTTTGCCTAGATATTTCGCCTATCCAGACATCAAAGCAATTAAATTCAATGACTTTGCAAATCACGAAATCGATAATTATCATTTAAAGCAATCAGTGGATGTAAAGCCATCTACGGAAAAAGTAAATGTTCCTGGAAATGCATCATGCAATCGAGCGGGTTGGAATAATCAGTTGGCATCGAGGGTGGAACAGATGGAAAGTTCAATTTTTCAGTCCCAAATTGAATACTTTGCATGGGTCCAATCGAGTTCAAAAATTCTCACCGAATTGGACAAATTAATTCATCAAAAATATGCCAAAAAATGTAAAGTACCGCAATTTTTGAAATACAAACTTGATGCTATATGGACGGAATTGATTGAAGGAGCAGACTACACGCCACGTAATTGGCAATTGCCTAATATTCATAAAGCATATGAATTATGGTTGCAAGTAAGTGCCATTTTATTGTGTTTATTATTTATTTTTACTACATTGAATGTTCTACAGGAAACCTTTCAGTAGTGGACATCTTAGCAAAGCCGAAGGCGGGCCCGCATTTAGTGCCGGTGGTGAAATTCAAACTTATGCCAACTAGGTTTACGTCAAGCGCCGTACCGCTAGGTCACCCCGGTATGTTGTGCCCCGGTTTCCTGCTTGAATTTTCTAAGAGAAACATCTACGTTTTGACAAGTAGTGAAATTAAAGTGCCGACTAACAGTTTATGCGTAGAGCGATGTACATCACGATTATGTGCGAAAATTTACACAAAATCTTTTACTTTTAATGAATGCGTCTAGCGGTGTTTCAATTGAATGTATTTCAAATAGAACCATCAAGGCGATTTGAGTTGTACGTTTCAGCTTATAAAGCGCATATAAATGGAAAAAAATAAATTACCTTCCAATTGAGTGTCATCGCTAGATTCAAGTTAGATAAAATCATTTACTCCAGTAGTTCTATTTCATTATTTAAAAACATTTTGCTCTGAAGAGCATGGAGCAACAAGATTGTTTGTACATTACGTTTTTGGCATTGAAGATGTTGTACACTGAAAATTGCGTTTTAATTCGGATTTTGCTATATTCTGTAATCAGAACCATGGCAATGCGCCATGGTTCTATACAATGGTGTTTTCAAGTAATGATTCAAAAAAAGTTACTAACCGTGCAATCTAACTTTCCTCCTTTTTCAATCTGACTTGGGACCGTCTATATTGGAGTTGTGCTAATAGTTGGTATATATGTTAGGTGGAAACGTACGGACAAGATTGATAAGATGGTGGATGTATTTCATCGCCGGTATCTTAGAAGTATTTTAAAGATTACCTGGCAGAATGTTTAAATACATGAAAACATTTTGTTGTCTTTTGTTCTTTTTGGATTACGAGACTTTGATGTTTATTTTTGCTGTAATTGTTATCTTATTGCCCCATGCTTATTTTTTAAAGCAAAAGGGTTTTGTAATAATAATAATAAATAATAATAATAATGTTAGGTTGTCAAAGCTTGTAAAGAAAGTGATGCTTATATTTAACATTCCAGAAGTAATATACTTATCGATAGATTAGTTTGACATTACACGTTTAGAAAATGTTTAATCTATCTGAAAATCTGAAAATGATGTTATTGTAATGGTGATACGAAATTTAAAAACAGGTTTTTTTTGTTTAGTCCAAACACACCAATAAATGTTTATTCAATTTATAACTATCTACTACATGTATACGTTTATACACTATTTGGTTTTAAATGTACAATGGAACATGAGATAAATATGTTAATTTTTGCTGTAATTGTTATCTTATTGCCCCATGCTTATTTTTTAAAGTAAAAGGGTTTTGTAATAATAATAATAATAATAATAATAATAATAATAATAATAAATATATATATTTTATTGATTTTATATATAATATATATATATATATATATATATATATATATATATATATATATATATATATATATATATATATATATATATATATATATATATATATATATGTATATTATATATTATATATATATATATACATATATATAGTAAATTTATATATATATATAATATATATATAATATACATACAATATATAATCTGATGACATTAAAAAAAAAACGATTGTGAACGTTTATTGTGACAATTAGTTATTATTATGTACAACTGCTGTTTGCAACGTAACTCCACTTCAATTGTTACTAAATGCTACTGCTACTATGTATTCCTTCTTTGCTTCTTATCTAAGGAACATCCATCAGAAGTAAACAATAGTGGTATACGCGAGTCTAAATTGAAACGCGTGCAGCCACTTGCAAATGTGCCAACTGGTCGATTATCTCCAACTCCACATCCACCATTACTCCTCAAACAACAATCGACAATAAATGATCTGCGCATTGAAGAATCAAAGATTGTTGAATTGACCAAAAGTAAGCTTTTCCTTGACTCTACGTTAGTCAATCCCAAATTCGATTGGAAAAGGAACCGCAAGGTTATCAGAATGATCTTTATGATAAGCGATATTATGACAACGTTGTTTTGACAAGTTGAAAGCACAATTACGATATCAAGGTTAATCCAAAGCTAAAAAGAAGCTTAATCTTCCATATATTATTTGTTTAAAGCACAATTACATGGAACAAAATTTTTATTCCATGCTGTTCAAAGGAAAAGTGTTTTGTAATAATTAATAATAATAATAATAATAATAATAATAAAATAATAATAATAATAATAATAATAATAATAAATAAATAAAATAAATAAATAAATATTAATAGTAATTATAATAACAAACTTTTATTTATCATCCACAAAAGATTTTTTAATGTATATCTGAAATTCGGATTACAATCTTGCTTTAGTACGTAAGCTTACGTTTTTTAAAATTGTGACAGTTATATCGTTAAGAGCTGGGCGTTTTGCTGGTAGGAGTTAAATATACCTCAAAGTATACAAAAAGTGCTTTAATTTTTACATCAGTTTTCTTAAACCCTATAATGCATAGTTGTAGTACGAAAGCAAGGCTTTTTATCTGAAATACCACTATTTATAGTTGATACAATTATTTCTAGGTTATATGCGACCAAATATTTAAACGCGTGAAGCAAAAATGGTATTCTTTGGTATAAATAGTTAAATTAATCGATTCTTTCCCTTAATAACAAAAGTTGAAAGTAACAAAACATTTTTTGGAACTGCAATTAGGATAATGGATTTTTTTGACAATTTTTAGTTGTTTGTTTAATATTCAGCCATGAAAAATGTTCAACCTACAGGTTCGGGTATGACAAGTAAAAGTGGAAGCGAACTGAATGTCTCCAAAACACCAATGCCTAATCGATCAAAATTAGGTAATTTTTAATTATTTGTCAATGTTAGAAGATTTATACTTAAAGATTAATATTTAAATAGTTTGTACAATAAAGTATATTGGATTTGGAGTAACATTTTGTAATTATACATTGTAAAGATATGAGAAGTGTTTGAGACGCTAGATTTGTACCCAGTTTTGTCTCGCCACAAGCATTAAATGTAGTCTTTTGTCTAGAACTTTGATGCAAATCCATTTACTAAAAAAAGAATTGCTTGTAGAACTCGTAAGCAATAAAAATTGAAATAAAAGTATCAATTTTTATGTTTTTATATTTAAGAAGAACAAATAGTATTTTAACTCTAAAAGAAAACAATAAAAATTGTGCGCATATACGTTAAGTTAAAAACCCATTTTTAAGGATTGATTATGAACAAATTGCTTTGTTCTTATTAGGTTACAGCTGTGGTCTTAGACACGGTTTATGTTTATACCGATTGTGCTAATAGCACTCTCAACGTTTTGCGTCAACGTTTTTCAAAGTTTATTAACCGTACAACTCCTCACTGACCGGTTTCAAATCCGTGTCGACAATTCAATATAACTGAAACAAGATCGTGCTTTTAGAGATTAGTTTTATAGGAGCAGAATGTTGGACATACTAACCCATGCTTTTATTTTGTGCCGAGTAGCATAGTTAGCAGACTGCTAAACTCGGAACTGGTTCGAGTCCCACCGCCGGCACTAAATGTGAGTCTACGCCTGGCTTTACTAAATATCCATTTACTAAAAACCCTGTTTTCTGTAAAACATTCAAACGGTAAATTATAACAAAAATTATATAGTTTAAAGCTAATAAAATAACAAAGATAATGATTCGTCAAAATGTTGCAAATGAAATTATTACAAAGGATGCACATTTTTATTTTTATTAATTTAAAAGTTTTACAGGAAACATCTTTTAGCAGAGGCTAATTTAGCGAAGCCAAACGTGCACCCGCATTGTATTCATACCCATCCAGGTTTGAATCGAGTACTGTACCGCTAGACCACTCTAGCACAACATGATTCCTCGTTTTCAAAAGCGTTGTTTGGATGTTAAAAAGAATTTTTGATTCTTTACTAAATATACAAAAGAGTAGTTATTGATCTAATTGGTGTTTTGTCTTGTTCATTTTATTCGTTTCAAAAATGAAAGCTCTGAAAAAGATGAGAGCAACAAGACTGTTCTATAGGATTGTACATTAATTTTTTTGCTTTGAAAATAGTGCATATTGAAAATTGAACTTTTGTTCATATTATGTTATATCCCGCTATCGAAATCATGCTGTTGTCACTTGTTTGCCGTCGTTTAATGAAATAGCGTCCTCTTGTTGTTACTTTGGCAGGTTTTTTACACAGCCCAGGTTGATAATCTTGCGCTCTAAACCATTCTCAACGGGACTTGGGATCCGCTAGTCTTGTACAAATGAGGCCATTTGTGTAAAGTTACAAAAACCGTTTGAAAGTAATACGTATTATTTTTTACATCAAATATTTTAGGGTTTATATCAGAACACCGAAGAAGTTGCAAATGGTCTAATTTGCTTTGAACAGCATGAGGCACTAAGATGGTTCCATTTGTATATAATTCAAGTTTTGTGCCGTAATATAATCAATCAGCGTCCTCTCTCTGTTGTTTTAGTATTAACTTTATATGGAAGCCATGTTGTCAAAAATGCATTTTAACCCTCCGTTTTTACCAATCACCTTTTGGACTTCATACAGTTTCATGTTTTATTACCCAAAAACCTTTACAGTATGATTGTTTTTTAAAGCACTAAAAATAGAAATAACACTATATGTTGTAATTATGAGTCTATAATGTTGACGAATTCAAATTTAATCATTTCCTCTCCAATAGTTTTTATCTACATATTTTCTACGTCATTTTTCTGGATTTTTCTCCAGCAATAATTCACATTTTTTCTCTAACACTTCTCATTTCTTAACTCGGGTTGAATGTACTTGAAATGGAGTATTAAAGCGCCATCATAAGAATTTGGTAAACCAAACAAGATTTAATTAAAAATTTAATATTTGTATTCAGATATTTAAAATATTCAAATTACATTGTTGCTTGATTTTTTTCGTTATGTTTTGTTGGAGCTCAAACAGTTTATCGCAAATGACGTGTTTCGTGTTAGCTTATTTAATTTTTGCTGTAAAACAGATTGTTTTTATTCAAAAACTTTTGACTGTTTTAAACTTGGTTTTATTTCAATAACCAACTTGCAAAATAGATTGCTGTGTACAAGAAATTATTACTTTATTCACATAATTGCATTAATGCCAACATCAAGTTAACCTTACATATTTAATTTTAAATTGGCAATTAAGATTCAAATTTTGAAATAATTTTGTTAAATTAATAAAAAAAAATTAATTGATTGTTAAAATAAGTTATCAGTAGGTTTAACTTTACTTTTTCGTTTGTAATTGCACTTTACTTGAATCAACTGAATTGTTTGACTATTTCAAAATGAAAGTAAATTTGGTTTGCAATAGATACAGTTACTTATATAAAAATAGCGTATAATCGTAACAATATTAAATTTACTTAATCAATCAATCAATCAAAATCACCACACTATTGTTCATAGAATGTGTGTATTAAGTGGGATTGTAAAATAAACAAAACGATTATCACGTGAAAACAAATGTCATTCAATAATTTGGTGACAGTATTATTTGTAAAACCGTTACAAACGGTTACATTGTCTAAACATTAAAAAATGATGCTTAGTGAAAATGTAAACATATTAGAACCAGTGTTATTATTTAACTAGATGTTTCACTATTCATTAAAAAGTTCCGACATAAACTCTAATAAATTATTCTATCAATAATAATGAAGTAACTGCTCTTATAACTCCACCTAATTTGGACCGGAAATGATCCAATCTACCCAGTCCTAAGCCTGGCTAAAGGAGGAGGGTTTGAGCGCGCAAAGTTAGCAATCCGGCCTTTGTAAAAAATGTATACTGCTACGGAAACAATACAAGAGGACGCCATTCCGGCAAACAACGGCAAAGAAGTGATCACACGTATCTGGATGACAGAGTTGAGTGAAAGCCGAAAGGAAGCTCAATCTTTAATTTGCAGAATTTTTAATGCCAACGAGATTTTGTTGTTATTGTTGTTGCTGTTGTTTTGTTGTAATTGTTGTCTTATTGCCCCATGCTTTTATTTAAAGCAAAAGGATTTTGTATAATATATATAATATATATGAATAGTTTTAAAAGGAATTTAGGTAAATAGATAGAACATATTGACTATGAATATACAGTATCCAAGGCATACAAAACAAGGTAAACTAATCGCATAAAAATTGGTAAGATTATATACTTTGTTGTTGTTGTTGTTTTGTTCTAATTGTTGTCTTATTACCCCATGCTTATTTTTAAAGCAAAAGGATTTTGTATAATATATTTAATATATAACTACTCTTTTTATTAGTAAGTATTAAGTACACAAACTTGATGTAATACAAAATGTTATTATTATTTATTTTTTCTAACAGTTGATGGAAAATTGACAACAAATTTCAGCATTCAGTTTGTAATGAGTGCACCAGAAAATTTAGACCGTGGTAAATTTGTCAATTTGTATTTTAATTACAACTTATTATTTGTTTATTAATTGTTAAATTAGAGTTAACCCCCTATTTTTACTTTATCAATCGTTTGTGCGCCAGCAGCGTTGGAATTGCCACTGGGGAACGCTTTTTATTCAAAATAGACTTCCGGTCTACTGTAAAATGTTGTCAACAAATGTCGGGTTATTAATAAAAAAAATATGCAACGAAGATATAAATTTTGTTAATGATAGCTTTAAGATTGTGTTGTGGTTTAAAGCGATCCCATCTTGTTACCGAGAGTTACTGACAAGTAAATGTGAAATATTTTTACAAATGTTTTAAATTATAAAAATTATACATTTATGTATACAGGAGGTAAATTTTACCGTTGTTAAAAAAACATTAAGTAACAAAATCTAATCAAAAACATTTTATTTAAAAAGTTCAAACTTTAAGTTTGATATTTTGTATAAAAAATCATGAGAAGAATGATTACAAAAATAATGCTTTTGTCACTTGATTTTGTTAAATGAAAAAAGTTATAATTTTAAACAATTTCCCTATTATTAACAAAATGTTTGTAAAATGTTTGAAATAGTAATATTTTTATTATATATTCCGTCCAACCATAAAATATAAACAATTATTGTTAAAGATTAGTTTAATTTTATTATTCTTCTTCTTATTATTATTTGGAGTTTGTTGTTTCACATTTTTGACAAAAATCAGTTTTCAGTAAATTTCAGACAATTAGTAAAGCTTAAAGCAAGGACCCGTAGTTAATACTGGTGGTAGAATGGAAATGTATGTTTACCCAGTTTCGACTCTAGACACCTCTGTCATCTTGGCGTATTTAAATATTTTATTGTATTATTCATTATTATTGCAAATCCCCATTGTTTTGAAATCTATTGAACAACAAAATTGTTCCATGCGTCAGTTCTTTTTGCCAAAGTTGTCGTTTGATTACACGTAAAATTTTTTTTTATTTGATTTTTTTCCTTGATTTTTGCCACGTTTTATGTGGTCAAGCTTTCTTTTGTCATCTTCAATTATTCTTTTTGAAAATTGTTTTTCGTGGTCTTTCAGATTGCAAAAGTAAAATCTAACTAAGTAATTGTTTACTTAAATGGGTTAAAGTTATATAGAAAAAAATAGATTGGTTTCACAAGTAATTGAATACATTTAATAAAATTTATTCTTTTTTATCATAACGTAATCAGTTGAAACAATTTTGAAATCATGGTAACTAATTGTAAAATACAGATCACTTGATTTTCACTTTCTCATGTAAAATAAAGTAAATAATAAATTTTTTAATAATAATGTTTTGAACAAAAGTAAAAATATAAAAATTACAAATGTAAACTTACATTTTATTTTACAGATTGGATACAAAACAATCCTTTAATGGAATTTATTCACAACTTGGAGTGGGTTCAATCTCGTTTGGAAAGAGCCGTGCAAAAAAAGTGGGTTTTGTATAGAACAAAAAGCAAATTTTGTAATATATGTATTATCACAATAATTATTTAATCTGTGATGAAATTTAGGAACTACCTACGGTATCTGGAAACTACAGTAGCTTCCGCTATCCTAAGACTACTTCAGTTCCGTGCTTACTGTATTTTCCTTATTTTTCCCTCTTAATCGAACCTTTACTGCATACTAGGTATATTAATGTATCTTATTTTACAAATTGCTACTTGTTCGCTGATTATTATTGTACTTCAGATTTTTATTAATATCCATTTACATTATTCTTTCTTTCCATCCAAGATGCACTCGACAATCTTTGATAGGCCTACACTTGAGAGCAGCTACTTCGTTCCAATTAACTTTCACCATTATCCATAATTTACAGTTGTATGTAGTAGGAGTAAAACAATGGTACCAAACAATTGAGGTTTCTATTTTAATACTAATTCTGCTACCGTATTGCAGATTGCTTGTGAAATGAAAAGTGTTTACTAATTGTTCTTTCTCTGTCCCTCTCTCTCTCTCTGTATATATAGGTTGCCTATAAAATCAATTTAAAATTTTGTAAATTTGTTATCAAATTGATAAACCTGTAAAAATGAGTAGTAGATATTAAAACTTTTTGTTTTATTACGTTCATCTTTATATGGGTATTATTAGTTATACGAAGAATATCAACACGGTAATTAATTTCTTTCCATATTTGCTGTAATATAGCATCATCAATGGTGACAATTGCATTAGTTATCTATGTTTTACGTTAATTATGCTCTGTATCTCTGTTCGATACACAATATATTGAACGTACCTCTGTGGAAAAATGTCCAATTGAATAATATTTAAAAAACAAAATGACCAAGAAATTAAACGATCAATTCCAATCCACTGGTCAGAAGATGTTTGATTAAAGAACCCATAAGTATGCAGTACCCAATGTGGTATATATATATATACATATATTAAGTAAAAATATAAAAAAACGTAAACTGTGAGATGAATTTATTTCATATATTCTTGTCAGTCACAAACATAAAATTTTAGCGGTTATATATATATATATACATATGACACGCAAAATCGTGAAGCGTTCCATATTTTTAACTCCGCCTAGTTTGGATTAGAAATGATTCAATCTAGCCAGTTCCAAGCCTGGATAAAGGAGGAGGGTTTAAGCGCAAGGTTGGCAATCTGGCCTCTGTAAAAATTTATACTGCTGCGGAAACAATGAAAGATGACGTCATTCCGGCAAACAACAACGTTTCTGGATGGCAAAGTTACCAGATGACAAGGTTGAGTGAAAGCCGAAAGAAAGCGCAATCTTCGATTTGCAGAATATTTAACGCCAACGAGACTTTGTTATTGTTGTTGTTGTTGTTTTGCTGTAATTGTTGTCTTATTGTCCCATGCTTATTCTTAAAGCAAAATGGTTTTGTAATAATAATAATAATAAATATATATATATGTAGCAAAATAAGCAATGATTTGGAGCGTTTACAATTTCCGCGACATTGTGAACCTGCATACATTTCATTCAATGCAATCCGCTATATGAACACTGTTCCCAAATCGTTTGACAACATTTTAGAAAACCAATCGGCCTATTCGACCTTTTTCCGCTGGTTCAAACATTCGATACCATTTGCCAACGATGTATCCAAAATTCATTTGGCGATCGTTGTTGGATTTGCCCACTTGCACGACATGAAACCCTACTTGAAAATGTTGCAGTTTGAACCGAAAAGTCCATATTGTGTTCGACACGGCTTGATGCACTTTTACAGGCATTGTCTCATGGATCACTTGTACAGGGATTTGTCCGATCCTGTCATTCTTATGAGCATATCCAAACAAAGTGCGTTGCAATTGTTGAATGTCCACTGGAGTCGAAAAAATTATGCGGCAAATACAAAAGGTTGTTTGAATCAATTGGTTAAAATTTTGTCAGATCAAAGTCGGAAAATTGTTCAATTGAAGGAGATGGAAAAAATGCCGCAACCGGCACTATCGTGGTTGGCTTATTCGGCTGATGGCACGTTGACGGTTAAGTAATTATTATGTTTTACTACTATATATACTACTATATATATATATATATATACTATAATATACTATAATATTATAATTTAGCATATATTTGATAGATTAGTAAAGATAGCAAAAATGTTACACTCAAAATTGAGTAAGCGTGGTTTGAAGTTCTATTACCAGAACTAGATGCTAAATATTCATATGCTGCAAACTATTCTAGCTATAAAAACCAAATAAAAACATTTATGTTAGTTTGATTTTTAAATCAATTTCAAACCAAGTTATCCATGTGGAGCACCGGCCATTGTGTGGACAGCAACTCCAAAAAATTACAAAACCGCGACGAATCAAACTACATCGAATCAAGACAAAACCGTTATGCCATTGCTGAAGTCAACCCGATCTACCAAGTGTTCCAAAATTGACGCAGATTCAAACGCGATTAACAATCAGGGCACTGATGTTCATCAAGCGACTGTTGCTTGGCCAAACATTAAGTTGACACAACAAACAGGATTCTACTTGCTTCTTTTTGACCAGCCAACGAATAGAACACTCGAACATGGAGAAAATATTAGTTCCAGTTTAGATCATAGCACACCAACAAGCACACATATTCCAACCAAACACAATTTGAATTCAAATAGTCCAAAAAGTTTTCAAACTATTTCAACTGATTCGTGTGACAAAATGCCCATTCGCAGAAGTGAAATTGGGCCGCTTTTGGCATTCCTTACTCCAGACGGCGAAGGATCAATTTGGCATTCGAATACCGAATCAAATTTAGGCCGAATACCGACAAATATTAAGCAAATTTTTACGCAACACCGACTCTACTCGTTCGATTCATGCGGCAATTTAAATCAAATAACCGACTGGCCTCCAGACAAATTTGAACAATTCAAATTTCGCAAAATTGCAAAAAGTGTCGAAACCAAATTGAACGACTACGTGTCCATCCACTGTACAAGTTTGAATGACTTAAGTGTGAAATTTAAAATTAGCAATCAATTGGAACTGAATATTGCATGCTTTGAAAATCGATTCAAATATCAATCAACAATTAATAAAGAAGTCGAAGGACATCTATTGAAAAGGGTATGCTAATTACATTATAACTGGTTGAATATAATTTAATTTAATACAGGTCTTCTGAGGAATAAGATGGACACATGTTTTTAAGTGTTCCACGTTTGCATTCATTTTTTGGTGATTTCTTTTAAATTAAAAATTTTTATTTTCCAAAATTGTTTTGTCATATTTTAAAATTAATATTCGGGTGTCTCGTTTTGCTTTTCAAATTACCTTATTGGCATGGAATCAACGAGAGCTAGAATAATGGTTAATGTTACATAGAAATATTTACACAGTTTAAATTAATAGAAGACGTAAACTGTGAGATGAATTCTTTATATGTTTGTGACTGAAGAGAATATACGAAATGAATTCATTTCACAGTTTACGTCTTCTATTATTTTTGTTTGGAATTATAAAAGGAACCCAGTGCTTTAAGTTTAAATTAAGACCATTTGTTATTGCTAAGTACATTCTATTACTCACATCAACACTAATGCACTTTTATTAACAATTATAGCTAATTTTTTGTATTTAACATTTAATGTGGATTATTAATGAGGAAAAATAATTATAACAGCTGTATACACTGGGTGTGTTAGTTATCAAATTACCAAATTACATTTAAAAAATTGTGTTAGAATTCCACAATGTTTAACGTTGCATAATCTATACGTTTTTGTACAATAATACAAATGCACACTCAAACCAGATAAATTTTTAAAAATTGAGTGTTTAACAAGTACAAACAAATCAAATACGTAGTGGTGCCATGGCAACATGTCAATTTACAAAAATGAACTTTAAACTTTGTCGTGAGCCGTACTGGTAATCGTCCAAGCAGAAACAAAGACAAAGATGCTTTTGTATAGCTCACGTCAAGAATGTAAACATATTCGTAATTGGGTGAAAAATAATCAATGAGAACACGGATTTAAATAATTGATTAATGTTTGACCAATAAGAATAGATCATTACATTATTGGTCAGGATTTAATCATTATTGATTGGTAATACAATCCAACAATAAAATGAAATTATAATTTGACAGTTTTTCACAACCAAAGATGTTCTTCCTCAAATAAATTAATTTAATTGTTAAACAAAATATCAGTATAACAAAATTTAACATTAACCACAATTTTTTTATTAATAGCCATTAGCTAATCGCGCTTATAATTTTTTGTAAAACAATATAATTTACGCATTGACACTACAAACCCAATTGTTTAATAAACAAATATTTTCAAAAATTACCCTTTGTAAATAGATACATAATATATATCAAATAGGTTTAAATTGTCACAAATTTAGATATAAATGTTGTTAGAAAATTTATTAAAGACATCATTTCTATTATTATTATCATTATTGTATTATTATTATTTTTATTATTATTATTATTATTATTATTATTATTATTACTAGTAATAGTAACTACAACTCTTTAGTCTAAGCACACACAATATGTAATACAGTTGGCAATTCGTTTAGTTATACTTAAATACTGTTGTTGACATTAGAGAATAGTCGAATGTTTCTATTTAAACAGTATTTTCTAGTTTTTATAAAACGTTTTCTTATTATTTTAGAAGTAATATATCTATTTTTAAAAGAAGAGTTACTTATTTAACATTTTAACACCTTAACAACCATAATGCTACAAAAATGGAGCTTGTAGCTATTCACTTCAAGTTACAAACAACACATAAGTCTTGTAACTATTGCGTTGCACCTGGTAAAAAACTATCTACAAAAAGTACAAGTAAAATTGTACATAAAATATAATCAAGTCTTTAAAAATGTGTTTGTTTTAAAGGAAAAACTCTTATCCAAACTACCATTCATGTCTTCTTTGTCTGAAAATTACAAGTCAAGCAATGCTCACCGAAAACGTGCAGAGGTCAGTTATTTATTTTGTTTAAATGTGTTACAGAGTATTTTTGTGAACAAATTACATTGCTTGTGTGTTAAAGCGAAGCTGTTAACGACACTTTGTACAGGATAATCTTTGTACAGCTTATGCATTTTTCAATTTAATTTGTTTTAAAAGTTATATTTTTGTAAATTAATATTTTGTTTTATCTTTTATTTGAAATTTAAAAAAATTAAAGTGCATTTGTAGAAATAAATACGTGTTAATATTTTGAAAGCGTCTTATTGTTGTTTGAGGCTTAAAGAAGCATAATAAAACTTATTATTTCATTTGGTTTTTGTGTTTCTAAATGCTATAATTAACGCTTTAATTTCTAACATTTTATTTTTATTTTAAAATACCTAGCAAAACAAATTATTCTAAAAATCTCTATTGCAAATATGCAATAGATATTATAAGATAAAGTTTAAATTTAGTAGTTTAGAAAAATGTGTTATATAGAATTATTTTAACAGTTACCAATACTATAAATTTCTGAAATATTTGTCAACAAAAATGAATTAAAAGTTGGTTTAAAATTGTATAATATTGATAATTGATTAAGACAAAGAAACTTTTTAATTTTCTTGTTTACTCAATATTAGTTTCTTTAATTATGAACTATATTTATGCAATACGTAATACATCTACCGTATAATACGCTGTTTGCTGGTTTACAAACATAACGGCTATATGTGACGTCAAATAAACTAATAGTAACACAGCAATAATTATTTATATGATTGTAATTTACATTTTTGACATTTAAAATTCTACATATCTAGGATTAAGCTTCCTTTTTGTTTTTACTCAACTTTACTTGACTGCAATAGTGTTCTTTTGTTGTTGCTTTAGAAATATTTATTTACTAAAAAGAAACAGTTTGCTAGTCTTACAGTTTCATTTCTCGTCTTTTCTCAAACTAATCAGCTAGATCAGAATTGTCTACAATTACATTGCTTGTTCTTAAAATTAATTGATCATTCAAAACAAAAAACTTTGAATACAAAATAAATATATGACAAACTTTGTTTATTTATTGTTGTAAACAAAAAGTAATAGTGCGCTTTTTCTAAAATCGTTCCAACACAAAATAAATTATTGTTATTTAAAATGTTTGTCATCTATCCGATTAGTGTCACCAATGTTATTGCAACATATTTATTCAATAGGAAAATTTACAAAGGATATTCAAAGGTGTTCCAGCACATAATTTAGATTTGAAATTATTAGAAAATCATCTAGAACAAACTCGAAAACAAATAAGGTACTGTTTAGAATTATTTGTATTATTATTATTATTATTGTTTTTATTATTAATAATAATATCAATGATAACATTATTATTATTATTAATTAATTAAATATTTTTTACAAAACAAGTGTTGTGTAACTATCACTGATATTATACATTTTTCTCCTCTCATACATCTTAAAGCTAAAGAAATTGTAATAATAATAATAATAATTAACATTACCGGAGTAGTTTAACTCGACTTGAACCCAGGTGGGCATGTGTTCGATCCTCACCATCGTCATCAAATGCAGGCTGACGTTCGGTTTGCTAGAAATGTCTGTTGCTGAAAAAATGTTTCGTGTAAAACATTTAAAGTAGTAAAAATAATTATAATTAATAGATTATATATATATATATATATATGTACTATTTAAACAAATTTATATGAATGACATAGTACACTACATGAAAATTGGCTCGAATATTATCGCCAATGTTTAGAGTTGCCTCGTTTACGGATTCCAGCAATAATCAGTTCTTATCGATTACCATATCATGAAGTACGTTTATTTATGGATAAATACTATACAACATTTCCAGTATATTTATACAGCTGCATTCCTAATGTTACTTTTCCGTCATGTCTTTTTTTATTATGTACAAGACGATTGTTATTAAGCAGAATTTGTCTAATAATTTATTATTTTTTATGTTAAATGTATTTTTGCACATTATTGTGCATTAGTATGTATGTGTTTGAAACTGACAAAAATATACAAAATGAATTTATCCCACATTTTACATTTTCTAATTTTTTTATTCTTAAGATATTAATTATCAAAGTATCAATTATAAATAGGCAAATTATTTACAAATGCGGTAGTATGTTTTTAAACCGAAATCAAACTAAGTACTGTCACAATAAACTCCATTTACTTCAATTATAGTATTTTGCCGATGTTGTATCTCTACATACACATGCACATATATATACCCTAAGTAACAAAATACTTTGGAAAAGGTATATTACTTAATTTAATTATAAGTAATTTGTTAATATTTAATATTTAATGAGTTTTTAGGGGATTATTTTTATTTTAGAATTGTCAGATTTACTTGAATAATAAGGCGCTGGTCTGACATTAGATAAGGCGTGGGTTTAAGTTTATGTGTGTGTAAAACTTGATAGGTGTGCGCTGCTGATAATTCCAAATAAGGATGAAACAGCTGTACAGTGCCCTTGGTTGACTTAAAAACCCAGCAGATTTATTATTCAAGTGAATCTGACTATTCTAAAATTTGTTAATATGTTGCGAAGAAATTAATATCGACACGACCCGTTCCAAACAAAAATTTGAAAACTATGTTTGATCCTTGCGACGAAAATCAGACGAAAAACGACAAAAAGTTATCAAAACTAAAAATGGAAAACAATGTTGACAATAAAAATGATGACATCATTTTAAAAGAAAATGCACCCATTGCCAATCATCTTGAACGAGGGTAAGCACATTTAAAAATGTGATAAGAACGTATTTTGTAAAATTTAAAGTCTATATTTATTTTAGTTTTTTATTTAAATTAAAAATTTTTGTTTTTTGTTGGTTGTTTTAAGATAATAAATGTACGCATGTATCCTTAAATTACTAAGTAAAAGTTTTTCAGTTTTTAAAATTCAAACAATCTACAACGGACTCTGCATACAACAATTAGTATTTTAAATTGGAAAATGAATCAATGAAAATATAATGTTTACTATTTACAGTAAAATTTATCACATTGAATTAACATATTTTTCTGATTAATGTTGTAGATTGCATTTTATAACAATAAATATACAGAATATGTAATTTAACAGTAATAAATTGCTTATTATATATATATATATATATATATATATATATATATAGTTTTTAAGATAAATTGAATTATTAATTTAATGATATGCATCTCACCGCATAGATAGATTAGTATAAATTATGTATTTTTAATTTATTAATAAACCTCAGATAAAATATTTAAATAATAATTGACACTTAATTTAGCGAATGACCTCTGTATACTGCAATTAACAAAGCAATTGCAGTGGGAAAAATTTACAAAAAAGTCATCCACATTGAATGTGGTGTCTACACTACTACTATAATTACCACACTATTACTAAGACTAATATACTACTACTACTACTACTACTACCACTACCACTAATGATAATAAACGTAATGGCGGTGATCATAGTAACAACAACGATAATTAAGGTAATAATAATAATAATAATAATAATTTGTATCTGCTTTTCAGTTTTAACGTTTAAATGTTTTATGAGTGGACATTTAGAGAAAGTGAACCACGGCCCACATTTAATACCAATGGTGAAGCTTTAGCCTATCACTTTATTCACTTATGTCTTCCATGCAAAACAGTAGCAATTATAATTTTAGGGACTATTATTATTACTTATAATAATAGTAATAATAACAATTATCATTATTATAGTAATAATACTAATAATAGTAATATATTAATGATCTATTATGTAATACCCTCTTTCCACTTTTTTCATCAACGCCAAATCACAATTTGCAAAAGTTTACCAAATACCAAAACTCTTGTTCCAACTACTAATTGGTCGAAAAAATTTCCCATTTCCTGTCCAATATTTTTGCGCTTGTGGTTAATTGAAATATCTACATTTTACAACTTGAAAAAACCGCATCAAACAAGTGCATCGTTTGACAGTTGGGACATGGACAATCGTAGCAAGTTATACGAAAAGTCGATATTAGACTTGAAATTCGAATACTTGTTGACTCATCCACACACAATACCTCAACGACTGGTGGACAAATTGTTCATGCTGTCAAGTCATGGATGTCGGTGCAACAGACAACAACCGCCAGTCGTTACAGATGTCGAATTGAATTTGTTTTTGAATAAAATTGCGTATCCCTTACAACCACTTGTTATTGGAGTGTATGATTCTAGGTAGGTTGAGAAAATACCTATTTGCTTGACATTGGTCCTATTTATTGCCAACGTTTTACTGTTTTGCCAAAACGTTTTTTTCTTCACTACTATCATTGGTAATAGACATTACCTACCCAGGTTAGTTGACACTGTAAAAACCTTTTGAAGTGTGTACTCAATAGACTGTAATTCAGGTATACTGATTTCGAATGTTAATTACATCCCAAATTCAAGCTCTTAATTAAGTCACACTTACCGCTAAAGGTAAGCACTTAGACGCCCCATTTTGCAATTTAATCAAATGAAGGGATTCAGCGTCAATAAAACAGCTGAGTTTGCATACAATAATGTTAGCTTAGATTAATTGATGGCTATTTGGTTTTCTAATGTATCTCGATAGTGAATGAACTTCTTTGGCTATTTTAACTAGATGTGTAGAAAAATTTTAAACACAGAATATTGCCAGTTTTTTCCAGATGTCTCAGAAATATTTAGACAGATATTTAAAAAATGATTTAAGTAGATTTAATGTCGATGTTCAAATTAACTTGTTGTTTTGTCCTGTTTGTAACAACTTACCTAGTTGTATTATGTTGTTGATCTTTATGAGTAATTACCTTTACTTTATTACTTTATTTATTGTTTTTTTTACCAACACGTACAGTTTCAAATTATAGTAAGTAGGCGTTTTAATGTCTAATCAATAAGTTTACTTTTCATTTGTTACAGTCCTTAATACATTAAGGTGGTACAGTGGGTAAGTTCTTCGACTGTCTTTACAGTAAATTGGAGATTGAATTGCACCATAAAATGGAATAATCGGGTCAGTAAAACACTAGACTTAAAAATTGATAAACATCGGTTCAGATCCCACGACTGACACAAAATACAGACTATCGTCTTGGACTTTGTTCCCTTTCTAAAAATGTATTTTCTATCAAATATTCGACCAGCAAATAACCGAATAATGTTAATTAAATAATTAATGATTGCGCTTCTAATTTTAACTTGCTACATAATGCTTTTTGCACGAATGTTGAAGCAATGGAACGTTTTTACAGAAACAAAATTTTAAATCTCTTTTTTCCATTTTTCATTAAAATAATGTTTTTTCCCTCTTCTTCTTATAATTATTATATTTATACAAAAAATACATATTTTTGACACTTTAAAAAATATTTTAAACATTATTATTATTACTTTTATTACTATTATTTTATTATTACATTTTAGTATATTAATCACAACAATCCTTGATTCCCTAAATCTAACTATTTTTTACTTAAACCTATAACTACGCTACACTTTGTAAACCGCCAGTATTAATAAAATTTGAAGATTAAAATGTTGGAATAGTAACAATCCTAATTTTGTTAAAAAACATTAATACTGTTACTATACAAATCAAAACAATGTAATAGAATGGGTACATAAAGGACATTTATCTATTCGGAAGTAACTCATCATTGAATTTTTCATTTCATTTTACAGACAGCCACACACACTCAATGCCCATTCGTGCACATTGCTGCGCCAATTGTACGTCAACCAACAAATCGGTTTCTATTCGCGACTGACTCCAGCCAAAATGAAATTCGACACCCGACCGAAGTCGAGTCGAGGCGAATCGACCATCGTTGCCTTGAACAATATGTCGTGCAACTTGTTTCGCATATATGGCACTGGATCGTGCGTTTCGATTGCTACCCGACTGGCTGCCTATCGGGTCTTGTTTTACGATTTAAATCAGCCCGACTGGGAAAAGCTATACGGTCCGACCCAAGCGAAGCTGCGCAAATGTCACGGTCAACGACCGCAGCCTGGCGATGTTCTTATTTATTATCAAAACAAATTGTGTTTTGTCGGATGTTCGCTGTCGGGCTATCCGAATGATACGTTGACCAAGAACAAGTTGGAAGCCAAGATAGCCGAATGCACGTGTGCTTGGTTTGAGAAAGGATTCCATTTGCCTGGCGACTATAAATTGCCCACTAACAATTACTAATTGATATTGATGGATTTAAATAAAATTATTATTAATATTCTAATTGTTATTGTGGAATAGAATAACTATTCCAATTATCACTACTACTACTACTATTATTACTGTTATTGGGATGTTAATAATTCTGAGAAGTTGAGTAATGTTTATAAAATTGCAATTTTCAATGATGGTGATATTTTTAACTGTTTCTCCTCCGTGTGGTGCATCCTGATCTAGGTACCTATAGACATCCAGACTAATAATAGAAAGGACCGAATGCACAGCGATATAACTGGGCTTCCGCTACGGCTGCTGGGTGCAAGCATACACCCAGGATACTTAAAAGGTATTTTAAGGTATACGTATATCCTATGTAGCTGCTGGACTAAGAGACATAATTCTGAGAAAAAATCAGGCGGTTTTGTCAATCTTTGCGAACAGTGGCGCCGTTACAAAGATGCCGTCTACCAACCAAGAAACTTTGTTATTTTTCTACGCTTGTTACACTTATGAAGTCATCATAATCGATTGTTTAATATGCCGAAATAAAAGAATAATAAAGATGTGACGTAGTCACCAATCGCAATGAATAAAAAAATAATTACTGTTATTATTACTAATATTATTATTACCATTATTTAAAATTATTATTATTATTAACTCTATCTACAATCAAAACTTAGGTGCTCCTTATGTAATTTTAGAGTTATGAATTCATCGATTGATGTCAGTGTGTAACCAGTATCTTGTTTCATTTATTATATATTATACAAAACCCTTTTGCTTTAAAAATAAGCATGGGGCAATAAGATAACGATTACAGCAAAACAACAAAAATAACAACAGTTTCATGGACATTGAAAATTCTGCAAATCGAAGATTGAGCTTCCTTTCGGCTTTCACTCAATCCTGTCATCTGTGTAACTCTGTCATCCAAATATGTACGATTACTTCTTTGACAAATTTAAGGTTATTTTTGCTGTGATATGATAACAAAATCTTTCTCATACATTTCATTATTGTTAGTATATATCACAGTGGGATCCAGGTGGTCTGTGCAGACTGTTTGGTTTGGGCAATTTTATTACCGTTTTTTGACAATTTATGTTTGTACCAGTTTGAAATGCTAGTTCCCAGTTTACTTTTGTCCAACGCACTTAATTCATATCAAGGTATTTTACCCTTAGTAGTGGATATTGGACAAGAAAAAAACAATTTCAATTTGATTAGTTTTCAGTAGATTTTTGTCTTACATCAAAATTTAATATTGGCCTTTAAATATTTTTACAGATGTACAAGTTACTAACCTCATCTACTTCCCTTTTTTACTACTTTAAATGTTTTACGGGAAACATCTTTCACAGTGGACATTTGAGCAAAGCCGAATGTGGGCTGTCATTTGGTGCTGGTGGTCGAAATCGAACTCATGCCCATCCAGATTCAAATCGGGCGTTGTACCGCCAAACCACAGAGACTTGAGACCGGCTTGAGTAATAAAATGTTTCAAATTTTTAATTAAAAATTATTAAAATGTAAAGTATTTTATTTATTGTTACTAACATTTTTCGCAGTTTTGATTTAAAAGGCATCTATGAAATTAATATGATTTTTATTTATACACATTTTTTCTAATTGAAAATAAATACACAAACGAAAAAGTTCAAACTGCATTTAATAAAATTTTAAATAATTAAAGAATTCAACATCATTAAGGCCTGGAATAGAATTCTTCTTCAGTCAACAAATGCACTTGGTCATTTCCAGTTAGTTGTTTTTCAAAATCAGCCAAATGTGACATAAACTCCCAAGTAGGTTGCATGGGAATGCACAACTTTCGTAAATAATTCCAAGCCGTCTGAAATTAGTTAAACGCCATTTTGTTAGAAAAACGTTCATCATAACAAAGATTGTAAATTTTATACATAAGTAACCTCTTTCTCTACAGTCCTCAATCTAGATTGAGGAAAAAGAAGGGTTGGTGTGTGTGTGTGTGAGTGTGTGTGTGATTCTAAATTATATTTGCCACAAAATCGATTTACTAAAATGTACTGACACGTAAAAAACACAAGAAATGTTAGAAAGATGTATTCTTTTATATCCAAGTGGAGGTAAAGTAAACAAAATATTCAATGTACTAAAAATAAAATTACATATATATATATATATATATATATATATATATATATATATAAAGGAGGAGTGCTTGAGTGCAAGATAAGCAACCTGGCCTACGTAAAACTTAGTGTTAAAGAAACAACAAAAAGACACCATTTCATTAAACCACGGCAAAAAAGTGAAAGCAGTAGGATTACAATGACGGAGATTGGCAAAATTCAAATAGAATTTCAATCTTTGATATACACGATCTTCAAAGTCAAAAATTATATATACATATATATATATATATATATATATATATATATATATATATATAATACAAAACTCTTTTGCTTTAAATATAAGACAACAATTACAGCAAAACAACATCAACAACAAAGTCTCGTTGGCATTGAAGATTCTGCAAATCGAAGATTGATCTTCTTTTCGGCTTTCACTCAACCCTGTCATCTGTGTAACTCTATCATTCAGATACGTACGATCACTTCTTTGCCGTTATTTGCCGGAATGGCGTCTTGTTGTTTCTGTAGCAGTAAATTTTTTTTACAGATGCCAGGTTGCTAACCTTGCGCTCAAACCCTCCTCCTTTCTCCAGGCTTGGAACTGGCTAAATTAAATCATTTCTGGTCCAATCTAGGCGGAGTTATATATATATATATATATATATATATATATATATAATGTCCAATGTTATGTTTGAGAACTTGAACTTACACGCAATGACATTGACTCGTATTTAATCAAATAAGCAATGGCGATGAGTATATTGCGACTCACCATGTGTTTTGATACAATCAAAATTTTACATCCATCATATCTAGCATTTTCTAAAATTTCAAAAAAAGATGCAAATTTATTAATTGACAAAATTACCTTAAATTGGGTTTATTCAAAATAAAACGGAATTATTTTTAAAGGAAATAGGTAGACGCTCAAAATTAGAAAAAGTATAATAAAAATTAACTTATTAAGAAAGGCTTCTCAGTGTAAATGAATGTGCAAACGTTAACCTATTGCATAAGGAAACTAAGGCTTATAATTACAAATAGTACTTTGGATACTTTGATAAAGGCCACTAATAACCCAATCGTACAATCAAGATTTGACATTCATATTTTTTATCTAGTATATTTTGTTGAAATAGATCTATAAAACGTACGTTGAATATATTGAAAAGCATTTAGTTATCATACACATATGCGTTAACGCTTTTAAAATTGAGATAAACTATTCAAAAAATTAACTTTATAAAAGTAAACAATCTTTCAATTAAATCAATGTCTAGGTAATTTTGCAAGATTAATTATATTTGTAATCAAGTAACTAATTATTACGAATAAAGTCGCATGCTTTGTCCAAAAATTCTAATACATTTTCATTTGCTTCAACATTTTCTAATTCTTCTAAAGAGTAATTTTCCGTTCCGGTAAAACTAGATACAATTTATTAAAAAACAAAATTTAAATCAATATTTTAAAGTCAAAACAACATATAAAAAGTACATTAAAGTAAATAGCAATTACCATTTAAATTCTAACCTAAGTCTATTAGAATTTGTTGGAGAAGCAAACATTTATATATGGTACACGTATATTAATTCTATTTTTCTTAAAATACTAACATGTAACAAGAGTAGCAATTATTTTTAAAAATTTATGAATTAAAATGAATTAATATTGTTTAAATAAAATTTACTTTTCTTCGTCTTTCAAAGGTACACAATGATATTTTGTAACTGTTTGAGGTTTATCATACAAACATCTAAAATTAGAAAAACAATTTAAATAAACATTGAATGTTTAATTGTTATTTATTAAATTATTGCTTAAATATTTTACAAAAACACTTTTTGCTAGTACACAAATCAAGCAAACGTCTGCATTTAAAGCCAGTAAGAATGTCAAACACCTATTCATTAAGGTGCAGTACAATGATAATATATAATATAAAATATTAATAATAGCAATAATAGCAATAAGCTTATTTAAAATAATAATTACAATAAATCAATTTTTTATATTAAAAAAATTAATACTTAAATATGTTATAAAATTTGCACTGTAGTACATTTTTAAAACAATAAACGCTTTCGGTTACTCTAAATAATCTTTTTTGCTGCAGTTAACATGAACTGTTATTCTTAAATGCCTGTGAATTTTACGATTACTAGCTTGTTTACGGGTTCCAATGTACAAAACATTTTCTATAATTTCCAAGGGATAAACCAAAAACGATTCAATCTCCTAAAAGAAAACATAGATAAAAGTAATTTTAAAAAATGTTTTGTGCATATTATACTTAGTGTATATTTTAAAAACCACAGTAAAAATAGATTTAGTATTTTTAAATATAATATACAAAATAATAAAGTAATAACGCTACAAATTTCTTGAGTACATTATAGTAATTTACTTTTAAAATAATCTAATACAATCACTAGTAACCTTAAATAATGACATTAAACAACCTATTTAATAGGTAATAATTTTTAAATAACTAACAATGTCAAACTGAATTTTAGATGTGTGTGTATCGAGAAATGTAACTTGTAAAGAAATTGATAACATTGTACAACACATTTTAATTATTAAATGTTATAAAATTAGGCTTTATGCCATCGTTTTAAACACCTTTATCATTAGTGTTATTTCAACCAAGTTTTTAAAACATGCAGCAGTATAACAATTAGGTTAAAACAACAATTTGAAATCATTTTTTAATATCTTCTGTCTACGCCATTGCTTTTGTTGTAATATTAAAAAAAACAATACTACTACTAATAATAATGATAATAATAATAATAATAATAATAATAATAATAATAATAATAATAATAATAATAATAAACAAATAATTGGTAGGAATACCATTTCTTCATTAGTTCCAAGTTTGCTTGGTATTTTTAATAATCTCTCCCCAATAATGATAGTTTTTAGTAGTGTGCACTTTAGCCGATATTTCCATAATAATGTCTTGACCAGTAGAATCCATCCAAAGCATTATTTAAAACCAAAATAACCAAAATATACAGAATTATGACTTTCGCTCCCATTGGTATTTGCATTTACTAATATATCCTTTCATTTGACATAATGGCTAATTTCTAACTAATAAAGGTTTATATCTTAATAAAAACAACTTAACTTTTATTAGTTAGAAAAATTACAACTAAGTAAATTTATAGTAACAATTACACAAAACCCACTGTTACATAAGAATAATAAAATCATATCTAAAATATAACTAAATTATTTATGTAACTACCAATAAACAATTTAACACAATTGTAGTTTTTAAATACAAAAATAAATAACACTATAGATGCATAGAAATGCATATTTTAATATTAAAAAACCCAAATTTTTATATATTAAAACACATAAACTTTATTGTAACAAAATGTATAAAATAAGCCATAAATGTAAGTATAAAAATTTATAATTAACAATTTTTTAAATGTAGAAATTAACTTTTTCCCATGTTCACATTACAGCTCGGATTGACTGTTTAGATTCAATTAGAAGTTTTTAAAATAATTAACACCATAAACTGTTAAACAGATCTAAATCGAACACCATCTTTCTTTATAAATGTTTTAAAAATAAACGCTTACTCGATTAATTATTTTTTTATAAAAAATAATACAAGCATTTCTCATATATGTAATTTTTCCTAAGATTATTTTTAATTGGTGTATCAACTCACTACTGTTTTTAGCCTACATAACAACTCTACTTGTAACATATATTCTCCTTTTATCAATTCCAATTTGGAATTCAAACAACTGTTCAATCTTAAAAATACCTTTTATGATTTTGATCGTATTTTTGCTAAAATCCTCAAACTAAATGCGAACATTCATCTTAACCCACATCTTTAAACAATGAGAAAGTCCCTTTCATTTAAAAAAAACTAGTTTTCATTAAGTAAATTTATAAAACCGATGAATACAAATTTAATGACATCTGATCTATAATCAACAAAATTATTAAAAAGCTATGAAAAACACTCATTTTCTTAACCTTTTATTTACAATAGTATAGTAATAGAACTATAAACATCATCCAACACAGGCTCATACCGATTTACCATTGTACATTAAAAACCACACTACACTATTTTTTGTCAATATAAATTATTTTAATTTTTCAAAAACCCTTAATAAAATCCTCTTTTATCCAAAATAAAATCACTAGACATAACCAAACATCTCTCAGACTGAATAAATAATTTTTCTAGAGTTTAACGTGTACCTTATATGCCCTTTTTCTAAAAGTTACTTGGAAGTTTCTTAAAGTTCCATTTTGCTGTTTTTCCTAATCATTAACAATTTGCCAATTGTTTAGTCTAACATCTTACTGTACCTAATGATAATAAAATTTGTAGCTCCAACCCGAAAGTGGTTTAACAAAACAAAAACAGGATTTATAACTTGTCAATTAATAATAGCCTCCCATTCAACCTACATAAATACAAACATATTTTCATTCATATAATATTGGTTGGTGACTTGTTCACCTCTTTATTATTTTTTATAATTATACGGCATATAAACAATAGACTTCCATGACTTAATAAGTATGATAAAATTTCTTTGCTAGTAGACAGAATCGTTGTGACATCGTCACTGTTCGCAAAGATTGGTAAACCATATCACTTTCCAGTAGAATGTCAATTGCATTGGTTTCCACTATAAAAGTTCATAATTCATTTTATCCTCCAGTCTTCTTTCATAGAAAACCATATTAAAACCGATCAAACTTGCTTTCATCTAATAAATGGGTTTTTTAATTAACCAATATTTCTTTCAGTTGTGTTCATCTCCTGTAAATGCTATACATAAAACCCATTAAAAAATAATAATCATGTCAGATCCCCACTTTTAAGGTCTAGTAATTTATAATTAAACAAAGTACAAAATATGTCTTTAAACTAATAAAAAATATTCACACTCAAATATCTCAAATTGTTTTATTTACATAATTAAAAGTGCCAAGGCGATCTCATCCCTAAATACCAAAATTCGAACTCTATAAGCAAATCTCTACATTTTATTGTAACCCAAAATACCCTCAAACAACATTCTCTTAAGTTTAGGAAACTAAGGGTTTATTTCCACCTAAAACAGCACCATTCCACAAACAGTCATTTTGGTTTAAAAGTCTTTTTTCCACATTGTCAACTTTTCATCTATAAGTACTTTTAAATTCTTATAAAACCATCATATATATATATATATATATATATAATGACAAATTACCCGAACTAAGTAAAGAATTTTCGTACTTCCCATAAATGGGTATAAACGAGTATATGATTCATATCCACCTTAGTTATTTAAATAATAAGAAATTTACCTCGTAACACTTTCACTGTATTTCTACTTCCATTGTCAAATAAAAATGTAGCAACCTGAAATAATTTGCCTGTTTTAATTATTTAGTAGTAAAGAATTTACTGTTTTCGTTTAAATCTAAACTATTTTCATCATAAATAAAAACGTGTGTTTTTGTTTCTAATTCTATTTCAAATGGTAAAATGAATTCATTATTTTTATTCTTAAATTACAAACAAAATTTTATTTACTAATTTCAATCGTTGAGCGGTTAAAATATGTGAAGCGTCATATTTAGATTTGTTTCTTATGTCTTGGCAAATTAGTTTTTTAAAAATATACAATACCAAAAATTATTAAATAACAGGGATTATTAACAAAAGGATAAATTAAATATTGATTTAAACAATTGTATAATTCACAAGGCGATGCAAGATCTATTTTTTTCATTTTAAATTTGCTTGTAAGAAAAACTATGGCAACATTGAAGGGACTGTGTAAATAACATTTACAATTAAAATTAAAATAGTAAACATAAAAATACAAAATACAAAAAATTATAAATTACAAAAAATAATTACACAATATTAATTAATATAATAATAATTAAAATATTCTTAATGTAATTTACAGGTTACATGTTGATACACGAGTTGAGTAGGAACAAAGCTCCGTTTGATCCTTGGTTCTTTGTATCGATAATATCAGTAAGATTTAGGGGGAAATATGAAATGAATAGTGAGGTAAAGGGGGATTGGTCACAGTAAAATATTCGAAATTAAGACAAAATCAAGGTAGATAGTGGAAATTAACAATTATAGAAAACGAGTAAAAATAAAAATATGCAAAAGTAATAATAAAACAAGTTACGTATTACAATGCAAAAACACTGCAATAATCTTTAAAAAAAAAGAAAAAAAAGGATGAATAATGCTCCAATGGACGTGTAGCGAGTGAGTGAGTGTTTTTGATTTTTATGTAACAATCGTATTTTAGAAGCACTTCTGTCCTTAATAAATTTAAATATAATAGTTTTATTGTATTTAATTCTATTTAGAAGTTTATAAACCATAAAATTCTTATGCTACTTAATTAGTTTGAAACATTGGTTTCTAGTTGAAATATAATTATAGTAGAAGCAGAGGAGCTTGGTAGATTTCCAAAAATATAAAAACCTTTCCTTGAGAGCTTAAGTTTGGTATAGGAAAAAATTCTAAATGTTTCGAACCTATCGATGTTTTCCTTGATTAATTCTACAAAGTGTGAGTAAGTCTGTTTTAAATTATTGTCATATAAGAGTTCCCAGTTGACCGATATAAGGAATTGAAGAAGTTTCTCAAACTCAGCTTTTCTAAAAATACGAATAGGTGCTAAGTTGTTTAGTTTACTGGTGGAGCTACACGAGGGAAGAGATACATTAAATAATAAGAAGATGTGAATACTCTTTTATAGAAGGAGCAAATATGAGATTGAATCGATGGAAGAGGATTTATTGGTGAAGACAAAATCAAGACAAGTAGGAAAGGAACCAAGTCTATGTCTAGTAAGAGATAGTTTATGTTGTGTGAGAGCATGCTTGATGCTAAGATTCAAAAACTTATTTTTGAATAAGTTGGAAGAACTGGAAAGAGAGCATTAATCAACAGAATGGTAATTAAAATTATCTATTATAATGTGTTTGTAGAAAAGAAAAATACAATATTTGAGTTTTGATATGAAGCCTCATCGGAGGGTTTTGATAATAAGGAAGGACGGTAAAATAAGGAGAAAATAGTATGAAATCCTAATGCCACCCTAATAAGTATTTCGATACAAGGACACCATAAAATATGGTATGTCATCACGGACATAGAAAAAACATCCTCTACATTTTCCCTTACATAAGTCTTGTCTAGCTATGCTATGTCCTGCTAAAAGTATTTTACTGTCTAGTAAATCATCTGTAAGCCAAGTTTCTGTACTCTTTATAATATGTGGAAAGGTTGCGTCAACTAGCCCATATAGGTTAGGTAATTTGTTAGGTGAAAACTCAACCCATTTGTGTGGTATAGTTTTATAAAAGAGAGGGGTAGTAGATGGGATAATTCCTTGAGGTGGTATAGGATAGAAATGCGGGTTTGACTCCGGGGTGAAAGCCAAAAATTACCCAGCCTTAAAGAAGTGAGTTAAACTGTAAAAATGGTGTTGTCTATGAGGGTTGTGGATCTAGAAAAACTAATAGCGCGCTCATCACGCGAAAAATTCTTTGTTACGCGATCACCAGGATAATCAGAGCGAACGCTAAACCAACATCTCAAAATATCTCTTTTAATGAGTAAGGAAGTGAAAGTGACTATAATAAGGGAAGCTGGGTAAAGACGCTTGCTTTTTTAATTTTAACCTTATAAGAACATGAAACTATATTAATGACTAACTCTTTATAATATGACACTACCTTTAATACCTTTAATTATAAGACTGCAAACTCACTTTGTATCATCAACGTGTTGCTTAGTAGCATCAAAAATCTCTCCTTAAGAAAGTCTTAGAACCGATTGAGCTGCAAGGGAAGAAAGGTTAAAATTAGTTACTTGATTTTAAAAAAAACTTATATCTACCATTACACTGTTGGAAAAATGAAAAATGGAAGAGTTTATCACCTTAGTACTAGCTTGAGATTCAGAAAACTAGAAACCATAGCTGATAAGGTTGATAAGATTTCCTTTAGCCTAGTGTTAATGCTAAGGATCTTGGAGGAAATGATCTTAGTTTTTGAAAGTGTTTTTAAAATTTTATCTAATTTGTTGTCGTTAGCAGGGGATGGTTGCTGTAAATCAATTTCACAACTGCGGTTTATACATTTATAGTCAATCGGACTATTAGCAAACTACGAATAGCGTACTGAGGATAATCCATATATATATATATATATATAATTTAGCATGCACATATTATACAACTATACCCTTGTTAATTAGACGCTCATTACGCTAGACGTTAAATGGGGCATCATTAATCTTTCTCTCTTCTTATTTTTTAAAATTATTGCAGTGTTTTCATTTTACAATACTAAACTTGTGTTATTATTGTTTTTGTATATACATTATTTTTTGCTTGTTTTTCATAATTATTAACTATTTCATAATCCGCCTTGATTTTGTCTTAATTTGAATATTTTGTGATAAATCCCTTTTTACCTCAAAACATTTTTATATTTCTCCCCAAATATTTGAGAACCGAGTACTAAATGGCGTCTTGGCTTAATCAACTCGTGAATAATCCTGAATCCGAAAAAACCAGGAAAAAATTTATACATATGTAATCAAAGACAAACATCTACAATAATTCGTGCACTCATTACCTAACAAAATATTTAACTAACTTTAAAAACACAAATTAATGTGTTAATTAATGTATTTTAATGTTTATACGTCAAAGATTGTTTATCTTGTTTATTATTCAATTGTATTACATTAAAAAAAAGTTTTTTTTAATATTATTTTTGTATGGTATAATGCTGGATATATTTCTACTGAAGTATTTAAGCTGACTGCAATCAAAAATAGAATTATTAAAAGATTTAGTTTAATCCGCATAGATTATAGCATATGTTTAAACAAATTAAGATTTGTGTGAATTACTAATTTTATACAATTGTACAAAACTAAAAATAAAAAAAGTAATAATAATGTGCAAGTTTTAAAAAATTCAATAAATTTTTAACTGAGTGAAAAAAGGCATACATAGACATTAATTTGATATCTTACGTATTTATAATTTTAAAATATTAAAACTTTATTGATTATTTTTTAAAATATTTATAATTTAATTATTTTACAAATTTAAATAAAAAGTTAATGGTTTAATAATTTTGTTAAAAAAATATATATTTGTTATTATTACCATATGTTTTAATGCAAAAAATATTTATAAATTTTTGCTTATATAAAAATACTTTAACTGTAAGTATTTCTTAAGTAGTTATTATTTCGTTTTAATATAACAAAAGTATTAACTCTTTATTGCGTAATTTTGTGTCTTGTTGTAATGTCTGCAAATGTAACTGGTACTAATGAAACTGTTGAAGCTATTTCAACCGTCACATTTACATTAAACATTGTTATTCCAATTTTATCAGTTATTTTGTTTCTTATAACAATGGTAATATGCTACATTGTTGACGATCCTGGTTTAAAGCGAATGAAAAAATTATTAAAAGATGTAAGAGAATTTTTTATTAATTCAGTTGTAGAAAAATTTAAAACCGGATTTAGAAACAAATACTACATATTTAAAATATTTAGTTGAACGTAAATTACCTTCTGATACAAAAGGGCATACATTTTCTTCGTTTACTCCTTACGGTAAAGGGTTTGATGAAAGTGCACAAAATACTATTGGAAATGGTGAAAATAATAAACATTCACGTCGTCGTGCTTGTTCTGAATCTAATGCTGATTATAATAGTTGTCAAACTCAAGTATGGTTCAATTGTGTAATTTATTTTACCTTTTAGTTAATCCTTGAACATGTTTTAATGCGTGGTGGACGTTTAACGTCAGATAGCTCACAGCGTATACCAAATCCATTTAGATTTTCTAAAAGGTATGTTATATAAAGTAATTTTTTATTATTATAGACAAAATTCTACTTCTATAACACATTACGCAGATGTTAATGAGGACAAGGATCTTATTTGAATATATATATATATATATATACTTGTGTTTTTTTTTATAATTTATATTATTTTGAACAATTTATGACAATTATTTGCAACTTTACTATTACTATACGATTTTAACGTCTAATTGTTTTGAGTTTATTATCTACATAAATATTTTAACAAAGTCTAATTTATGAAATGAAAAATTAAGTAATTATTACTGTTATTATATGTAACTAATTTAATTGTTTAAAATGTTATTATTATTATTATTGTTATTATAGTTACGGTTATATATTGTTATTTCTATCTATTAAGGTCTTTATCTTTACACTGCACATAGCATTTGTGTTATTTATTATTTGTTTTGGACATATATGTAAAGAACAATTATATATATATATACATATATAATATTATTTACACAGAAATCAACAATTTAATTATTTTGAACTTATTTACATATATTATTTAATTGTTTCAATGGATTTTAAATGGAATTTTTTTTGCATTTTTACATAATTTTTGTTGTGCTTCCGTTGCTTTGTCTTATGTAATTAAAATGTGCGAAACATAAATGTTTAGTTTTCTATCGATGGAATTTATTGAATTAATAAATTTTTTTATTTGTGGAAATTACATATTGAAATAATTTTGTTTGAACTGTAGTGATGACAATTTAATTATAAAATTGGGACATGAAAAATAATAAATGTTATTATTTATTATGAAGATTACAAATTATTCTAGATGCATTTCGTATTAATTTGAACAGTTTTTGCTCTTTCGTTTTTAACTTTTTACTGTTTTATGTGGAGTCGCTGGTTTTTGGAAAGTTTTACTTGTTTGGTTTTATATAAATCTAATTTGAAGCATTGTGATGATTAAATAGTTTTGATCTAGGTTTAGAAATGGAAATTACAGAGTAAGCTTACCATTTTAGTCTTTTTAAACAATAAATATTTTTAATAAAAGGTAACATTTTGGAAAAATACAACGAAGGAATAAAATCATAATTTTTATGACAGCGTTGAGTGTGAAAGTCTAAACAAAGCTCAATCTTTAATATGCAAAGTTTCTTTAATTGCAAAAGTTAAAAGCACAATCATTTAGAACAATCTTGTCACTCCATGAAAAGGATTCCCTATTTATTACAAATCTTCTTCCTTTATTCATGCTTGAGACTGTCTAGATTGGTTTATTTTTTTACCATTTCTAAGCGAAATTTAACATGTTTTGTTTAAATTAATTATTTCCACTACTTTAAATGACTAGAAAGCGACATTTTTTTACACTGCTTACTTAAACTCGGCCATTGTACTGGGTTTTGATTGTTATTCAATATTTTAGTAATAAAACTTTTTATTTAGTCGTGTTTATTTATTGCTTGTGAATGACCGATACTAACACTATATTTACGTAGTAACATTTTCCCGACTTGTTCTTTAAAATAATTATTGTTTGTTTAATTATCTTCAGTTTATTGATTTTCTATATTATGATTATATGGACAATCTACAAATACTACGGCTAACATTAGAAAGTATAATTTGATTGGATGACATAGATGGCTAAGGTAATTGACATTTATTTGAATAGCTATGGGTACCATTATTACAACTTACACTAAGTGGGAGCCCTTGTTTGACTTTGCAAAATGTCCACTACTTGAAATGTATTATTTCTTTTATATTTAGCTAATAAAAACCAAACAAAAAATAGTAATATATTTTAATTGTGATTTATTGAACAGCTAATGAATACTGCTTTTGGCATTGTCAGTTATATATTTTACTTGTATAAAATTATTTTTATTAAAAATTTTAATAATCCAAACTTGTTTACAAAACCTTTAAATTGATTTTATGATTTTTATAAATCATCAAGCGTGGTAACAATACATGCGAATTGTCTTTAGTTTGATGGTTTGTTTTATGTTTAATTACGTTTTACAATAGTTACAAAATTTTAACAAAAACGTTTTATTTAAAAAAGACATTAACTTTTTTAGGAAACAATATAAACTTTATATGTATATATATGGTTGGTGAAATTACAAGTTTTAAAGTTTTTAGATCTAAACTATTTATTAAAAAAACATTTTATAGTTAAAATACAGTTTTTCTTATATTTGGCGAGATATTTATCTAATGGCAATGTATTTTGGAAAAAAGTGAACATTTGTAACTTATCTTTGTTTTGTTATGTTACTTGACATATGGATTTTATACAAAAATGTGTACACATATTTAATAAATTTTAACAAAATGTTTTAAATTGTTTACATTTTTTGTTAAAACACAAACATTTAATAGACGTCTAAATTTAAGTTAATTACCATAATTTATACCACATCGATTGTAGACTTTCTTTTTAGAATACAATTAATAAGTATTTGGATGAATTGAAATGTTGTAAACAATGTGAACCAAGCATTAGGGTTAGAATGTCAAGGGTATGTGTATCTGTTTCTATGTAAATATAGAATTACCTACTGATCATAGACGCCGAATTCTTTGTTGAAGAAAATTGATACATTAGATGTCTGTGTGTTCATTTTATGCTGCAGAAAAAGTCTATTTGGAATGTTAATAATTTTGAAAAATTGATTGTTTATAAAAACTGAATTTCTAATTATGGTATTAATGCTGTTACTATACTTCAATCTGATGCATCCTGGATTCAGACTAACATAAATCCGAGGCCAAGTATACAGAAATATAATCAAGTTTCCGCTTTAATAGATGGATATATTCTATTAACAAATGGTTTGAGTATTGTTCTAAGATTAGTGAATTTTATTATTTTTTTGTTTATAAGACAAACAATTTGTTTAATATAGAAACCGATTTCATTGCATCATTGATGGTAGATATAAAGACTTAAGACATGTTTGAAACCTATGTTAGTTTGTAAAAATAATATACTTATTTATCATTGTCGCTAATTATTACATTTATAAATAAAAAAATTACTCTTTATAAAACGTATTTCCTTGTTATTAGTTTTCTAAATATTAATAATTGTTGTTTTAAAAGATATTACAGATATTTATCAAAATGAATGTTAATTAATAATCATTCAAACATTAAACTCAATACTTTTTAAAATACTATTTAAGTTTTGTTTTAAGGCATTTACTCAAAGACGATGTTGTAATACATAGTTCAAAACAAGTAATAGACGTATTTCTTTTGTGACTAGATCTACTTATTTACCTTATTAAAAAAACAATTATACATATTGTTATTATTGGGCATAAGTTTTATTTTACTCAGCCTATTTAATTTTAATAAGTAACGATATTGTTTTGCTAGAATAAAGGTTGTTATGTTATCAATGAAAAGTATTTTGATAAATTTTACTAAAGTAATGTATATGATACTTGTATTGTAGTAGAATTCGGATATTGTTTTCAGTTACAAACATAAAGAATCAATATATATATATATATACTGATTCTTTATATGTTTGTGATCGAAAAGAATATACAAAATAAATTCATCTCACGGTATACGTCTTTGATTATTTTTATTTTGAATTATAAAGGGAACCCAATGCTTTAAATCTAGGTATGCCCAAGTTAAACATCATACTGCATTAACATTGTCGCTAAGTTTATTATATACTGTAATTTGATTATTGTTGTGGATTATTCAATTAAATTATATTACGGTTTACGTTATACAGTTCTTTAAATTAAAAAATATATCTAAAACATAAAAATCAATTAAGTTTGCAATATTACATAATCTATTTATCATACGAAAAACCATTTTTAAATCTAAAACTGTAAGTACATAAACTAATATCAAAATGTAGACACTTAACAAAATCCAGCATTCATTTTTTATTCTAAGTACAATTGACTTCGAATTTTTAAAATATTTTTTTATATTTTCAATTAATAAAGTTTTTAAACTGAAAAATATTTTTTTTCGTTTAAAAGCAAAATTTAGTTTGAAATAAAGATATTGAATGTAAACTGGAAAATAAATTCATTTTGTGCATTATTTTTAGTTGGAAACATAATGTTGGTATATATATATACATTTATATATAATTTATTCCAATTCTTTGTTGTAGTTTAATAAAATGATGTCGTCTTGTTGTGTTTTAGCAATGTTATTTTAGAGACCAGGTTACTAATATTGCGCTCAAGTAGACTTTAGACCGGCAATCATTCGCCTCCAACGTTAACAAATGTATAATAAATACTTCTTAAGCATATATATATATATGGAACCCCATGACCAGCACCAAATGTGGGCCCACACTTGACTTTGTACAAATGTCCACTTTTGAAACATGTTTCCCGTAAAACATTTGATGTAGTGAAAATAAAATAAATAAATATTATTTTGAGCTATATTAATTAAATAATATCTTTATCGCATTTAGTTAGGCCAATTAGTACAAATACTCTGCATTATAGCATTTTTAAAAATGTAATAATTATTAATATATATATGGAGAGAGAGTATATACGATCACGTGTGATATAATCTGAAAAAGATTGTTTAAATTGTTAAATATTATTTTTTAGAATTTTAATTTAAATAGAGGTTTTTACATTAAATCAAATAAGATAAATTTAACTTTAATAACATCCGACATTTGTGTAAACAAATTTATTTTATTTTAACAGTATAAAATAAATATTCTCTTTTTGTTAGATGAAATTGTACCATCTTGATATTTAAACATTTGGATATCCTTTACACAAACCAGTAAAATAGTTTATTTTTTCCTGTGTTGATCAATATTTGTAAACGAAAGACTTATTGTTTTATCAAATTTAATTCGCTTCTAGTAAAAATGAACAGAATTACAAATTTTTGCTTATTCTGCAAAAAACTGTACCTACCTAATACTTTAGGTCAATGTGTGTATCTAGTTTATCTGATGATTAGTATTGATACAATATTCAAAAAATATTTAAGTGTAATTTGCCAATAATTTTTTTTTAAATGACAAACAGACAAACTAATGTCAATTTAAATTTAAAATAATACAAATGTGTTTTTCTTTCAAAAAATATGAGTTTGTTTACTAAGATTACACAACAGTTTTTAATTGATTAACGAAATCGATCAACGTATTTTTGTTTTGAAAAGTATACAACCAGAGGAGTGGTGATGGTCTTAAGTTTTAAATTATTTTTTTGAATAGATTGCTTTTTGTTGCGTAAAATATTTAGTACTCAATAAAGGAAAATATAAAAATTTTATGGACTAACGTGCAACATCTCTTTAATAACAGAATTGTTTACAGATTACGAAAATTGCATAATTCTTTATTGTAATAGTTTTTCTCTATAACCAGTTTTATATTTCAAAATCCTTTCGCTCTGCAAAGCATGGGATAACAAGATTATTGTATGTGACTGTACATTAAAGTTTTGGTATTGAAAATTGAAACTCTATTCGGATTTTGCCAAATCCCGTTTTTGAAATCATGCTACTACATTTTTTGTCATAGTTTAATACAAATTGTATCCTTTTGTATTTTTAGCAGTATCTTTTACAGAAACCAGATTGCTAATTTTGCGTTCAAATCCTCCTGTTTTCTCAATCAGACTTGAGACCGGCAACTGTGAAGTCTAGTTAAGAAGTAAGTAGAGTCCAAACGTAGAACCAAAAACCTTATTCAGTAATAAACAGTAAACATAATTTACAAAATTTGATATAGTGTAAAAGATAATCTATTATATTGTGCACTTATAAAAGGGTTTGGTACTAAAAGAGAGCAAGTTATCGTAGATATCGTGAGATTGTCATAGACGGCACATTATATACTGTAATTTTATATTATAAAATTGGAATTATTATATTCATTTTGCACAATAAGGCGTCAATAAGAACCTCACACTCGGCTTGAATAATTTTTTTTTGAACATTCATTCGTGTATAAACTTAACTATCTTAATACTGTTAGTTTAAAATTTGAACATATGTAGTATCAAATAGAAGCGCAGCTGATTATATTTAACTCTAACTTAACTGAGATATTTTATTGGAAGTCTTTTCTCATAAGAAACCAATAACTTCATTATAATTACTACGTTGATATTATACTAACATTGAGATATTAGTATCAAGATTACTTATTGAATAAAAAAATCAAAATGTTCACATTATTACTGCAGTAGTTGTACACGGGACACCAAATAATAATCATAATGCAAGTTTATGCCACCAATAAATAATAAAACAGCAAAATAAAGGTAAATATATGATTAACTACGCAATAATAAAACAATAATAACAAATTTAGATGCAAAAATAAACGGAAACAGAAAATAACTTATCACAAATACCGTTGTATAGAACTCTGTAACAGAAACAAAAAACAATGGAAGAAATAAATTGTTATCATAAATAAATGTTTTTTAACAATAAAATACAATTATTTTAAAGCCAGACAATTTACAAAATGATTTAAAGATTTTTAGACGTATTAAATGTAAACAGAATGGACTACGTTTGCATTGTACGGTTGTGCTCTCAAAGCACAAAATGGAACAAGCATCAGATCAAATTATTATTTAATTTATTAATTCAAAATTAAAGAAGCGTAAACACAGTTAATTCTTTGCAATAATAAAAAAAAAGTTTGATAGACTACAAAAAGGTTGCAGTAGCGTTTTCTTTACAAAATAATTACGAATATGTGCAAAACATTTACCTGAATCGTCTAAAAATTCTACAAGAGTTATCAGTTAAGGCCGGGTCAGATTAAAAACGTAAGTCTAACGGGTAAGTATAATGTGGAAGTTGAAATCGGGAATTTTAATTACATGGATTATTAACAAGTAAAAAAATATTTCTAAACTAATAAATAAAAAAACGGGATATACTTTATTTCCAAAACACAAAATCCAGGGAAAAATAAAACTTAACTTGATAGCATAAACTGTCGTAAAGTAGGGACATGTCCATTGGAAAGTTATTCATCCTTTTCTCTTTTCTTTTTTTTTTAAAGATTATTGCACTGTAATAGGCACTTGTTTTATTATTATTTTTTATATTTTTAATTTTTGCTCGTTTTCTATAATTGTTAACTTCCACTACCTACCTTGATTTTATCTTGATTTCAAATACTTTTTTCTGTGACTAATCCCCCTTTACCTCACCATCCATTTCATATTTCTCTCCGAATCTTACTGATATCATCAATAAATAGAACCGAGGATCAAAATTAATTTTACTCCTACTCATCTCGTATATTAACCTGTAACACATCACAACATTTTTTAAACATAAAAGTGAGTTTTATCATTATGTATTCAAAACGAAATCATGGAGACGAATAATTCTTTTATATAAAAATCGTTTCCAAACGTAAATCTAAAAGTACGGTACTGCGTACATTAGATAACTTCATTTTTATTAAATTTGTTGTAAAACAAAAATTTAAATTATTCTACACGTTTTAACGTTTGACTTAAAAATGGTAAATATGTTTTTAAAAATACATCAATTGTTAACTCTTGACTCAATATAAAAACATAAATTATCAAGTATTTTGTAACTATTATATCAAAACATAAACGTCAATACTAAATGTATTAAAGTTAAAAATAATCAATACAATTATACATCACAGAAACAATAAAATAAACGGACAAATACAGAAATGATTAGAGTTACACAAACCACACCAATGAATAAATCCCGTATTATTCGGTACAGTAAAACAATATATATATATATATATATATATATAATATTAATAAAAATTAACAATTTTAAATATTAAAATATAAACATATTAAAATAAAATTTTTAAAATAATATAATCAATAATCTAGCCAGTCCCAAGCCTGGATAAAGGAGGAGAGTTTGAGCGCAAGGTTAGCAACCTGGCATCTGTAAAAAAATATATGGTGCTACGGAAACAATAAGAGGACGCCATTTCGGCAAACAACGGCAGAAAAGTGATTGCACGTATCTGAATGACAGAGTTACACAAATGACAGGGTTGAGTGAAAACCGAAAAAAAGCTCAATCTTTGATTTGCAGAATCTTCAATATCAACGGGACTTTGTTGTTGTTGTTGTTTTGCTGTAATTGTTGTCTTATTATTTCATGATTATTTTTAAAACAAAAGGGTTTTGTATAATATAATATATAATAACGCTACATGTTGTTGTGACCCCGAATTGGAAACACTGTCATACATGTTCCAGTGATAAAGTTTTAATGTTTCCAAACAGGAAAAGATGATTAGAAAAAGAAAAATCTGAATTAAAATAATTATTTTTGCAAAAATGTCTTATTTCTTAAATACTGATATATGACTGTGACAAATGTCAAAAATGTCACAGAGTGATCTGCGAAGATCAAATAAAAAATTAATTACCAATGTATCTAAAAAGGTGCTAAAGATAATGTTGGAAAACAAGCATTAACAATTAAAACATTTTGATAATCAAATTTAAATTATATTAGGCTGTTAAAAATAAATTAATAAATAAAAAACGGAATTTATTTTAATTAAAATCCAACAAACTGGAATATTAATGAAAAAAAATTGCCGAAAGTATGATAGATGTAGCAGAGACAAATCAGTAGGGCGAATTATATATAAAACTGTAAACATTTAAAAACAAAAAAGTTACTAAGTATTATTAAAACCAGAAATAAAAACTGTAAACATTTTATGCACATCATAGGATAGGTAAACCCCCGTTGTTGTCTCATACATCCTGTCCAAAATTAGCTGTTATCCCAATAATCAAGTTAACCCCCCTTAGACTATATAACAGCCCGTTCCGTGTCCCCAATTTTCAGGATTTTCCACTAGCGCTCCGGAGTCATCGTCTAAAAAGAACAGGACCATTTCTTCCTCTTTTTTCATTTTTCCCTTAAAAGTATTTTACACTAATGTCTGTAGTCTCCTAAATAAACATACTGAGTTAAGTTTTTTAGTCCTCGACGCTAAACCCCATATTATTGCCATTACTTAAACCTGGCTGTTGGACGATATACTCGATAATAAATTGCCAATCCAAGGCTATGGTTTTATCCGGTCAGATTCTAAGCAAACTAGATGCGGTGGTTGTTTCTTCTTTATTAAAGACGGCCTAAATTAGTCTCTCCTCCTTCCTTTTGTTGCTACAAGTCATGGATTCGATTTGCTTTCTATCTCTATTTCTCTCTTTTGGAGACCATGCCAGATTCTCTATTCTCTATAAACCTCCTTTCCTCACTGAGGCCTTTAACTCTGTTTAATTACAAGAACTGTGTTCAATCTTTGCCTTTCCTCATAAATATCAAGTACTTATAGGCGACTTTAATGCCCCTTCTATTAGTTGGGATACCCTATCTAGCCCGGGTAAATCCTTCGATTCCAGCTTTCTTCAATTTTGCATTGAGAATGCACTTTTTCAACATGTGTCCTACACTACTACACAGGGTTGGTTGTTTTTCATCTTATCTAGATTTAGCACTTACTAATGTCCCTGATATAATATATACTATTAATGTTCTTCCTCCGCTGGGAAAGAGTAATTATTCTGTCTTGGCTTACAAAGTTTATCTCCTTAATACAGCCCCCATTACCAGACTCAGTTTTGCGCCTATCCCCAATTTCAGTAATAGTAATTTTGAGGGTTTAAAGAATTATTTTAAAAGTATTGAATGGGATTATTCTTCCACGGACAAGGTTAATAACTTATATGGTCATTTCTCCAATATTATTAAGACAGGAGTTAATCATTTTGTCCCGTTCCGTGTTCCTTCTTTGCCAACGACTAAGATCCCACAGCGTTTTATTTGACTCATTAAACTCCGTACTCGCGAGTTTCATAAATAAAAGTTTACTAGCCTCCCATGTGCATTTAGCCTTAGCAGCCTCAAGCATCGTAGAATTTACAGTCTCCTAAACAAAGCTAAGACTGATAGGAGCCTGCTATTTCTTGTATAGGGTCATATTAGCATGGAATCTTTTACCAAACCACGTTGTTTCAGCTTCGTCTATTGACTTTTTTAAATCGGTGTATAATAATTATTTTCTCCATGATTATATTTAATTTTTATATTCTGATATATATATATATATATATATATATATATAAATTTTCGAGATTTATTTTTGTTGATATTTGATATTTTGAACCGAGTACCAAAAGGAGTTTTCTTCTACATAACTCGTGAATATACCTGAAATACCTGAAATCAAACAAATAATTATCATCATCATTGGGGATAAATACCCCCCACTGGTTATTGTCGCCTAGGGTAGTCCAAATTCAAAAACGTTTGCAGAACATCAACTCTTGTAGTGTGCACTTAATAAACGACATTTGAGGTGTGCTGATTTTAAATGTTAATTACATTCCAAGTTAAACCCCTCTAGTGATACTGATTATCTACAAATGGTAAGCAAACAGACGCCCAATTAAGTAATTTATTTAGACAAGGGGGTTTAGCATAAATAAAAAAACTAAGTTAGCATAATTTAATGTCCTCCAAATTTTCTGTTGGCTGCCTGGCCTTCTTTTCTATTCGGGTAATGGATGGTCTTTCATAGCTAATTTGGGATTTGACAAATATTGCTGGTGATCTGACACTTAATTGTTAATTGCACTGAAACTGCTTATATCTTCGAAGATTTAATCCTTCTACCTTTACTAATTAATTGTTGTAATAATAAAAATTGGTAAAATCATTTGAATCATTTTCATTTATAATTTTGTCCACTACACTATTCTGACTGGATGAGTTTGCGATCTACGTAAAACATGGCCAATCTATTTAGTCGTCTTTCTTTTATTGTGTTAGAGGTACATGGCCAATAAATGTTAAGTGTTTTACAAATATCTGGAAATTGTTTAAATATGTTATTAATTATTAAATGGTTAAGTTTAATTAAAAAACAGCGAGCAAAACCACATGAATCTTAAACAGTTTTTATCATCGTGGACAAGTTTTTGTACATCTATTTGGGTGAGAGTTCAAGTTTCATAAACATAAAGTACTAAACTTTTATATATTCTCATCTTGGTTTTAATAAAAATATTACTTTTGTTTTATAAAAGTTTACTTAAACACCTAAAGGCTAAAGCAGAGAAGCAAATACGACACCGAATCCCTGAAGAACTGGATCCTCTATTATCTATGACCAGGTCTAGGTACGTAAATTTATCAACCACCGGGATTGGCTTACTATTAATAATGATTGGATTTATAAAGAAAACGTTCGCTAAAATCACTGTTTTTTAGTATTAACTGAACAAGTCAAACCGCAGTTCGCAGATTTTCTTTGGTTTCTGCAATATGAAGATCCGCTATTTTGCGACTATTATGAGTTATGCAACTCTCAAATAACCGAAAAACTTTATCAAATATGGAATCAACTACCAAATTGAAAAATGTGGGTACTAAAGCACAACCTTAGTGGACACTTGAGTTTATGTAAATTGCATCAGTTAGAGAATCTTCATTCCGTATTATTGCGTTTGACGACGTGTATAAAGATTTAATAGTGTTAACAATTTTAGTAATAAGAAGATTCCACAGCAAGTTGCGATTATCGTAAATAAAGGCGGCTAAATAATCTATAAAAGTATAGGCTGTTGATATTGCAATGACAGTTCTAATGTTCTACAAACAGTGTGAATTTAATTAATACATCCAATTCCAGGACAAAATCCAGTCTGGTTTGCACGTATACAACTCTCCCGTTCGTAATGAATCCTGCGTAAAACATAATTTGCCAAGATTTTTAAAGCCCTACAAAGTAAGCTGATTTCTCTATAATTAGTAGGATCTGTTGTGTTTTCTTTTTTATGAATTAGAATAGTTTGTGACCATGCTTATGGTATTTTCTCTTCTTTCAAAATAGAGCTTATCAAGGAGTATAAATCTTGTATGATATTTATTCCACCATACTTAAAAGTTTCTATTGGTATGCCATTTACTCCTGTAGCCCTCCAATTTTTCAGATAATGCCACGCTAAAATAATTTCTTCGCGCAAGGGAGCCTTTGTCAAAACTAAGTATGAGGAATCGGGGAATTGAGTATAAAGTTAATTGGAAGTCTCGGTCGCTTTGTGTTTGATGGGATTAAATAATTTCGCAAAGTGAGATGTCCATTGATTAGCAGAAATTGTTGATGAGCGTTAATTTTAAAAAAATTGTTTTTTGCAAAGTTTATTAATCTTCTTGAATTATGTTTGAGTATTGTTACACATTTCAGTATCTTTTAATTCTTTTTTCACATGCTACCATTATTTTTTAATTTTTTATTGAACTTTGTTGTTTATTCCTGTATCTTCTTGTTTTTATTCAATTTGTTGTGCTAATTTTTGTTCAAGCATTCATTTTGTGATATTTGTGTAAAAAAAGAAAGCTAAAATATGGGTCGTTTGGATTGATATTTAAGTGCACATACTTTAATAACACGTAATTACTTCCATTTTTAGTTCTAGTACAGCAACCGTAGAATGCACGCACGTCTTTAATTGATTAAAATCAAGAACATAGTCAATATAAAAGTGACGATATTGTCTCTTATACGTTGTTTAATGACGTGAATGATATTGGAACATTGTGTTAGTGACCACTAAATTATGCTGTAAAGTATAGGTGCTAAGATAGCCACGTTTAAACAATTTCTATTGCCAGTCGTCTATTTGCCAATTGTTGAGCAGCGAACAGCACTTAGCCTAGCGTTAAAATCCCTTATTACAATTATAAAATTCAATTTGTTTTTTAAATTAATTGTTGTGTCTGCCAATAGTTTGTAAAATGTTTTTATTTCTGACTCGGTCTAATTTAATGTGGGAGCGTATGCATTTACTATACCCAAAACTAAATTCCCAGTCTAAAATTTGGTAATCATAATTCTAGAATTAATAGAGCACCAACCAATATGAGCTTTTATTGCACTTGAAGTTGTAATGATTGCAACGCTATATTTGGCTGGTCCAAAAACACAACATTGAGAAGGCCAAAAAGTTGATCCTAAGAGTGATTTTATAGCATAAGCTCCTAAATGACGGGTTTTTGAATACAAAATATGAATGTTATAATAATTGTATTTAACAGCAATCTTGTGCATCCAGTGTAGATTGTGAGAGCACGTTTTATAACCCAACATTACGCGGAAATTTTGGTTTTAATGACTGATAATAGAATAGTTGCTGTCATTGCTATCCCGATCATATGCAACCAGTCCGTCTTCTTCCAAACGGGATAACATTTTCGGTAAACTCACCAATTCTAACAAAAATGATAAATATAATCACAAATTTGCACCTAATTTTGTTTTTAAATTTGAAACATCCTTTTTTTTTGCATTCTTTATCAAATTTTTCCTTTACAAATTTTTGCACAGCACTTACGGAGTAATATGGAAGTATCTTCGCAACTTCCTGCTTTTCTTCACTCGTCAATTAACGTCGTTTATTGAAGAGTGCTACATCCTCTTTACTACTACTGTGATTATGTTCAAAATGATGTTTGCGCAGCCAATACTTATGATCCTTCATTAATTGATATGTAAACATAGCAGGACACTGGAGATCTTGAGTTCTAAAAATATATTAAATATTCGTTACTTGGTTTTCTTTTGACCCGTTCCTTTTGATTTTTGGTTTTGAAATCTGGAACAGCGAAACGTAACAGATTGATAAGAAAATCCGGATCGTACTGACGTTTTTTCGATTGTTTGCGGTAAAAATTGGTATACGTTGCTTTTCATGCTCTACGACATTTTCACATAATGCACCGACGATATAGTCGATTTTCTGACCTTCGATATAATCCCAAAATCACTAGAAAAATAACGGGATAGCACAAATTTCAGCATTAAATACCTCATTAAAATATAAAACAACCAATGAAAAGCAATAGCCAATTAAATGCGTTTTAGAGATAAATTAATTGGAATTCAGCATTTCATTGTAACAAACATACTACTTAATATAAAATTAGTAACATCTTTTCTCATGGTTAAATTTATATAATTTTGAAAAAAAACGGGGATATGTAGGACTTACCCAAATTCTGGAGTTACTAACCGGTGCATTGTCGCGAGTAATATTCACGGACTAGGCAGTAGCGTCTGGAGTCATACTCTAACTTGTTTAAACTTTTAGAATAAAACAAAAATAATATCAACATAAAAAGTTAAACAAAAAACGACAAAAAAATATGATTTAAATTTAATGAATATTTTGCACTGATTAAAAAGTAACAGAAGAATTTTTAGAAATAAGTAATCAAAAAGATTAAAAAAATTTAAGATACCAAAACTAGTTATAAAAATTTTTTAAATCACTTTTCATCGCGAGCGATTTTCGATTCACGATAAGTTTAAATTTATTGCTCTCTCTTTAATCAGATTGCATTTTGCATATTTTAAGATATAATCTTTGGTTTTTCCTACTATTTGTTTAAAAAAACCATTGTTTTTATTATTGATAATTAATTTTTTCTTTTGTTCTGGTTGCTTATACATAAATGGATTCACACTCAAATTACTGTGGGTGTAGTAAACCTGTAAAAATTGGGATGATATATTCCTCATGCGATTTATGGTTTCATAAATGTTATACGGGACTTTCAATAACTAGTTACGCTTTTTACGCTCATTCAGATGAAGATTTTATCTGCAGGGAATGTTTGCATAAAAAATGCAAACCCATTAAAGAAACAGGAGACTTGTTTGAGAATAAAGTGGATAACATATATAAATATTTAGAAGGTAACTGTAACAACACTATAGTGTGCAAAAAAATTTGTGCTCTTGCACAAAATTTGATGCATCTACAATCGATAACAAATATCTATAACAAAATAATTGAGTTAAAATCTCATATCTCCATGTAAGCCCAGCTAATGCAGCTGCAAACTGTGCGTTAAAACTTTCTCAGGAAGTGATTTTTTAACGCTTTTAGGATATTGTTACTAAACAACAAAAGAGCGTAATATTATCATTAAGGGTATGCCCGACACAGTAATGGTCTGGCACTATTAGCTGAATCCTTGTGTGAAGCTTTTAAGGAATATTTTTAAGTGCAGTTTTTTGTACTGGAGAGTTGGTTGCTAGCTGTTCTACCAATCCTTCTACTTATTTAGGTAATTTCAAAATCACTAAGGATATAATCTGTAAGCAATTTAAGCATCTAAAATCTAATTCATGCGGGTCCAATGGTATCTACCCTAGAATTCCTAGGGAGTGTGCCGATGTATTGGCACCAGTTTTCCATCATTTATTTAATGTATCCATTCTTAGTGGGCAAGTACCAGACGTCTGAAAATCAGCTTTCATTAGGCCAATTCATAAAACAGGCAGCAGATGTAGTCCTGATAGTTACAGGCCGATTAGTATTCTGCCTGCACCTAGTAAAGTAATAGAGAGACTAATCAAAGGATATTTAGTAGATTATCTACTGAATAAGAATTTAATAAATTCTGCTTAGCATGGATTTATCCCTTCCCGTTCATGTCTAACCAACCTATTAAAATTAACAAACGGGCTAACTGGGGATTTAGAGCAACACTCAAGTGTGGAAGCCGTCTACTTTGATTTCTCCAAAGCTTTTAATAAAGTCCCGCATTCCCTCATAATAGCTAAGTTAAAGACTTTTGACATAGGTAATCCTTTATTAAATTGGATTAGTAATTTTCTAAAGGATAGATATTTCAGAGTTAGGCTTGGCAACGCGTTATCCACCCAGTGCAAAATAACATTAGGTGTGCCACAAGGGTCAGTTCTAGGTCTTTTATTTTTCATATTGTTTGTCAATGATTTATCTGCAAATATTCAATCAAACATTCTCCTTTATGCGAATGATGTTAAAATCTGGGGCACAAACCCGGAACTTTTGCAACAAGATATTGATAATATATATCTGTGGTCGGTTAAAAATAGGCTTCCTTTAAATTTAAAAACGTGCAAACATATAACTTTTGGACAACCTTTGGGGGTAGCTTTTATAGTTCAGGATAAATTTATTACAACAGAAAAAGTGGTTAAAGATCTGGGGGTAACATTTACGTCATCCTTAGTCTTCTCATTACATCATAAATTAGCGACCCAAAAATGATTCAGCCTGATTAAGTTTTTCAGACAAAATTTAGGCAAAATTCCGATAGATAGCCTTCGATTATTATTTATGTTATGTATAAGGCCACATTTAGAATATTGTATCTAGGTAACTGCCCCATCCCTAAAAGGTGACATATATCAACTGGAAAGAGTCCAAAAGATGCTCTCCAGACTCCCTCATGAGCTTAGTTTTAATCATATTCTGAACGTCTACGAGAATTAAAATTATTCCCATAGGAGATAGGAGACTCCGAGGCGACTTAATCTTAATATCAGTTATTCACCAGCAATAGAATCACGCATTTTTTAAATGTTAATAATGGTAACCTTAGGGGACATTGTCGGAAGATTCACAAACCCAGAGCCCTCACTAATGTTAGACTAAATCATTTCACACACAAATCCATTACAGAATGGAATAAGCTTCCAAGTCATGTAGTCAATTCTAATTCCTTAGGGTCATTTAAGATAAATTATGACAAACACAAGCTCTTCAATTTCATTTAATTTCTAATTTACTCTTTCACTTTTCTCCACTATATTTTTATTACTTTTTTTCACAATTGTTTATTTTTCTTGTCCCAGCTTCTTCCTCCCGCTTTATTCTCCACGATTTAAAATTTTCAGATACTTTGAGAACCGAGGATTAAAAGGATAAAGTCCTACGCACCTCGTGTACCGTCCTAATCCTGATCCTGAACTATTTATTCTAAAACAGTTTATGCTAGTTTTTTAGGCTGTACACATAAAATCTAACTGAACTATTTTCTTCGTTCAATTGTAATAGTAACATGTAGTAGAGAATAATTAGTTTTTTTATAAACTCATTGATTAAAATGTAATCCCTGTAGGTAATCTTTAAGACATTTCTAAGACACTAGTAATAAATAAACACCTACTATTGTATTAACTGGTTTGTTTAATCTACGTTAACCAAATATTAATATTATCTCGTCAAGTGCCGGAGTGGTCTAGCAGTACAGTGCTCAAATTCGGACCTCGATGGACATGTGTTCGAATCCCACCACCGGTGCTAAAATGCTGGCCCACGTTCGGTTTCGCTAATATGTCCACTGCTGAAAAATGTTTTTCGTAAAACATTCAAAGTAACAAACATTAAAAAAATAAAAATATGGTTTTAACATTTCGGTTTTTACCTTTTAACGAATAATATTTCCTAAGTTCACGATTCAGGATTGTACAAAAGTTTACTAGGGAAAACGCTTTTTGGTACTCGATACTAGTGTAACTCAAGTTAACGGGAGAAATAAGAAATAAAAGGCTAGGTAAAGGAGGAAATTTGTAGAAAATTAATTAAAATTATAATCCAAAACAACCTCACGAGGTTCATATACAACAGTTAATCTGTAAACCAACTCAAGAACTTATATTATTGAGGTGTGTAGTCATATTTTGCATTATTTCTGGTGTCTCACTAAGTAGACCAATTATTTTTCAGGATTGTTTACAAGTTGAGTAGGTCAAAACGACTTTAACTACTCAGTTCTCAAATTTTTAGAGGGAAATATGGAATGGATGGTAGGCTAAAGGGGGATTTGCCACAGAAAAAATTAAGGTACATAGTGGAACAGCTAACAAATATAGAAAGCGAGCAAAAATAATTAAAAAAAAATAATTTTGTATCACATTTCAAAAACATTGCAATAATCTTTAAAATAATAATAATAATAATGTAAATAACGCTGTATTTAACGTGTGGCTGTAATGCTTCTTCAGATTACATATATTTTTTGCAAATTGGGAGAGTAGTTGTTAATAGTAGTTAATCTATGTTATTGTTTAAAAATTAGTAAAATTGCAGAAATATCTTCTAATACCCAGTAGTTAGTTATCTTAGAAATACCGAAGTCTGATTAGTCTAAATGAAAAGGATTATTAATTAATCAATAATTATACAAACTCCCAGTAAGTCGGGAGATGGAAGAACACGTGTATTATCAAAACCAAAACTATATATATATATGTACGCGCCAATCCCACAGCAATCATCCTTACAATTATAGCAATCCTAACAACCACAACCATAACAATTGTTCATTTGAACAAAATTATAATAAAGTCATTCTAGTGCCTTGTATGTTGATGCGAATTGTTTACGGGATTTTTCTAAAATTATAAAGAACGATGATTTTATTTTAAATCACATTACTGTTCTTTCTCAACTTTTCTCCCTTTCCCTTCATAGTAGACGTCTTCCTCTCATTTGGAAGCAAGCCTATATTAGGCCTATCTATAAGTCTGGTAATAGGCTGGTCTCGGATAGTTATAGACTTTTCAGTATCCTTTCCACTCCCAGTAAGATCTTTGAAAAATTATTATTTCTAATAATAATCTTATCACTTTTTCTCAGCACGGTTTTTTACCCCATTGTTCTTGTCTTACTAATTTATTATATTATTCTGATAGCCTTACTTCGTTACTTGAGCGCACTTCTTTTGTTGACGCTATTTATTTTGACTTTGCTAAGGCTTTTGACAAAGTCTCACATAAATTATTATTGTCTAAGTTAAAGTCTTTTGGTATTGTAGGGCCTTTGTACGACTGGATTAAAGATTACCATTATTGTAGGAATTTTAGAGTTAGGTTAGGCAGTGATCTATCCAGTCCCTGTCCGATCTCCTCAGGGGTCCCACAAGGCTATGTCCTAGACCCATTACTCCTTATAATCTTTATTAATGATTTGTCTGCGGTAGTTAAGTCAAACATCCTGCTCTATGCAGATAATCTTAAGATATGGGGGTCCAGCCCTGAGGTTCTACAGCAAGATATTTTTAACATTCAAGATTGGGCCTCTAAAAACTTACTCCCTCTCAATCTCTCAAAATGTAAGCATATTAGCTTTGGTAAACCTTCGGGGAACACTTTTAGAGCATCTCTTTTAAATGACTCTCTTATTACATTGATACTATCTATTAAAGATTTAGATGTAACTTTCTCATCCTCCCTTCATTTCTCTGCTCATCATATTCTTGCTGCGCAAAAGGGTTTTAGGTTGATCAACTTCTTTAAACGTATTTTAGGGAATATTTCCATCAGTTGTACACGTCTTTTATATATGCTCTATATTAGGCCACATCTTGAATACTGTATTCAAATTACTTCCCATATCTTTAAACGAGACATTCATAGACTTGATCAGGTTCAAAGAAAAGCTTCTAAAATACCTAAGATTCTACATAATGTTGATCATATAAATCGGCTAAAAAGGTTAAAGCTTTTTCCGTTATTAGATAGAGGACTCAGAGGCGACCTTATTTTAGTTTATCAATTAGTTTATTCTGGGCGTAGTGCATCATTTTTCGTTCCTTCACAGGAAATGTTAAGGGGTCATAAGTATAAGTTCTATAAGCCTAAAGCTTGTACCCGTTTTCGTAGTTGTTATTTCTCCCACAGGGTTATTTCTGCTTGGAATAATTTGCTATCCCATATTATTTCAGCCCCTTCTCTAGATTCCTTTAAGCAAGCCTATGAATACTGTGCTCAGGTTACATCTCCCATCCTAAAATCTGACGCACTTAGATTAGACAAGGTACAGAGGGCGGTCACTAAAAAGCCTCATGGGTTTAAGAACCTTTCTTATCCCCAAAGGCTCAAATCCTGACTTATCAACTTTTTAATTCCGGCTCTCATCTACCCTTTTTTACTTTAGCCCAAAATTCACTCAGGGGACATAACCTTAAATTATCTAAACCTAGATCTTTTTCCAGATTGAGAAGTCATCACTATTCACACAGAGTGATCACTTCATGGAACAATCTGCCTAGCAGCGTTATCTCTGCGTCCTCACTTTCAGCTTTCAAAAAGGCATATGACAATTATCAGCTTTTCAAATTCATTTGATCTATCCTTCTACCTCTGACTAACTTCTGTTATCCTAATATTCAACTATGTTAATTTAATTTTTATTATTATTAATCTTTTGATAAACTTGATAAACAGAACCGAGGATCAAAAGGAGCTTACTTCTGCTCAACTCGTGTATTCAACCTGAACCTGAACCTGATAAGCATGCCCTCCTTAATTTTATTGAACTTTTATTTATATTTCCCCAGTTTTATTCTTTTCCCTCCCCCAGATATATTGATATTTCAGAACCGATGATCAAAATGAGTTTCTCCTACTAATCTCGTGAATCATCCTGTATCCTGTACTGAGTTATTACAGTAGCGTGAGGCGCCACACCTTAAAGTGAGCAAGAATTATTAGAAAAAGCATTAAAATTATTTTTATTGTTAAATTTTATATTAATTACAATTTTTATATTGTACAGTTAAACAATGTTAACATTATTTAAACTTTGTTATTATGCGCATTTTATTTTACATTTAAATCTACCACATGTCATGCTGACCGTGATTTTGTAAGATATTGTCATGTCCCTGTCACGTACCAACAAAAAACTGTTGGCAATATTTGTGGTATGTAATTTTGTATTTTTTGTAATTGTAAATTATATAGTGATGTTTTAAACTGCACAGCATCTTTTTTATTTTAATTAGCCAGTAATGTTTGTATATATCCATATCAAGTTAAAAAACCAGAGCTCAATAAGATTTTAAACTAATATCAAAGTCGTCATCTATTAATTTTCCATTTTTTAATTGATTCCATAAAACAAATTATCCATGGACCGAGTCATTGAAACCAATTACCAGACAAAACAAAAACGGTGACATGTTTGATGTACTCCTGTGACAGCAATGCATCCACTTTTTGTTCAAACACAATAACTTCGATTTTGTTATAATGGATACATATTCAGTTGTATTTCGCTTTCTAACTAATCATTTTTGTTTTGGCTACTATTTTAAATCTGTTTATCTAAGGCTACTTGTTATCAAGTATTTTTGAAATAACGTAATCGTTATTTTTTAAAACTTTGCTTTATTTCTGAGATTGATTAGAATACACAAAACTGTTGAACTCCTTACCGCAAATTTTGTAAAAAAATTTAGTTTCTATTTATCAGTTTTCTAACCTTTTCGGATTTTATAATTGGTTTTTTGACAAATTGGATGCTTAAATTTTGCACACAAAAATGGAAGTACTTTGTGGCTTATACCCTTTAATTTTAAACAAACTTTTTGTACAACATAATCATTATAAAAACCCAACATCGCAATATAAACATACACTTTACAAGGTTCAACACTACGTTTTGCTAATAAAAATGAGGTCCGTTCGTGTATATTTTTGTTATTAAAATATTTGTAGACAATCCACTTGATCTAAAGTGACATTTTGGCTTTGACAATTTATAGCCCTTGTTATTTGTGCTATCCAACATTTGAGAAGTATACAGTGTTGTCTTTGTTTAATTTAGTATTAAAATCCCCGACCGAGGTGATCTCTTGCTAGTTTATCGACTACTCTATACGACAGCCGGAACTTTTCAAATTTACATCAACCAACTCTCTTAGAGGTCATCAAACTTTTTAAACTAAGAACTAAATCTAAGCTCAAACCTTAAAATTCTCACATAGAGTCATCACAGCTTAGAATAGTATTTTAGCTTATAGTTAATTCACCAAATTTATCAACTATATTCCATCGAAATTGACTTATTCTCCTTATCGTTTTACATAGCAGAATATCTTGAGCAGTAATTTTCATTATTGTATCCGTTTTCCAAAAGATTTTTGAAAAAACCGATACAACGAACCAAATTTTCCAGAGTATTTGCATTAATTAACTAGTATGCCAACCCGCAAATCGAAGATGGAGTCACCTTCCGGCTATAACTCAACCCTGTTCTCTCGTTCGTGCTATCACTTTACTGTTTGCGATATGACATCCTTTTATTGGTTCCGTAACTAGATTTTTATAAAGGCTAAGTTACTAATCTTGTTCCTAAACTCTCATGCGATACAAAACTGGTTATGTAATTTTTAAAAAAACTTAGTAAAAAATGTGTTAGTAATTACAATTTGTAAATTCGAGCATTTTATTGTGTTAGTCACGCCCACGTATTGTAACGATCCGTTAAATATATATGTGCTATATTTCCTTTCTATGCATTCATCTCCCGGCTCACAGAGAACTTATATTTTTACTGACTAATTGATAATTATTATATTTTAGATTAGTCAGACCTCGGTATCATCGAGATAACGAACTTCCGGAAGGTATTTTTACAACTATATTCCAGAGATCGAATGTCAGTAGCAACTGCTTTGTTGGACAACATAGAACGGCTATATGGAAATTTTAGTGTTCACGAATATATCAACAACAAAAAGAACACGACCGATTTATAGAAACAGTTGGCACACATTGGTGAAGTAACCTATCACAGTTTGGTTCAAAAATATGACTATTAGATATGACATTTTCAAATACATAAATAAAATAAACATAACATAAAATATGAAGCTTTTGAAATTACAGCATTCACTGGGATCAACTGCAATGCAATAAACTATATAAGAAAAAATGCTAAATGATGTTGGTAGCCTTTCTTTCTGTGAGGAAAGAGCATGGATAATACAAATAAACATGCATAGTTGAGAATCGCTTACATAGTCTGTGTCAGTGTTGTACATCCAGGCCGATTAAACACATCCACCACAGCATCCAACTGAGAACGTTAATTGGCTGTAAAGAAAATTTCGTTCACGTGCGCGTTCCGGATGGCAATTGCTTGATACCTAATGTG
>JAKXYG010001326.1:0-60000 GCA_025895645.1 Cardicola forsteri
TATTTATGAGAAAATACAGTCAAAGTATGACCATTTGTACGATTGTTTCACACGTTCACTATTACGCACTATTATTCTCAAATATGTTCGTTTATGTGAACGACAGCGTAGCACAAGTGATGAATTCATTACACATTTTATGTAATAATAATAACAATAATATTACTACTAATTACAATAATAATAATAATAATAGTAATAATAAAAGTAATAATAATAATAATAATATCAACGATAATAATAATAATAGTAGTAATAATAATAATAACAATAATAATAATGATAATGACAATAATAATAATATTAGTAATAATAATAATAACAATAATAGCATGCATTTTAAAATGTTGATTAAGTGCTAAATTAAAAAATAACTATTGAATTTATTATATATTTTATGCAAAAATGTACTTGAAAATTGCGGATCTCGAATCACATTCTTTTTTCCATCGTTTTCAAAATCTATTAGGATATTTGACATGGGCTGATTAAATACGTCTTTCAAATGCTCTATCCATCGAAATAATTGCTCATCATCTGTTAGAAGTAGACGACTATCTTTTCCTTTGATTGGAATATCGGTGTACTTTCTAACTCCCGACAGTTGATCCACAATTTTATAGAGTCTTAAAATCTTTTTTTTTAATAATAATAATAATAATAATGATATTTTAAAATGTTAATCATGTGTTAAATTAAGGTATAACTAATTAATTTATTATATATTTTATGGAAAATGTATTTTTAAAATATCAAAGTAGAAATGTTGAAGTACCATGTCACTTTTTCCTATATATATAATTTAGTTTCTGTTGAACAAACTTAGCACAGAGTATTATAATTATACACAAAAATGTATTATGATCTTTTTCTTTGATATTGTAGAAAAAAACTAAAAACTGACTCTGGTCAACTGCACAAAATAATTAGAATTAAGCAAGAAAAAAGACTTAGTCAAGTTGTACATTTAACGCTTCAAACACGTACAAGAATAGTGTAGCGGTAAAAATCAACGAAGATAATTCGAAGTCCCAAATAATAAACAATATTATTTTAATTTATCAAAAATTAACATTTAATTTTTGGCAATTAATATTCTTCGAATATTGACAATTTTGTTTGAATGTATCAATGGTACATACCAGTGGGAACGGCTATAAAAACAACCGTTTCCACGCCATTGACTACATCCGTTTCCTCTTATTATTCCGTTCCACTTCGGTTTCCATCTTGGTCTTTCCCACGATCCAATCTTGTAATTTGGCAATAAACGTTTCCCGGTCCCGTCTTTACGTTCTTATTCATCACTAAACGTAGTCAGTACAAACGTAAGGTGTTGGAAGGAGACTACGACTAGGTCGACAACAAAACGCAACCTTTGATGACAAGCAACGCCGCTTGTTACATCAAAACCGCCCCCATCTCGCATTTAGTGAAACGAGGCTACGTATATATATATATATATATATATAATTTAATAGTATAAGTTAATACATTTTCATATTTTAGGTAATATTACAATTTTCCATAAATTCTTTTAAGCAATCAAACATATGGGCCCCTCCGTTTTTAAACCTAATGATGTAAAATTCTACTTTGCACTGAACAATCAATTTTCTTAATTGCATTGTTTTATTTTTTAAGTTATATGCATTATATTTTTAAAAATAAACATTTTTTTACAACTAATGCAAGTATATAATAATTAGAATATACCATGTAGTGTCAAATGAACATATTTTTATATACAAATTGTTGATAACGGTTATAGGTATTTCAAAATAATCATTTTGTTTAGGCAATTTGGCTGATTATGAGTTATGAAGCATTTGGTATTTTTGTATGTTTTCAAATCTACAGCATCAAACAACAAATACCCTTTATGTCTGTGCATTAAACAATTGTTACGGTTAATAAGACGTTACGGTTAATATTGCACTCTTACTTTATAAATAATATTTATTTAATTTATCGGTAAAACGTGTTTACCGACCTTACTAATAGTTGATTGAGTAAAAAGAGAGTTACGTTGTACACCGTAATTCCCTGTTACAAACTTGGCAATACAATTCAAATTTAACAACTATTCAGAAAAGAAGGATAAAGCGTGTTAGCCAGTTGTAGCACATCGAACAATGCACTCGATGATGTAGATTTTGATAGAAAATAAAATTGAAATTTTTCTACCGCAACGCAACGTATGCAATTGTGATAAATGCTGCATCGCAAATATCTACTTGCAATTTTCACACAATCAGTATACAACTATTTACACACAACGTTTGCACCAAAAAAATGTGGCAATTTGAATAATACTTTTATTACTGCTACATTCTTCCAACGCATTAAATTTAAATAATTAAAAACGTATTTTAAAGTACGTGCATGTGAATCTGTTTGCAATATATATATATATATATATATACATATATATATATATATATATCAGCTTGTAAGCAGAAAAAGTTGTTTTTTAATATAATAATGGTAATGTCTATGCATATACATATATTTTATATTTATTTGTTTACATATATATATACGTAATTGTAGAGATTGTTCATATATTTAATAAGGATAAAAATCTGTAATTATTAAATAATGATTATTTTATAAAGTAAGTTCGATAGCATGTAGTAGAAATAATATAGCATGTTTACCAACTGTCAACGTTTTCCTTTTAGACAACTTTCAACACTGTGTGTCTTCTTGCATGTTTTGCAATGTCGGTTTTAATCGAGGAAAAAGTGGCAGCTAGAATGGAAGATTCGTATGATGACGATGATGAATGTGAAGATGATGAAGATGATGCGAACACACCATCAACTACGCCGTATAGACCGACAGTGGCAACGTACAAACCACAAAGGACGCAAAGGACGCAAAGGACGCAAAGGCCACAAAGGCCGCAAAGGCCACAAAGGCCGCAAAGGCCACAAAGGCCGCAAAGGCCACAAAGGCCGCAAAGGCCACAAAGGCGCAAAGGCCACAAAGGCCGCAAAGGCCACAAAGGCCGCAAAGGCCACAAAGGCCGCCTAGGCCGACAGTAACAGCGCACAAATCAAATGATGGGAACACAAATTCCATCAAGAGCTTGATAAAATTCAAAGAAGTACATGGACAAACGGAAGTGTGCAAAGAACATCTAAGATTTATATTACTTCGTTTACTACATGCTTTGCCTAGATCATTACGTTCTACAATGTCAAGTATGTTTTGTATGTATGTTTTGTTTTCGTATAGCATTAAGCCGGGTTGATTCAGTGCTACGGTGCTGTAATCAATTTGGTTGGAAATGCGTACAAGACCTAATGCCAGAACGAAATGCGAGCCCCCGTCTGACCTTGCTAAATGTCTATTTACTAGAAAATAGTTTCCACAAAGGTCACAAGTATTAACAATGATATCTATACATGTACTTAGAATAAACTTTATTACATTGTTTTTAACAACCGTTTAATTCATATTGATGTAAATTGACAAAAAATACTTGTACATTCATTCATACAGTGTCCTTCAATTGAATCTACTTTCTTGTTGGTTTCATCTGTTTCGCATTTATCTTTAAGCAAACACAATATTTTGGGACATTAGCAATAACATAAATGTTCCAAATACCAACTGCAGTAAAAGTGGAATATGTCCATTACAGTACTTTATTATAATTGCACAAAATAATATTATATATATATATATACTTTTATCATTAGAAATAAATTCAAATTATGCAAGAAAAATCTATAATGAAAACGATTTTATCGAAGGCTTTGAACGCGCCATCAATAATGATAATGCGAATGAAAAAAATCAATTTATAAATAAATTAAAAAATTACTTAGACAGAAAAAAAGATGATTATTTAAATGATGAATGTTCTATTTCAGCTGGCAACGTATATGCTGCATTAACATCTCTACAATATTAAATACATTTAATTAATTAAAACAACCATTTTCATATAATTAATTTTGTTGTTTTTTAAATAACCAAGTTTTATTCCGTTTATTTAATTTTGTTAAAAATGTAATAAATAAATAAATAAATATAATAACAAATAAAATATTATAATAAAATGATTCTTATTCAATTAAATGGCTTTTGTTTTAACAATTACCGGACAACAGGTGTGTGAGTATTAGTGTTAGTGCCTTTAGTGCATGTTTGCGTGCAAATAAGCGTAAACAATTGTACAAGGTTGGAGAAATGTCTACTAACGGCTTCTAATAGCTAAAAAATTGCATACATTGTATTAGTCAACTGTACTTTTATAAATTTTGAGGTTGAAAATTAGTGTTGTTTACTCTGTGCATCGTATTAATCACATAATAATAACAATAACTATTGTTATTATTATTATTATTACTATTATATTTACATTTTATAAATTGCCAATTATGTTTTAAGTATTATAGAATATGCAAATACATTTGTAAACCATTAACTGAAAATGTAAACAAAATATGCATAAGTTTATAGTTGAACGAAAGTACAATGAATGAATTGGTAACTACTTATGCATTCCAATCTGCTGACAATAAATAATCCACATTGCAACAGATAAATTGATGCAACTGAAAAGAGGATAAACAGTCAAGTTGACATTGAACAGCTACACAAAAAACACAATAAAATATCAAATGCACACTCATATTCCATAAGGACAATTGTTATGTTTCAAGTTGGCATAATTATTTCTGATATATCTTTGTTCAATTTCATTATACAAATTTCGATTGTAAGTGACGCTAATTTTTCATTTTAATGCGATTTGTACGACAAACCCGACAAACGTAAATATTTTCGTTGTGTAAATCAAACAATTAGTAATTTATTATTAATACAAGTTCAAACTATTGAAAAATAAATAAATGGTTTACTAAAGAAGAAAGTTTATTAAGTTCATTTAAAACAATAATAAAGACGCCTGTGTTTCTGCTGCACACACACACATATATATATATATATATATATATATAATAATAAATCTGAAATATATTTTTATTTTTAAAAAATTCAACAATGTTTAGTATAGATTATTTATTTTTTTTGTTTTACGTTTACTACCTTAATTATTTTACGGGTAAACATTTTTAGCAGTGCACATTTCAGCAAAGCCGAACATGGGCTGGGATTTAGTGCCGGTGGTGGAACTCGAACCTTCAATGTCCACCCAGGTCCAAGTCGAGCGCTGTACTGCCAGACCACTCCGGCGTAGAAAGAACTTGTGTTCAACATTTTAATTACTCCGCCTAGTTTGGATTAGAAATAAACCAATTTAGTCAGTCCCAAGCCTGGATAAAAGACGAGGGTTTGAGCGCGCAAGAATAGCAATCTGGCCTAGTGTAAAAAGTGTATACTGCTACGGAAATAATAAGATGACGCCATTCCGGAAACCAACGAGAAAGAAATAATTGCACGTATCTGAATGACAGAGTTACACAGATGACAAGGTTGAGTGAAAGCCAAAAGGAAGCTCGATCTTCGATTTGTAGAATTTTTAATGCCAACGAGACTTTTGTTGTTGTTGTTTTGACAGTAATAGTTTTCTTATTGCTTCATGCTTATTTTTATAATAAAAGGACTATACAACAATTATCGATATGTATTTTTTGTAACTCATGTCAGTTAAATACTATTGCACTTTAGAATATTTTGAAATATTTATGAGAAAATAAAGTATGACCATTTGTACGATTGTTTTACACATTCACTATTATGTACTACTATTCTCAAAAAATGTTTGTTTAATGTGAACAACAGCGTAGCACAACTCATGAATTTATTACCTATTTTACGAAAAATGTATTTCAAGAATACTGTAAATAATTCAGTTGCTGGATAACAAGCGTATCAATGAATACGATTATTATTCACTTTTTAGAAAAGATTGCAGCGTAGTTGCTTTATAGCCTTACGCCATCCAACGATAAACATACGTATTTCATTCTGTTTGTTTCTGTACAAAACTAAAACCAAAAACAATATACTTTTCAAATTAGTAAATGATGTTTTCAAGAAAGTCAAATGTTGAAGTGTGTAATAATAATAATAATAATAATAAGTGTTTTTTTTTAAATAAAACTGGATGATGTTCATTAATTTACAATAAATTAACCTTGTGTTGCAATTAATTATATACCGCTGTGCACTCAGTCTCTACTGTTACTAGTCTAGATTTCTGTTGACACGTAATCTAGGATGCACCATGTACAGAATGATCAATCATCACCATCAATGAAATTGAGTCTTTATAAGCCGGGGTAGTCTAGCGGTACAGCGCTCGAATTCGGACCTCGGTAGACATGGGTTCGAATCCCACCACGGGCACTGAAATGCGGTGCCAAGTTCGACTTCGTTAAATTGTCCACTGCTGAAAGATACGTTTCTCGCAAAACATTCAAAGTAATAAATATTTTAAAAATATTAATTAATCTTGAGTTGCAATTAATTATATGTAATGTAGTGAATAAATTGTTTTATAACACAAGTTACATTATAATTTTCAGTTTGAATACCATCATCATCATTCCGACTAAAAACCTTAAAAGCGCAGCAGCACATCGTTTACTTCAAAATAATTACTTTTTGTTATGCATTACGCATTAATTTATTGTTGTGGCTTTCTACATAAATCCTTTTTTCAACATTGATACAAGTCATAATCCAAGATGGCGTCCTATATTAAAAAATGATAACTTTAGTATATCAACCGACTCGAATTTGAATTCAAATATTTTTCAATTAGAATTTAATTTTTGTACACATTTGAGGTGTTGGGACAAAACATTATCTGAAAAACCTTTTTTACTACTTATATATTTATAAATAGTATATACAGCCATTACAACAATTACCGCAAAAAAAGTGATTATTTAACTAAAACAGCTCTACCAACTAGATAACATGCAAGAGAAACGTCATTTCGATTATAAAATATACAATAATCATTTTAAATAAAGTATAATTATATATACATATATATTGTAAGTAAAAAAATTTGTATAAAATATCAACTGGTGCAAAATGGAGCAAAATAATTAACATGATTTGCAACGTCAAGTATTAGTAAAAAATCAGATCACATGCAATTTTTTCAGTTACCAAATAATTAAAGACATTACACTACACAGTTCGTTTAAAACAAATGACTACGCCGAGTTTGACACATGGAGTCTGTGGATACTAAGCCTCGATGCGCAATGAAAAATACCATTGAGTAAAGTGAATAATCGTCATTACCATGGTAGCCCAGATTCCACAAAGTCTGCAAAAACATTAACTTTTGCAATGTGTATTTAATCAACGACACTTGAGGTGTGCTGACATTCAATGTTAATTACATCCCAAATTAAACCCCTCCAATGATCTCTGGTGGCTGCATAGGGGTAAACAAACAAACGCCCAATTAAGTAATTTATTTAGGCGTTGTACCGCTTATACCATCCTCGGGACACGATTGTTTTGGCATATTTGGCACCTAGTCCAGGATGCACCACGTGGAGGACGAACAGTCAGGAATATCACCATCATTGGAAATTGAGACTTTATAAGCATTACTCAAGTCCTCAGGATCATCAGCATCCCCAAGCTAAGTTCAATGTAGTGACGATCTGTTTTGTATGTTGTGCATTTTGTTGATAATGTTTGATTCATTCATTATTTCCCATATTTATACGACATAGCAAACGATTCACTTCGATGGCTTAATAAGCGTAACAAACATGGAAGAATAACAAAGTTTCTTGGCTAGTAGACGGCATCCCTGTGACGTCGCCACTGTTCGCAAAGATTGACGAGGCCGCCTGATTTTTTGTCAGGGTTATCTTCCTCTTAGTCCAAGAGCTACATATGACCATTATACGTATACATTTAGATACTTTTTAGGTATCCTGGGTGTATGTTTGCACCCACCCGCCGTAGCGGAGCCCAGTTATACCGCTGTGCATCTCGGACCCTGCTGTTATTAGTCTAGATGCCTTTTAGCACCTAGTCCAGGATGCACCACGTGGAGGACGAACAGTCAGGAATATCACCATGATTGGAAATTGAGACTTTATAAGCATTACTCAAATTCTCAGGATCATTAGCATCCCAATAATGTTTGAGGAGTTGAGTTGAGTGGTTTAGACAGTAGTTTTAACAGTACTAGAAGGTAGGTATAGAATTTGAAAAGCTACAGCTATGCATATGGTTGCGTTAAAAATTATGCATATATTGTTGAAGAACCAGCAAGAGGAAGTCATTTCATACAACTGGTTGAAAAAAGGGTTTTATAAAATCTAACTCAAATCTAAATCTTTATCCATTTTGGTTGGTGACGTGGTTACGTCTTCATTATTTTCCGTATTTATACGGTATAGCAAACGATCGACTTCGCTGGCTTGACAAGCGTAACACAAACATCGATAAATAACGAAGTTTCTTAGACAGGTAGACGGCATCTAAGCAAAGGTCCGCACTTAGTGGGGATCGAACCCATGCCTGTTGGCAGCTTTGAGTCGAGTGCTGTACAAAAAATTATCTAAAAACCTTTTTTACTACTTATATATTTATAAATAGTATATACGGCCATCACAACAATTACCGCTAAAAAAGTGATTATTTAACTACCGTCTCGGGACACGATTGTTTTGGCATATTTCAGGTTTATGTCAAGGCTGAGAGTAGGTAAATGTAAAAAAATCTGTATCAAACTACAAGTACACGTTGACATGGAAATTGTTGGAAAAGTTGAACGAGTAGGAATGTCGGTGTGTTTGAAAACGGAGGTGTTTATTTGTACTACTTTGAATGGGAAAAACGTGGACATTGCTAGACGAAGTCGAACGTGGCCTCGCCGCATTTTAGTGCCCCTAGTTGAGTTTCAAACTTACGTCCGTTGCTGAAGAACCAACAAGCGGAAGTCATTTCATACAGCTGGTTGAAAAAGGGTTTATAAAATCCAACTCAAATCCTATAAATCTTTATCATTCATTATTTTCCGTATTTATACGACATAGCAAACGATCTGACTTCGTGGCTTCATAAGCGTAACACAAACATCTAAAAGCAAAGGTCCGCACTTAGTAGGGAGTCGAACCCATGCCTGTTGGCAGCTTCGGAGTCGAGCGCTGTACAAAAAATTATCTGAAAAACCTTTTTTTACTACTTATATATTTATAAATAGTATATACGGCCATACAACAATTACCACAAAAAAGTGATTATTTAACTACCGCCTCGGGACACGATTGTTTTTTGGTATATTTCAGGTTAGTATCAAGGCTGAGAGTAGGTAAATGTAAAAAATCTGTCAACGTGACATGTGGAAATTGTTGGAAAAGTTGAATAGTAGGAATGTCGGTGTGTTTGAAAACGGAGGTGTTTATTTGTACTTACTTTGAATGGGAAAAACGTGGACATTGTAGCCAAGTCGAACGTGGCCTCGCGCATTTAGTGCCCCTAGTGGGATTCAAACTTACGTCCGTTGGGTTCAACTCGAGCTCTGTACCACTGGCCACTAAGACATGATATTGTTTCCTGTTTTTTATCGAGAAACATTGTATTAGCAAGAGGAGCAAATAAGTAGATAATTTAAGTTTGCATTTGTATGTATCCATTGCTTCACATCATCATCATCGGGGATGAACATTCCCCACCTGTTATTATCACCCTGTAATATGTATTTAATGAACGACACTTGAGATGTGCTGACATTCAATGTTAGTTACATCCCCCGAGTTAAAATCTTCCAATGATCTCTGTTGGCTGCATAGGGTAAACAGACGCCCAATTAAGTAATTCATTTGGACGAGGGGGCTTAGCATCAATAAAAGAACTGAGTACGCGTGCTACAATGTCCGTCCAAATTTTCCGTTGACCGCCTGGTCTTCTTTTCCATCCGGACAATGGTTGGGCTTCCATAGCTATTCTGGCTGGATGAGTGGGCGATCCACATAAGACGTGGCCTATCTATTTTAATAATCTTTATTTTATTGTGTTAGAAATTCATAACCAATCAATGTTAAGTGCCTTACAAATATTTGGAAATGGTTGAACTATTTTATTGGTTATTAAATGATCAAGTAAAATGAAAGCTATATTACGTCGCCGTACTGTTTTTAGCAAAAATTGTTTATAGAAGTGAAATAAAAACAGGACGTGCTAAAGAACTCTTGCTGGGGAATCAAACAACAAATTCGCATAGCATCCCGAATTCCTATACAAAGAGGTTGTTGGATGCAAAGTAAATTTCAGATAACGAATGACCGCTTTTTTGTAACGACGCCAATACGGTCTTCTTCGGGGTTGACGAATCCGCAAACCGTATAATAAATAGGTAAGTCGACATACCTTTTAGGCATCTTATTTATTATGAGACCTTTAAAGATTGAATATCAAGAATTGTCCAATTCACTTGCCGGGGTAGTCTAGCGGTACAGCGCTCGAATTCGGACCTCGGTGGACATGGGGGTTCGAATCCCACCACGTCCACTGCTGAAAGATGCGTTTCTCGTAAAACATTCAAAGTAGCAAAATAATAAAAATAATCGACTTTGTTTCAGTCAATCAAGAACACTGTACAATTGGTATGCCCTAACCACTGAGCTACGGATGACAAGCATTCAGTCAGTGAATGAGCTGTCTTGTCAAACTTCGTACAGATGTCGTTTTTCATACGACGTGAAAAAACTTCGTTTTAGTCAGCCTGGTCAAGCGTTCGACCCCCAAACGCATGGAACGTTAATAATCTTAATGATTTGAGTAATGCCTACATCCTCCATTTCCAATAATGGTGATATTGCAGACTGTTCCTTTTCTACTTGGTGCATCCTGGACTAGGTGCCAACAGGCATCGAGTGGGCTTCTGCTTCGGAAAACGGGTGCAAGCATACACCCTGAATACTCAAAAGTATCTCAAGGTATGTGTACATCATATGCACTCGTTGGCCTAAGGGATACAATCCTGACAAAATATCAAGCGGTTTCATTAATTATAAGAATACTGTCTACCAGCCAAAAAACTATGTTGGTGATCACGTGGTCACCTCTTCATTATTTCCCATTTTTATACATGTAAACGATCGATTTCGATGACTTGATAAGCGTAACAAACGTGGGAAAATAACAGTTTGTTGGCTGGTAGACGGCATCCTTGTGGCGTCGCCACTGTTCGCAAAGATTGACGAAACCGCCTGATTTTTTATAAGGGTTAGCTCCCTTAGTCCAATGGCTACATTTGGTATACGTATACCTTTAGATATCTTTTAAGTATCCTGGGTGTATGTTCGAACCCACCCGCCGTAGCGGAAGCCCAGTTATACTGCTGTGCACTCGGACCCTGCCTATAGGCACCTAGTCCAGGATGCACCACGTGGAGGACTGACAGTCATGAATATCACCATCATTGGAAATTGAGACTTTATAAGCATTACTCAAATCCTCGTGGATCATTAGCATCCCATAACTGACATTAAAGTCCATAAAATACGTTTATTATTTCTTTTCAAAAAAACAATAGCATGTACACATACACTACGAGCCAATTTTGATAAAAAAGTCACTTTTACACAGTCGAAATGCATCGGACATGGATACAACGGCATCAAAATTGACCGTTTCCTTAATCTTGACAGATTTGACATTTTCTTCATGATTATTCACCAAAATGTAGACGTCGGACGATTGGCTATCGACACCATCGGCCGATGCAGCAACAACCTCGGACCATTTGCGATCTTTCACAATACGCTTCAATTCGGCTTCGGTCACGTCGAGAAAACTCATCAGCAACGGTTTGGAAATGTGCTGATATGTTTGCGAAACAATGTTTACAACGACTAAAATGATTAAAATAGATGGACATAACTTCAAGTCGACATGCTTAACCTGTAATCGACAACTTGGCTAGCTACTCAACACTCATGGGCAGTTGTCATATTGTTTACAATATGTAGGTAAAATTTGGTTTCTAACATCAAAACACAATCTGGAATACTTTAGCATAAAAAAGAACAACACGTATTGGATGTGTCCTTCCATTTTATTACAGCGAATAAACCGATGACTTAATATAGATAGCGCAATAATGAGTGCTCAAAACTATTCAACGATATTCTTAATGTAAAGTCGTTAATAAACATTAAAAGTTTAGTTAAAACATTTAAAAACGTAGCTAATGATTTATAGTATTTGAGTAATACTCATAAAACTTTAATTTCCAATAATAGTTATATTTATGATAGTTATTTACAGACAAAATATCGTGGACTAGGTGCACCTACACACAGGAACCGAGTACACAACAGTATAATTGGGCTTCCTTTTCGGTGGATAGGTACAAGCTACAATCAGGATACTTTAAAGATATCTTTTAGATACCTTTTAAGCATATTGGATATATGCACCACACGTGAAAGAACATCACCATCATTTAAATTTGAAACTTTGTAAGCATTACTCAAATCCTCAGAATCATTTGCATCCGTAATCGGTAAATCTAAAAAGCTACTATAACTCGAGCGTGCATATAGATGAATAGATGTATGCAACCGTAAGCAAGTAAAATAATTAAAATAGTGAATAGAAATTAAATCTTGTGAGTTTAGATAATTGGACTAAATATTTTGAAAGCCAACTTAACTGTTCATGTTCAACAGTTGAAATCAACAAGAGCAATACAACCAATCATAACCGGTCACGTCATATTAACCGTCTGTTGATAAAGTGCAATGTGCAATTAAGTAGCAGCATAGATATTGTTGGTGACATAATTACCTCTTCATTATGTTCATAATTGTCCTCTACAAATTCATATGCTAAGGAAAGTTCAAATTTTTATTTTCATTCATTTTAGTTGGTAACGTAATCACCTCTTCATTATTTTCCATTTTTATACGGCATATAAAAGATCAACTTCCATAACTTAATAAAATTTAAAAAATAATAATAACCATAAATAATAATAATAAACGTACAAGAATAACGTTTCTTAGATTGTAGACGGCATCCTTGTGACGTCGCCACTGTATGCAAAGATTGACAAGGCCGCCTGATTGTTTGTCAGGATTATCTACTTTAATCCAATGGCTACATGTGGTATAGGTATATATTAAGATACCTTTTAAGTATTCTGGGTGTATGCTCGCACCAACTCGAGCACCAAGCCGAGTTATACTGCTGTGCATTCGGACCCTGCTGTTATTAGTCTAGATGCCTAGGGGCATCTAGTCCAAGATGCACCACGTGGAGAACGAACAGTCAAAAATATCACCATCATTGGAAATTAAGACTTTATAAGCATTACTTAAATCATTAGGATTATTAGCATTCCCAAACGAATAAGAAACATCTTTAGGTTGACCCACTGATAAAAACCGCCCAATGTATGCGACTTTGCATTGGATTCTAATCGATGTAAATCTGCATTCAAAATTGCACACATGAAGGAACAAAAGCAGGTATCACCATAATCAAAAATTAAGACTTCAAAAGCATTACTCAAACCCCCAAAAGCACCAGAAGCTCAGCATTTTGGTGCCTTCACTACCTAATCATCCTCACACAAACAGTGGCAGATAATTTAGCCAATGTTAGATGCATACTTAGCTTCTTTTAAATACAACATAGCTGGTAGCAAAGCGACTAAATGTAAACATACTAGAAATCATTCTCGTCAAGCATTTGAAGTAATAAACCCAGAAAACAAATCAAAATAAAACAGGAAATCCACAATTTCATAAGCTTAATAAAACTAATAATCAAACACATCAAATTTAATAATTAAAATTAAAATATTTACATGTTTGAATTGATTCCCGAAATCCAGGTACAACTGATACTAATTTTGAATCTTTTAACAGCGACTAATGGTTAGATTAGATGAATTACTTACCCAAAATTCTGGAAATCTACAAGTTTCTAACAATGACCCCAATTTAACAACAAAAGATAGAGGTTCTTTGTTAAGCTTTAAAAATAAATAAATACATACATAATGCTTACATGATCCAGCTGAATTAAATATTTACACAATGTGAAATCTGTCAAGTCAAGATTTGCAATTGATTTTAACAGCACAAGTTTCGCATACTCTGCATTAAAAAATTCTGGATAAAACTGGTACCTAGTATTTAAAGCATTATTGAACTTAAAAATTTACAGGCGTAGTAATGCTAAATTTGATTCAAAATCATATTCATTGTTTTCAATTTGCCACATCATATGCTTTTCCAACAAAAAACGATTTTGAGGATTGTAACTAATCATTAATAATAAAATGTGCCATACCTTTCAATACCTTGAATACGCTGCTGCATTACGGACTTAGGATCCATGATATGTAACAAAAATCACTCGCTTCAAGGTTAAATTACAAATAAAGTGCAAAACTATAAAATAATTTGCACTATAAAATATATAATTATAAATATATTAAACAAATTTTAACAAATTTTAATAATGTTAAATATAAAATACTTAAATATAAAATATTTTTTAATAATAATTTAATGCTTACTTAATTAGAGGTGAAGTACGTGGTTGACTTAAATATCCATTTTGTAGCTGCTGTATATCACAAATTTTTGAAAAGCTAGAAAATGCTTGTAAATGAATGTGATAGGTTTATTTGAAGGTCACCTGTGATTGGTTGATCATGTTGTATCGCTTTATTGGTTTTGTAATATTTTCATTTCATATATAACGTTGAATTTTTGTGCTGAGCGTCATTTTTTATTGTTTACGCCAGTTAACTATGAGGTGGATGGATGTGCTGTATGATCTTTGGAGTAAAGTGGTTTTATTAATCTTGAAATTTGAAGAAGATATTTTTTCTGATTTTTATCACTTTGAGTCGAAAACACGTCCCGATGACCCTTTACATCCTTATCATTACGTTCACTTTAGGTGTTCAAGATGTCAAATGCAACTATCAAAAAGTACTGGTGAACGTATAACGAAGTAATTTAATTTTTTTGTATTGTTTATATGTTGTTTATTTTTCTGCTTAGGTCGAGAGATTTAGGGTGTCTAGCTGAATTTAAGGTAAGGTTAATGAAGAAAACTGGCAAGTATTCATTTTGGCGTTTTCATCTTGAGTACAATCATCCGCTTTCGAAGGAGGAAGCTTCGTTGTTTCCAAAACGGCGTCGACTTAATTCTTTGCAACAGGAGAAAGTGAATGAAATTTTGGCCCATTACTCAGTTAGTGATGTACAAAAGTACATTAAAGATAAATTTAACAAGGAGTGCACGACCAAGGATGTGTACAACATGCGATCAAGATTTGGTCGAAGTAGGATTAGATTTTCGCGATTTGCAGGAGTTCCTTTTTTACCAGAGGTTATAGATCAGATAGGCGAGGAAGGCCTGGTCACTTATGAACGGAATGAAGACGATTATTCCGTTATAAGTTTTTGCCATTACCAACAACGAGAATTTTACATAAGGCCTTCCCAGAAAACGTTTGTTTGGATGCCACATACAGCACTAACAATGAAAAGTGAGTATTAATTATAATTTACAATTTTTAGTTATTTATTGGTTGCATTGGTTGTTACGGACTCCAATAGAACATCTATTCTTATAATGCATTCACTGATTAAGGACAAAAAAGCCTTAACATATATTCACGTGTTAAGGCATTTTCAACTACTGATGGGTGACACAAGCCGAACATTGTCTTTCACAGTTGACTGCGCTCCAGCCCTTCGCAGCGCACTGAGACAAACATTTCCCACATGCGATGTAAACCTTTGCTATTGCCATGTGATACGGGCTGTTAGCAGAAAAGTATGTTTTATTTTAATATTTTATAAAATAGTTGAGAAATCCTAATGTTCGCTCATCTTTTCGAGCCTTAGCTACGTGTCACTCCAAAAAAATGTTTGAACGTACAGTTAATGAAATAAGAAGAAATCATCCGTTAGAATATAATCAAGTTATTTCTAGATAGATACGTTTAAAAAATCTGTGGGTTCCTGCATTTAAAAATACTATGAATGTTGGTAATCACACAAACAACCGTGTGGAAAATGCCCACAAGCATTTGAAAACGGTCTTATTTAGAAATGCTTCAATAGCAAAATGTATTACATGTATTTGGGATTATATGAAAAGTAAACTGGACAATTTGTGGCGAACTCATTATAGTACTGATCGACTAAGAAATGATGGTCAATCGGAAACTTTGGAGAATGCCTTACACAAGTAATTTTTGTAAAATTTGTAATTTTTCCAGTTTGACGTCGTATGCTGCATGGACGGTTGTACGACATTATAATAAAAAAAGAACAATGGGCAGAACACCCAGATTATCAATTGAGAAAAAGAGTAGATTTTGCTCGTCTTTATTTTGAAAATTATTATAATGAAGCGGTGGTAGACAGGGTTTATGGTACATGCACGTGTACGTTTTTCAAAACTCTGTTTCTCCCCTGTGAGCATATAATAGAATGTCATGAAGCCAATATTTTACAATGCGGTATAGTTAAAATTTTATAATATTTTTTTAGATCTATTAACTCACAGCTGCAGATGGACTCGGCGATATTTAAAATCTACAACTGTCGAACTATCTGCAGAAAGGAGAAAACCGTTTGTGCAGCCAATGTCCAAAGAATGCCTTAAAGTCAAAAATGAATTGTGTAAGATTATTAAGAAAATGTGTTCCAGGTTGGTTTTTATATTTATTAATGTTTCAGTAGCGATGCAATCATCCCGAATACTTGGCTACATTTTATGAAGAAGTGCAAAGAAGTTAAGGGAACGCCATACGATACTGTAATTGATCCTGTAGATCGCGATTTCCAAGCTAGAAAGTAAGAGTTACATTAGTTAATTTTTGTAGTCAATTGGAACAATTTTAGGTATATCACAATGACAGTATTATGTCAGCGTGTTCTTCCCTTAATACGGATGTGTAATTACGTACGTTCAAATACGATGACAGAGAATGCATTATCAGATGTCTGTGATATTTTTATTTTATTATTAACGGTTTGAACTATTGTCATCAAAGACTCTTCTGTGATTTTATTGTTGTTGTACAAAAATACGTTTAATAAATAATAATTTTTTTATCAGTTTGTATTCTTTGTAATTACTGCTGTACCTTGAAATGAATAGGTAGTTAATAATAATATGGGTAAAGGACACATAAGCCGATTAAGTAAATAGGACAATTTGATAGACTGCATTATTTTTCACTTTGATATTAATTGGATAATTTACAGAATTTAGGATTTTTACTTTTACTCTGATAATATTCAACACGTAATCATATTCGCAAAAAAGTATTGGTTTTTGGTAAACAAAATAAAGATTTATTGTGATGGTTCATTACATAAAACATGCTACATTGCTACATTGCTACATTTGAGCAGATAATGAATCGTTATCCCACAAAATTCAATGTCCTAAAATTAGAACTTTAATATGCACATAGTTTTCATATACATCATATAGATGATTACGAAAATATAAGAAGTTGGAGTATTTTGGTGCAACATATAAATGCGTTTACTAGGATATTCAGTTTTTGCTACGTTAATTTATTCTTCTATTTGTATGCCTGAGTACCATTTGTATAAGTTGAATGATACGTAAAAGTTATATTCCAGTTTCTAAGATTATTAACCTTTTATTAATGTACATACTGTAACTGTGGTTATTATTAGTATATGTAACTGCAAACATTTTTCAATTTATAAAATTATATGTATATATATATACATAATGCACCAAGTTTATTTACATAATTAGCATGTATAATAGTAAACAAGTACAGTCATTTTCTTAACAGCAATTATTATTATAATTAAGAACACGTAGGTATTAAATCAACATCATTTTAATACAAACATTATTATATAATGGCAGAATGAAAGCCGTTTGTATTATTACAAAAACCTATTGAAATAGATTCTTTATTACTACATAATCAGAATACAATGTATAACCATTTTTTTACCTATAAATTTTTAAGTCAGACAACCTTTGTGCCACGCCATATCAATCTTACAAAATAAAAATACAAAGTTAAATGCACCTACTTATTACAATTAATTTTGTAATTAATTTTAACTACTGGCTCAACCTTTTATTATGATGGAACAGTAGTACAGGAATTCCTACTTCTTGTCTTAGGTATTAGTTATGTTCATGGTTTACTAGTTGTAAAAACAGCCTCATTTACTTTGTCCCATTAGTTAATGAGCGCATATACATTATGCACATAATACACAAAAATTATCCTTTAGATTTAACACCTGGATTACTATCCACGTTTTTAATAATTATAGTATTCGTCGATAATAAGTATGGATATATCAGGCCTCGATGTTTTAATTACTTGTGTCTGTCCGTTTGCATTAAAACATACAGTATTATCATCCCAATCCAACCTAATAATAGGCGTAAATGTGTCACTTAATTTTGTTATGTGATTCTTACTATTATAGTGTGCTAAAATCCTATATGTTTACATGATTTTTATTATGTTTATATGGGGAATGTTAAGTACCATAATTGTGGTAATTACCTTTTATTTAGTTTTTATTTCAGTGACTTTCTTTTATACTTAAACTGCAATTTACAGTTGATTAAATTAAGATCCATTTATTGACTTTTATTAAAACAACCAAAATATAGAAAACAACTTTATTTATGTTAAATAATAAGCAAAACACTACATTTTTTATACGAGTATTGCCAATTATACACATAAACAGTAGCTATATTAAAAATACTTTATTACTTTACTTAACCGACATTAGTTATTTACTCTAGGCATACAAATAGTTGACAATATTCCTTTTATTCATGTATAGTTTGATTTTAAGAAATAAATGACACCACCGTTATCTGAATAGTTACCACACAAAATTACAATGAGAAAGTATGCATATATTTTACAAAATAGGTTCTCTCAAAAATGTAAGCCATCTGTAGGCATTTATATTACGTCAACGTAGCTACACGCTTAGCATAGATCAGGAACTTTTATATTTCATTGAGTCATACACGTGACACAGTGTCAATAAACAAAATTTACAAATTACAGTAGTAACTGAAAACGGTAATTAATAAAAAATTGCATTATTTCTAGGGTTAAAGTAGAAAAATGCTACATTAAAAATTATAATTAAAGTAGATGCCATCCAATTTTCCAGAAATTTTTATTACATTCAATTCAACTTTAAAAACGTTACTACTTATTTACTGTTGTAACTTATATTGACTATTTTTCAGGGGCAAATCTCATTTTTCACAATTTTTTTAATTGGACTCCTACGCTTTTTTTTGGATAAAACTGAAAAATGCTTTTCATTGGTTAAAAATTTATCAGGCATTTTATTTCTTTAAAAAATTCATGATATAGAGCAATTACCCTGGCTTCAAGGTTAAATTACAAATAAAGTGCAAAACTATAAAATAATTTGCACTATGAAATATGTAATTATAAATATATTAAACAAATTTTAACAAATTTTAATAATGTTAAATATAAAATACTTAAATATAAAATATTTTTTAATAATAATTTAATGCTTACTTAATTAGAGGTGAAGTACGTGGTTGACTTAAATATCCATTTTTATGTAAAAAAAATTATTACAATTTTTGTAGTATTTATTTTTGTTTTTATATTTGTTTAGTTTTTAATTTTTTTAATGATTATTTTATTTTCTAATTTCTTTCTTTATCACAACCTCAATCCCTTTCCAACATTTTAAATGTAACAGAACTGAAAAAGGAAAACGATTGTCTTACACAACTGGTACATTAACTTGTAACTGATAAAAATTTATTTATTGTACATTATTATTTTTTGTACAATAAATTTTTGGAGTTAAAAATTACACAAAAATATTAAAATTTGATTAAGATTATGCCAAACCCTGTTATTAAAATTATATTACTTTTAAATTTTTGTCGCAGTTTAACAAAATAGTATTTTTTTGCTGTTTTTTAGTAATATTTTTACAAAGCCCAGGTTACTAATTTTGAGATTAAACTCTTATCCATTTTCAACTAGAGTCAAAACCAGCTACGTTAAAGTTAAAAAAATAATGAATTAAATTAAATTAAACCAAATTAATAAATAATATTAATAAAAATTTAAAACTTACATATTTGTTGATATTACTTATTCAAATCACTGAATCTTACAAAAATCTACAAATGTAAATTATTGTTTGTTTATTTTGCAGTAAAATTAATTATTACTTAAACATAAAATATAATTAAAACTGTTTAATTAAAGGTAGTAAATATTTTTATTGTTAGGTATTTAATTTCTAATAAATATAATAATTCTATGTATATAGGAATATTATTAGTATAAATTAAAAATAAAATGGGACCTAAAATCATATACATAAAATCAATATTGTGCCACTGTTTAATTATATTATTTATATTTAGGTTTTGTAAACATTATGTTAATAGTATAAGTAACATATTTTATAGAAAGTAATATTTTGTACCAACATCATTATAAAATTCTAATTTAAGTTAAAAACAAAAATATTACCATTTTTAAAATTGAAAAAGAATCAAATTAACTGCTTAAAAATAAATTATTCTCCTTATATTGGACATTCATTTACCCAATATGTTTGTTTTCCAACTAGATACAGAGTGGGCAGTCTCCTCTCATGTCTTAACTTAGTTTTTACCAACCCTCTCTAATAGACGACATCAAACATCTTCCTCCTCTTTAAAAGAGTAATTACTCTCTCTTGTCCTATAAAATCCACATACCTACATCTGCTTTAGATTTCAAGCCTAAATCCAAGCCTATTACAAAATTATTTTAACAATATAAACTGGGATAACATACGTACATGTGACATCTACCAACTGTATAACAATTTTTTAACACTATTAAGAATCCCAATTCATTCCCGACTCAGGCTTCCACGTTACATAATTCGGTTATTTAAGTAAAGTAACACCGTGTTTTACAAGTGGAATCTGTCGTGACTCTCAAATTCATATTACAAATACTTAGATTTGCGTCACATATGCGTGGTATGTATCAAAGTACTTAAAATTTTAAGATTCCATACTCTTCTGAACAATGGTAAATTTGATAATAACTTCCTTTTTGAATTTATAAAAATTAAACGTTTGTGCGAAACTTTTCTCTTCCGGTAAAAAGATCAACAATGATCCTTCCTCTTGTTGCTTGAGGTTTATAATACCTTTAGTAAATATTTTATTTCAGTTTTTAATACGGACTACCCCAATGGTCTTTATCCAGATTCTACGGTATTCTCGGGTTATCATATGATTATTTCCTCACTAGTGTTAAAGTACCTCTCTACACTAAAATTTACATCTCGGGGTGTTGACAACGTGTATTGTCAAGTAATTAGAGAATGTGTGTTTGTATTAGCCCTTTTCCCCGCATAAATATTCAATTTTTCTGTAGACGAAGGGAAACCACCCAAAACTTGGAAATGGGTTTGATCAAGCCTGTCTATGTCTGGTTGTAGGTTTGAACCCGATAGATACAGGCCTATAAGTATTTTATCTGCTCCAAGTAAAATACTAAAAAAATAATTAAATTTTGGCTTAATAATTTTATCGTAAGTAATAACCTCAAAAACCTGACTCAACACAGGTTTATGCTATTAAAATCTTGTTTTTCTAATATGGTGTTATTTACAAGTAACCAGTCGATTTTAATTACTTTGAATTCTGCAAAATATTCGGCAATGTACCCCACTCCGCATTGCTGGGTAAGTTTAGGCATTTTAGGATCAGTCCTCTTTTTCTTGATTTGATACATGGCTTTCTCCCGATTCCAAGTGTAAACACTTCACTTTTAAAAAGCATTTAGGCACTATATTCAATACTGCGTTTGTTTGAAAACTCGACTTTTTAAATTGTCCAAAGTTAATATTTACCAATTGTTGAGATTGAAGTTGAATACTATTCAACATTTAAAATTCGAAAACATAATACTCGCGAGGTAAGGCGCGCGTCACGCTACATGTCCATTGGAGCGTTATTCATCTTTTTTTCTTTTCTTTCTTTTTGAAGATTTTTGCAGTGTTTTTTGCACTGCAATAGGTACTTGTTTTATTATTATTTTTGTATACTTATAATTTTTGCCCGTTTTCTATAATTGTTAACTTCCACTATCTACCTTGATTTCATCTTAATTTTAGATTCTTTTCTGTGACTAATCCCCCTTTATCTCATCATCTATTTCATATTTCCCCCTGAGTCTTTCTGATATTATCGATAATTTAAACCAAGGACCAAAAGGAGTTTCTCCTTATTAACTCATGTATTAACCTGTAACCTGTTAACTTTTGTGTATTGTGAGAGTTTAATACATGACAACCGTTGGGGTTTGGAATTCAAAACTTACCAGGCGTTGAAGTTTGAAGTCCTATACTGGTACATTTTGAGTTTTTTGGAAACTCCACTAGTTATATTACCCAAGGTCAATATTTATCAGTTGTTGAAAATACAGTTCAATATATTATTAAATTTAGTTCTGTTTAAGTTGGTATACAATTTTGCCAAATATAAATAATAGTCGATTTTTTGGTGTTTAAATCTAAAACCACTGTGTCATTAACCTTTACCGAAATGCCAAAGCATACATTTTCAAAAAAAAAGATAACAAACAGCTTAATACTTATTTACATTTGGAGTTTGAAAATGTAATACTTTTCAGATTTTGTGCATTGTAAAGGTTTAATACTTGCCAACCGTTAGGATTTTAATTTCACAATTTGCTAATCGTTGAAGTTTGAAGTCCAATACCGCTAAAATTGGAGTTGTTTAAAACTCAACTTGTTATATTAACCGAGATCAATATATATATATTGATTAAAAAAACCACAGTTCAATATACCGTCAAACCATTTAAGTTTTAAATTTTTTTGGCGTAATTTGATGGACAGTTCTGCCAAATTTCTATATCAACCAATTTTTCCGGAACTAAAACCAATATTCTCAACTCATGCAAAATGCCAAGGCGTACATTTTTGAAGGAAGATAGCAAACAGTAATTGGTAAACGTGGTTTCGGATGTTATTCTTTACAGTACCAATGGGGAACCAGTGACAATGATAGGTGCATGATCATTACCAAGTTCCAGTGCCATAGATAAATAACTCTAGTTTATTACCTAATAACTACTACATGACACATAGGGGTTTTTAAAGTTAAAAAATAGGTTTATTTGAAACAATCTCTTATTAAATAATCATAAAAGGGTTATTGAACAGTATATAATTAAAGGATATATTAGGATTGTTGATAATTATATTGATGTAAGCCTATTTAAATTGTATATACCTTATCATCTAGTAATGACTGTTAACAAACCTGGAAAGGTTAGGATTGTATTTAATTGTGCAGCAGAGTACAAAGATGCTTCCTTGAATAAGTTTTTATATCAAAATTCACAGTTGGTACCATTGGTCAGAATTGTGTTAATGCGATTTTGCACTGAACGTATTGCACTCTCGATAGATTTTAAAGAAATGTTTCTTTATTTAAGGCCACCACCTGAGGATTACAATGTTTTAGGATTTATCTGGTGGTCTGATAATAATGTCGAAAAGGAGCCAGTATAATATTGTTTTAATGTACATCCATTTGAAGCTACGTTATTACAATTCTGTGCACATTATGCACTGCTGCAAACAGAACGGGACTTTGGATGTAAATATATTCAAAATATTCAAAATGCTATTCAAGATTATTTTCATGTTGATGATTGTTTATCTTTATTTAATTTAGAACGTTAAGTCATAAGTTTTACAAAGAATTTAACGGAAATGATGAAAAGGTTTGAGTTTCGCTTAATAAAGTAGAATAGTAATAGCAAACACGTATTAAATACTATTTATTTTAATAAAAAAAACAGCTACAAAGTGCCATGATTGTAAAAGTTTACTCATAAAAAAGACTCTGCATATGCACTGAGATGCTAAATGTAATCATTTAAGGTTTGTGGTTGCATAAAGGTGCATTTTACTCACAGATAAGTTTTGTAACGAGTGGATGTCTGAGCAATCGTTTCTTAAAAAGCCTATAATGTCATAAAGATACCCAGCAATCGTGAGTATCATAGACAAATTAGAGTATAAAAGTACTGCAGTAAATAGGCTTGTGGTCAGTGATAAAAATAATTTTGATGAAATTATTATCTATTTTTTCAGTTGGTTTAAACTGTTTAGAATATGTGTATAGCTTAATCAATTTCGGGATTGTATTAACAATTATGACTGCCCAAGATATAAATTTACGGTTAACAATTGGGGATCTCATGGTTGGGCAATTACATGTAGAAAGGACATTAGGCAGCTAACACTACTTGGAAGTAATAATAATAATATATTTCTTTTTAAAAATCTTTACATTATTTCTTCTTTTTATTAAGTATTGATTGAGTTTGTTTGTTTCGTATGTTTGCGGTTGTTATGTATGGGTAATCATCAGGTGTCTGATGATTGTGAACACTTGCCTATAGAAAGGAATCTGGGTATGCATTGGAATGTTAAACGAAATGATGTAAGGTTTATGGTTAAATTACCAGATAAACCCTTAACAAAGAGAGGAACCCGCTTGGTTTAGTATTTTCTAAAATTTTACTGGCCAAAGGCATTATGCAAATTGAACGTTGGTTGGGATGATCCAATATCAAGTGAATTAAGGTTAGAGTAGTTAAAATGGAGAAAAAATATTAACTTGTTAAATAATATGATTATAAACAGATGTTTACGTCCACTCCATTAATTAAATAATGTAAAGCCTACGTTACATACATTTTTAAATGTATTAGAAATTGCGTATAAAACAACGATATACTTTAGATTCCAGCTAGCTAATAACCAATTCAGATCATCCTTATGGCTAAGTCTCAAGTAACTCTAATTAAGGCCATAATTATTCCTCGTTTAGAATTATTAGCATACGTGCAAGCTGTTAAATTTGGACAATTGGTTAAATGTAAACTTAAAATAAAATATTTTTTGTATATTATTGAACAGATTCAATGATTACATTATATTATATTAGCAATACAGCAACCCGGTTTAGCACATTCGTAGCGAACAGATCTGGCATTATTTATCAATATTTATGCCCAAGCGATTGAAGGAATATTGTTTCTAAAAAGAATCCAGCGGATTTTACATTAAAGTGCATTTTACTCACAGATAGAGTTTTTAGCAACTGGATATATAGGCGAAAGTTCATCCGGCCCAACACGGTTTCTTGCCACAAAGATCGCGTCTCTCTATTTTACTATCCTACACTGATAGTCTCACATCTTTTCTTGATTAAGGTCATAATGTAGATTCTATTTACTTTGATTTCGCGAAGGCCTGTGATAAGGTTCCACATTTGTTATTACTAATCTGGGTATCTCAGGCTCCCTCCTTTCCTGGATTAGGGAATTTTTAACGAATCGTAGCTTTAGTGTTAAATTGGGTTGTGACACCTCTCCTTGGTGTGCAATTAGCTCAGGAGTTCCACAAGGTTTGGTCCTGGGCCCTCTACTATTTATTCTTTTTATCAATGACTTACCAACAGTAGTTCGTTCAAACATCCTGCTCTATGCTGACGATGTGAAGATCTGGGGCTCCAACCCTGAATTACTGCAATCAGATATAAGGAATATTTATGACTGGTCCTCCGCTAATAAACTCCCGTTAAATTGGTCTAAATGTTTTTATTTAGCATTAGGTAAGAGGAACTCTAATAGTTATTTCGTGCCGCTACCTGAACAGCCGCCCATGCTAAAAGTACATACGGTCAAAGACCTGGGTGTAACAATCGATTCATCTCTCCATTTTTCTACTCATCACTCTAAGGTTTCCCAGAAATGTATACATCTTATGCATTTTTTCAAGCGACACATAGGCAAAATCTCTCCGGACCTATCTCGACTTTTATATATGTTATATATTAGACCTCATCTCGAATAGTGCGTCCAAGTAACCTCCCCAGTGCTCGTTAAAGACTCGACGCTGTTAGAAAAGGTGCAAAGAAAATTTACAAAAATACCCACGGTTCTTAAGTATTTCCCGTTTGGAGACAGGCTTTCTAGTCTAAATCTTTTCCATTAACAGATAGGAGACTCCGAGGCGACTTAATACTAGTCTACCAATTATTTAAGTCTGACTCTTTATATCCTTACTTTGCTACATCAGAAGATAATCGTAGAGGACACAATTTTAAGCTGCTTAAGCCCCGGGCGAATAAGAATATCAGGCAGCACTTTTTTTCCCATAGAGTCATATCTACCTAGAATAACCTCCCGGCTTACATTGCTGATGCTCCCAATCTTCATGCTTTTAAATTATTATATGACAAGTTTGCATTATCTAATTTCGTTTAACTTAAGTCATATTTCATTTTCATTGCTTTATCTTGTATTTTTAATTAATTGATATTAATATTTTTAAACCGAGGACCATAAGGAGATTTCTCCTAATCAACTCGTGTATTAACCTGTAACCTGTTAAAAAGCCTATAATGTTATAGAGAGATAGTAAGTATCAAAGACAAATTAGAGTATAAATCAATTTTTGTGACTAATTTCCTTTTACCACACCATCTATTTTATATTTTTAAATTTTAAAACAATTTGAGAACCGAGTACTAAAAGGCGTTTTGATCCATTCAACCTGTGTATAATCCTGAAAAAAGCTCTAAAACCTAACAAACGGTAAAGCTAAATAATATCATAACAATTAATTAAGTTGTAGTATAAAAAAATATTAGTAAAAAATTATTATTAATAATAATTATTATTACATTAAATTATTTATATAAATCACAGTTTGTTTAGTTACCATGGTAACTAGTACAGCTCAATATGTGGAATAGTATTTCGAGTGTACAAAATTTATTACTATCATGTTAAGAAAAGCAAAAATTGTGTTTATTTTTTATTTAAAAATTTTATTTTATTTTACTTTATTATTATGTTTTTATAAAATTATTTTTAATCTTAACAAAAATATAGGGACAAACATTGAATTTGTAAAAAATGAAACTTTTTTTCCCAACAATCATGTGCATAAAAATTTTCGCCAAGTCGTGAAAAATTTTAAATTTAATATCAGTGAAGTAAACATTTTGTATATAGTTTTATTTTATCTATAAATCAATTAATTTTAATTTATATTATATAACTTTTTTACAAAATACTATAATCATTGTTTTATATATTTTTACATTATATATATATATATATATATATATATATATATGTATATATATATATATATTACAAAACTACTTTGTTTTGTAAAAATGAGCATGGGGGAGCAAGATGACGGAGCGACAGAATTATTCCATGTTTTTGAACATTTTGTCAAACATTTAATTTAATTCCATGTGATATTCATTTTGAGTAGATTTTTCCGAATAATTATTAGCTGTGTTTTGTGTGGTCTACCAATCTTTCTTGCACCATCCTCAATTGTTTATTCCAAAACCGTTCTTACTGGACTTTTGGGCGGTAAACTTAGAATTTAATTAAGTAATTTTGTTCGTTTAATTGTAGTAATATAATGTAGTAAACATTAGTCAGTTTTTATCATGATCGCACGTTGAATTAACTAAAAAATAAAGTTATTTGTAAATTTTAGTTTTTCAAATGTTAACACATTAAAAAGTGTCTGTCTAATTTGTTTACATTTTTTAAGGTCAAAAGAATTGTTTTTTATAGTTATCTGGATTTTGAAATCGATGAAACGATGCTTCATTGTAAAATACCTAGGTGTAATTGGAGTCATGATGGTAGTAAATGGAGGGAAGCACATGTTCTCATAATTTCGAACAGCAATTTTCCCACTGAACCTAGACCTAAAGGACAAGTATGGATTTATGCGTCTCTCGAGAGTCCATTTAACAGCGATTTATCGAAGGATTTTAAAAATAATGTGAGTTTTATTGTATTTAAAGAATATTGTGTAATGTGTGTGTGTAAAGAAACCGCGATTCTTTGGTTTATTGCACTATAATTTATTTTAAACAAAAACTGATATAGCAATTATTTGTGTTTGTTTAATATGGGCATTACTAATTATACATAGATAATTGAAAACTTTTATTTCTTACTATCTAACGCAGTAGTTATTATATCGTACCTTGGCACTGTTTAATTGATGTATTGCAATGTTTTTATAACTGTTTAATGAACTGACTCCAATGAAGGCTATGTAGCCTGGTTTCACTAATTAAACGCAATGGGGGCGGTTTGATAAAACAAGCAACGTTGTTCGTTTTCGAAGGTTGCGTGATTTTTGCCTAGTCACAATTTTTCCCAATATCTATCGTTTTTACTGATTACGTGGAGTAATGAATAGAAACGCAAAAACTAGACGGGAAGAATGTTTATTACCAAACCTTACAGGATCAGACTGCGGAATAAACAAGGGAAACCAAGATGGAAACGAATGGAAGTTGGACGAACGGAAGTGTGCACCGTTAACACATTCAAACAGAAATGTGAAATATTGGAAGAATATTAATTCTCAAAAATTAAATGTTAATTTTTGATGAAATATTATTTGCGACTTCTCGTTGATTGTTACCGCTACAACTGCATCAAAGTACTAAATAACGAAAGCAATTGTAATTTTGTTGCTGTACAGGGAATTGTGTATTTTGTCAATGATGAAAGTTATGCCAGTAAAATATGTACATACTACACAAATTAGCATTAAACCAACAGTAATTCATTTTAAATAAAATATTAGAACATATTTATCTAACTATTAAAGTCGACTGTTTAATAAGCTGTACAAATATAGAATTAAACAGGTAACCACGTCACCAACCAAATAAATGAAAAAACCTTGTTCTTTCGTTCTATTCAAAGCATTCTGTCAGTATTATTAATATCCCCAAAAATTTAGTCATTAGGACATCTCATGGTCCTAATGTCTGGGCTCTTCAATTACTTCTGACGGTGCTTCATCTAATGGAGTAAATCGTCGAATTTGTTTGGTTGCTGCCACATTTAAAAATTTTGCCAAACCAATTTGAAGATAGAAAACCATCAATTTAATTACAAAAATTTTATTTTCATTTGAATGCTAATAACCTTGAGGATTTGAGTAATGTATATAAAGGTACAGTTTTTAATTATGGTAATATTTATGACTGTTTCTCCTCCATGTGGTGTATCCTGGACTAGGTGCTAATATACATTTAGTCTAGTAACAGCAGTTGACTAGGTGCACAGCGGTTTAGTGAATGGGTGCTACTATGCACTCAAGTTACCTAAAAGGTATCTAAAGGTAACTATTGACCATGTGTAGTAGGTTAGGTTTGTAAATCTGTCAACTGGCATTAAACCTAAAACGATCGCTTCAAAAATACCTGTAAACATTGGCGTCGTCGCAAGACATCGGTTTTCCAGCCATGAAACTTTATTTATCTATCTAAGTTTAATTCCAATCCGACAACCTTTTCAAATAGGAACCTGAGAAGTTATTCAAACTTGGAATTAATAAAGAAGTGACTCTGTAACCAATTGAAACCTGAACTTCTTCGTATTAAGGAATTGGACAAAAATAATCAGCAACTGCCAAATTCGAGACGACTTCTAATTTCATTTTCTTTTATTAATGGTAGTGCGACAACGAGGATTGCACTAATTTAAAAACGTTCTACGTAGAGATCCTGATACACTCTCACTTTGGTTTGCTCAAATGCCAATTGGAAAAAAAGGAAAGGTGGCCAAAAATGTACTTAGATGGATGGTGTTCGGGACAATCATTACATTATTTTGGACGGATTTTATTTTGGAAACAATGGCTAAGTCGATGGACTGACATATTCCGAATACCGTGTACAGTGAAAGGAAATTATACGAGATGCTATGCGAACTTGAAGTTTATGAAGAGGTGACTCTGCCATTAACATTTGTTGTTGCTTGTAGTACAATTTTGCAGGGCTATTCTCCAGTTGCATCAATGTTAGCAATCGTAATTTCGGTTGATAAAATTTAGCTCTTTTCTTTTTTATGGAAAACAAACCTTATACTAGCCAAATTGGAGTATTTTAAAAAAATGTATCATTTCACGTAGCTAAATTCGTTATACTTACATTAGAAGGAAGAAGTTATGTCAGAATCAACACTGTATAATAGAAAGTTAAATAAATAACCAGCATTTTCTTTTATTATTATTATTAGTAGTAGTAGTAGTAATAGTATTATAAAATTGTAATTTAGACGAAAAACGAGAAGTTAGACATTTTTCTAAAAATGGAGGTCCCTCAGTTTTTATTTTAAACCTAACGTTGTTATACTGAAGCATTATTCAAACATCACTGTAACATTATTGATAAAATAACAAACAAAGCTTTTTATGAATATCTTTATCAAATTCTAATTTAGATGGTAAAATAGTGAAAATGCGGACATTGAAAAAAAAACAAGTAACTTATTCATTAAACATAAAATGTTTCGGACGTAATATGGCCTGCTTTCTATAATTTCATTTTGCAATACACAATCTAGTTTGTTATTTAGAAGATTGTATTTCCTAAGCTACTTACATTATGTTTTTAACTAACAAAAAATTGCAATGGTATTGAAGTTTTGGTTGTGTGAAGTTTGTTTTAATCAAAGATTTTGTACTTGATATAACCAAAAATACGTTTAGTTCAAAATTATGTCATCCTTTTAAAAATGTCTTTATAAAATCCCAAGTGATTTAAAACATCACGTTGGGATGCTAATTTTCATTTTCATTCATTTTGGTTGGTGACGTGGTCACCTCTTCATTATTTCCCATATTTATACATGTAGCACGATCGATTTTGATGGCTTGACAAGCGTAGACAAACGTGGAAGAATAACGAAGTTTGTTGGCTGGTAGACGGCATCCTTGTGATGCCTGGGATGCTATATGGTAAAGTTCTAGTGAAAGAGTTCATTCACTTGCTAAACTGGTAGTAACCTCAGGATTTGAGTAATGCTTGGGATGCTAATGATCCTGAGGATTTGAGTAATGCTTATAAAGTCTCAATTTCCAATGATGGTGATATTCCTGACTGTTAGTCCTCCACGTGGTGCATCCTGGACTAGGTGCCCCTAGGCATCTAGACTAATAACAGCAGGGTCCGAGTGCACAGCGCTATAACTGGGCTTCCGCTACGGCGGGTGGGTGCAAACATATACCCAGGATACTTAGAAGGTATACCATATGTAGCCCTTGGACTAAGAGAGATAACCCTGACAAACAATCAGCGGCCTCGTCATTCTTTGCGAACAGTGGCGACGTCACAAGGATGCCGTCTACTAGCCAAGAAACTTTGTTATTTTTCCACGTTTGTTACGCTTATTAAGTCGTCAAAATCGATCGTTTATATCTCGTATAAATATGAGAAATAATGAAGAGGTGATCACGTCACCAACTAAAATGAATGAATGTTGCAATCCAGAATAGTAGCTGTAATATTTTAGATTTTATCAACTTTAGTTTGATAAAAAACTATAAAACTATTTTAAACGTATTACATTTCTTAAAAAATCTTATAAAAATTTATTACCAAAATTTATTAAAATAAAGTGAACATAGTTAAAAGGACTTTAAAGTATTCCCAGTGTTAGAACTACTCGATAATCTGCGGTGGTCTAGCGATACTACTACTGACCCACTGAACGCGGGCCCACGTTCGGCTCCGCTAAAATGTCAACTGTTGAAGGATGCGTTTCTCGGTAAAACATTCAAAGTAGTAATAATAAAATAAGTGACTCAGCCGACCAATTATAGTGAAATCGGATCGTGTGACAGACAGCTAACGGATTGGATCACAATTTTATTCCTACATGCATATATCTGTTGGAATATTTGATTCGGGTTTAAACCTTGAGTTGTGTTCTTGTTTTGAACCCTTTAGAAATCCAATCACTGGCAATGGTAGCCCACTCCCTGAGGTGGATGAATTTAAGTACCTAGGTTCGGTCATAGATAATAAAGGATCCAGCGCTTCAGAGATTCGGCGTCGTATTCGCCTCTCTGCAGCAGTCTTTGGGCGTTTAAGTAAACCTTTATGGAACAAAACTAATTATTCTATTAAAACCAAGATTAGAATATATAGGAGTTTAGTGCGTTCTATTCTACTTTATCCATGCAAAACTTGGACTCTCATCCAAGTGGATACACAAAAGCTTGTTCATTTTGAGCAAAGCTGTTTAAGATCCATATGGTTTCGATCGCTGTCCTCTATTGAACGCACTCGTTTAATAACTAATAAAATATTTCTACCATTCTCGGATATTTATAAGTCACTTAACATTTACTGATCATGTATCTCGAACACAGTAAAAGAAAGACGATTAAAATGGATTGGCCATGTTTTACGTAGATCGCCCACTCATCCAGCCAGAATAGATATGGAAGCCCATCCATTAACCGGATGGAAAAGAAGGCCAGGCGGCCAACGGAAAAATGGTATAAATCAAAGATTAAACTTCCTTTCGGCTTTCACTCAACCCTGCCGGACTGGCGTCCCCTTGTATCACAGAGGCTTGGAATTGGTTTTTATTGAATCATTTCCGTTTAGTTTTTCTAAGCGGAGTTAGCAAAATAGAATGTATTTAGAAAATGAGCTTTAAAGTATTCATTTCATTTTGGTTGGTGACGTGGTCACCTCTTCATTATTTCCCATATTTATACGACATGTAGAACGATCGATTTCGATGGCTTGACAAGCGTAGACAAACGTGGAAGAATAACAAAGTTTCTTGACTGGTAGACGGCATCCTTGTGACGTCGCCACTGTTCGCAAAGATTGACGAGGCCGCCTGATTTTTTGTCAGGGTTATCTCCCTTAGCCCAAGGGCTACATATGATATACATATACCTTTAGATACCTTTTAAGTATCCTGGGTGTATGTTCGCACCCACCCGCCGTAGCGGAAGCCCAGTTATACCGCTGTGCACTCGGACCCTGCTGTTATTAGTCTAGATGCCTAGGGGCACCTAGTCCAGGATGCACCACGTGGAGGACTAACAGTCAGGAATATCACCATCATTGGAAATTGAGACTTTATAAGCATTACTCAAATCCTCAAGATCATTAGCATGCTTATAATAAATAATAGTCATAATAATTACGACTTACAATCGAACATGTTACACGCTTGTCGCTTGTTTCGTTTCAGATCAACTATACTGCCACCTATCGCCACGATTCGTTAATTCGCATTTCATATGGCGAATACGTTTTGTTTGATGCAAGCAAACAGACGGAAAAAGCGCCGCTGTTGACAAATTATGCACAAAAGAAAACCAAAAGGTGGCCTGGTTCGTCAGCAACTGTAACGCACAAAGTCGCCGAATAAAGTATGCCAAAGATTTGGCTCAACACATTCGTGTAAGTAATGTTGGTCTAAGTAAAAACAGCGGTTAGGAATATAAACATTAATCATCATCGGGAATAAACATCCTCCACCGGACATTATCACCCAGGGTAGTTCAAAAAACCAAAACGTCTGCAAAAACGTCAACTTTTGTAGTGCCTACTTAAAGAACGACACTTGACGTGTGCTGACATTAAATGTTAATTACATCCCCCCGATTTAAACCTCTCCAATGATCTCTGTTGGCTGCATAGGGTAAACAAACGGACGCCCATTTAAATTCATTTGGACGAGGGGCTTAGCATAAATAAAAGGACTGAGTTTGCGTGCTACAATGTCCGTCCAAATTTTCCGTTAGCCGCCTGGCCTTCTTTTTCATCCGGGTAATGGATGGGCTTCCATAGCTATTCTGGCTGGATGAGTGGACGATCTACGTGAAACATCGCCAATCTATTTTAATCGTCTTTCTTTGACTGTGCTAGAGATACATGGCCAATAAATGTTAAGAGACTTACAAATATCTGGGAATGGTCGAAATATTTTACTAGTTATTAAGTGCGTTCAATAGAGGACAACAAGCGAAACCATATGAATCTTAAACAGTTTTGCTTAAAATGAACCAACTTTTGTGTATCCACTTGAGTGAGAGTCCAAGTTTCGCATGCATAAAGTAGAATGGAACGCCTAAACTCTTGTATATTCTAATCTTGGTTTTAATAGAAATATTACTTTTGTTCCATAAAGGTTTACTTAAACACCCAAAGGATGCAGTAGAGAGGCGAGTGCGACGCCGAATATCTGAAGAGCTGGATCCTTTATTATCTATAACCGAACCTAGGTACTTAAATTCATCAACCACAGGGAGTGGGCTACCATTGACAGTGATTGGATTTCTAAAGAGAACATTCGCTAAAACCACTGTTTTTTACTATTAAGATATAAATCATATTTCTCTGAGAAAATTGCAGACTTTATAAGAATTACTCAAATCTTCGTGAATCAATAACACAACGCCCCCTCAACAATATGTTGTTTTGTGATGCATTGTACATACACTTTGTTTCTAATTATCGTCTGACGAGTAGCGTTTTATTAGATGATCAACGTAGAATTTGATTGAGTGGTAAATGATAAAACCAACCAAGGGGAAAAGAATTTAAAAAAATCTTATTGGTCAACCTCCGTGAGTGAGTGTGAGTCACGTTGGTGCATTCTTCTATCAAAAGTGAACTGTTTGACCTTAAAATGTATATAAAGTGGAAAAATCAATATTTACATAGCACTATACGATATATATTGCGTCATCGTGCAAATTTGGTCACACTTTTTGAAACTTTTCCATTCCCACCTTACGAGTAATCACACACTCAAACAGGTTATCTAACTCTTATTGGTTCCTTTTTTCGCAACGTTTTCTCTTGGTTGGTTTTATCATCTACCGTTTTATTGCATAATATGTAAAATATTGATTTTATCTCACCAATCAATAATTTCAATTTGAATGTGCGTGTGCATAATTTGAAATGGACAGCAACTTGGTGGTGGTGTCACATAGTCACTTCTTGATTATTTATGTTTTTGTACGCCATATTAAACGATTGATTTCAATGCCTTGGCAAGCGTAACACAAACACAGAAGAATAACGAAGTTTCTTGGCTGGTAGACGGCATTCTTGTGACGGCGCCATTGTTCGCCTGACTTCTTGTCAGGACCATCACTCTTAGCCCAAGAACTACACGAGGTATATGTATGTCTTAAGATACTTTTTAATTATCGTGGATATATATTCGCCCAATTACACTTGGTCTAGATACCTGTTGATACCTAGTCCAGGATGCACCACATGGATGAAGAACAGTCAGGAATATCGCCATCATTGCATAAGCATTATATAATTATAGTTTTTTTTCAATTATTATATAGTATTGTATATTTTATAATTGAAGTAACGTTTCTCTTGTATGCCATGTAATGGTTAGAGAGGTTTTAGTTTAATAATAACTTTTTTGCAGTAATTGTTGTGAGGGTTGTATACTCAAATCCTCGTGGATCATCAGCATCCCAAGTCGATACAACATCCAATACGAAACTGATGATTGTGCTGATTAAACTAACAATAATCTGCCGATTGGACGTCGTCTTGGGTGCTTACAAAATTCATTCATTCATTATAGTTGGTGACGTGGTCACCTCTTCATTGATTTCCCATATTTATACAACATGTAGAACGATCGATATCGATGGCTTGACAAGCGTAGACAAACGTGGAAGAATAACAAAGTTTCTTGGCTGTGGTAGACGGCATCCTTGTGACGTCGCCACTGTTCGTAAAAAGATTGACGAGGCCGCCTGATTTTTTGTCAGGGTTATCTCCCTTAGCCCAAGGGCTACATATGGTATACGTATACCTTTAGATACCTTTTAGGTATCCTGGATGTATGTTTGCACTCACCCGCCGTAGCGAAGCCTAGTTATAGCGCTGTGCACTCGGACCCTGCTGTTATTAGTCTAGATGCCTAGGGGCACCTAGTCCAGGATGCACCACGTAGAGGACGAACAGTCAGGAATATCACCATCATTGGAAATTGAGACTTTATAAGCATTACTCAAATCCTCAGGATCATTAGCATCCCCGCTTACAAAAATTGATGTTGTGACGTTTGAAAACACCCTTTTCGTTGAGTGTCTAGATACGCTAATGGTTGGAATGCGGTATTTAAGATACCTTTTTAGTGCACGTGTAAGAATGACGTATGTTTATAGCTATTTACCAATTAGTTGTACCAATTGTATCAATTGGAGTCTACATGGAATTATGAATATTTTAAGCAAATACTTGTCATAATCTATTCAGTATTATTATTATCAATGGCGGGGAACAGTTCCTGCCATAAGTAAAGGGGGAGTGCATTTTCGTAATGCTTAAAAAAAATCGAAGAAAAATTAGGCAACCGCGTCAATCCTCGCAGCGTCGGTTCCTGGAGATGCTGTACAAGTATAGATATAATGGGATTTGAGTAATGCTTATAAAGTCTCAAATGCCAATTATGGTAATATTCCTCTTTCACGTGATGCATTCTAAACTAGGTACTGAAAGGCATCTAGACTAATAACAGCAGGGACAGAGTGCACAGCAGTATATTTGGGCTTTCACTAGATTCCCGTTCAGTGAATGGACGCTAGCATACATCCAAGATGCTTAAAAGGTACCTCAACCTACTCATTTACCACATGTAGCCGATTAGGCTTATAGATCGGTCAACTGGCGCCAACCCCAAAAATCTCCTCGTCAATTTCGGTGAACACTGGCGTTGTCGTAACTTCATTCATTCATTCCTCCCCCAAATTTCCGCCAACCTCTATGTATAGAAATTCAAGTTGCTATACGAACTTGGAATTAATGAAGAGGTGACTACGGTCATCAATCATAATGCCAGGGTGGTCTAGCGGTACAGCGCTCGACTTGGACCTGAGTGGGGATCACCGATCGTCTAAATGCGGTCCCACGCGTTCGCCTTGGTAACATAAAAAATGATGTTATCTCTCATTTGTAGGTCGATGTATTTGGTCAATGTGGAAAATACAAATGCCCGAAAGACGATGATGAATGTTTCAACATGTTGAAAGTTGATTACAAATTTTATTTGAGCTTCGAAAACAGTTTGTGCAAAGATTACGTTACCGAAAAATTTTTTTACAACGCACTCACGTAAAGCTATTGAATTAAAATTTTGTTTTTGTTCATGTTTGCTATTTTGAGAATGTTTTATGGGAAATGAATATGCTTGAGCAATGCCAAATGTGGGCCCGCATTTAGTGGACCGATGGTGGGATTCGAACCCCGATGCCCACCCAGGTCCAAGTTGAGCGCTGTACGGCGAGACTACTCCGGCATTGTGATGCATTGTGGTGTATCCTGAACTAGTCCTCATAGGTATCTAGACTAACAATACCAAGGACCGAGTGTACAGCCGTATAAATAGGCTTCTGCTGTGACGGATGGATGCAAACATGCACTCAGGGTACTTAATAGGTATGTGTATACCATATGTAGCCCTTGAGCTAAGGGAGGTATAACTATGAAAAAAGTCAGGCATCCTTGTCAATCTTGGCGAACAGTGGCGACGTCACAAGGATGCCGTCTACTAGCCAAGGAACTTTGTAATTATTCTACGTATGTGTTACATTGAAATCGATCATTCAATATGTCCTACACATATAGAAATAATGAAGAGGTGATCATGTCGCCAACCAAATGAATAAAACGTTGATGGTAGAGTCACCTCTTCATTAATTCCAAGTTTGCATAGCATCCAAAATCTCTAAGAAAAGAGGAGGATATCGGATTCGAGTTGAACTTGAGGTGATGACGGCTCCAGTGTTTACAGGAATTGACGAGGAATTGGACGTTGACGGTTCCAAAAGCCTAACTAACCTAAGGAGGGAGACTGACCCCTACTTAGCGCATCCACAGGTGGCGGATAGTGGAATGATCTTTAGCAATAAAGGAGTTAGCTGTCAATAAGGCTGTACCGTGGACCAAACGGATACTCAGGCGTTAAGGTCGTTAACGCGTTGACAAGAAGGCGACAACGGTTATCGGTGTCACCCTGAGTATTATCACCAAGCATCCCTATCTAAGGAGAGCACTGCTTGCTCCACCCGGAGAGGGGCCTAAAAAAGGTGGTTTAAAAATTGCTCGTCTTCTCACCAGGATGGCTGACCGCAGCTAACTGGTCTATATATTCACGGTCAAAACTCTCTCAAAAATCAATTAAATGCCCTGGTCAACAGGGCAGATAGTGATGACCAAATTAAAAAAAAAAAACACCTTTCTTAGAGCTCAAACAAGGCAGAACGTGATTCGCGACGCTACTGCCTGCTCTGTGAATATTACTTGCAATAATGCACCGGTTATTAAATCTAGGATTTGCCCATTAAAACCAAAGTGTCCGCTCATGAAATTCATTTTGGTTGATGACGTGGTCACCTCTTCATTATTTCCCATATTTATACGACATGTAGAACGATCGATTTCGATGGCTTGACAAGCGTAGACAAACGTGGAAGAACAACAAAGTTTCTTGGCTGTTAGATCGCACATCCTTGTGACGTCGCCACTGTGCACTCGGACCCACGTGGAGGACGAACAGTCAGGAATATCACCATCATTGGAAATTGAGACTTTATAAGCATTACTCAAATTTTCTGAGGATCATTGGCATGATGACAAATAAGCAAACCCATGATTTAACATGACATCTTTCAAAGTCGAATGGTTAGAGTTATCTACTAAGTACCTATTCACTGAGCAGGAGTGTAATGGGAGTCAGTTATACCGCAGTGCACTCGATTCCTGCTGCTGTATTCAAGATACCAATGAGCACAGTCCAGGATGCACCACATGGAAAAGGAACAAGCAGGGATGTTGGAATTTTGAGCTTTACAAGCATTACTCAAATTTTGAGGATCGTTGGTTGATGACAAATAAGCAAACCCAGATTTAACACGGCATCTTTCAAAATTGTGAATGGTTTTTTTACACTGAATAAAATCAGTTTTCTTTCTTATTATTATTGGAAACCATTCATTTCATTTTGGTTGGTGACGTGGTCACCTCTTCATTATTTCCCATATTTATACGACATGTAGAACGATCGATTTCGATGGCTTGACAAGCGTAGACAAACGTGGAAGAATAACAAAGTTTCTTGGCTGGTAGACGGCATCCTTGTGACGTCGCCACTATTCGCAAAGATTGACGAGGCTTCGCCTCTGATTTTTTGTCAGGGTTATCTCCCTTAGCCTAAGGGCTACATGTAGTATGCGTATACCGGCGATTACCTTTTAAGTATCCTGGGTGTATGTTCGCACCCAATCCGCCATAGCGGAAGCCCAGTTATAGCGCTGTGCACTCGGACCCTGCTGTTATTAGTCTACATGTCTAGGGGGCACCTAGTCCAGGATGCACCACGTGGGAGGACTAACAGTTAGGAATATCCACCATCATTGGAAATTGAGACTTTATAAGCATTACTCAAATCCTTTGTAGATCCATTAGTATCCCTGGCTCATGAAACGTGCGCTCATTGCTCTTCAGCACTGGTTAAATCTAGGGTAGGCTTTTGCTAGTACCTATTCACTGAGCAGTGAGTGTAATGAAAGGTCAGTTATACATGCAGTGCACTCGATTCCTGCTGCTATTATTTAAGATACCAATGAGCACAGTCCAGGATGCACCACATGGAAAAGAGAACAATCAGGAATTTTAGACTTTATAAGCATTACTCAAATTTTGAGGATTATTGGCTGATGACAAATAAATAAAGCTAGATTAAACATGACATCTTTCAAAGTCGAATGGTTAGGGAGTTATCTTCAAAGTTTTATTTACACTGAATAAAATCAGTTTTCTTATTATTATTATTATTGGTAAATTATAGGAGGAATATCAGAAACATTATTATGTAGGCTGCGGTAGCAGCTTACAGACATCCAATATGTAACATAACGTAATTTGGTGATAGAGTCGCCTCTTCATTCATTTCAAGTTTAAATAAATTCTCGAATTCCTATACGAAAGGGTTGTTGGATGGAATAAATGAAGTTTCTTGGCTGGAAGACCGATGTCTTGCGACGACACCAGTGTTTACAGAAACTAGTGAGGCGATCTTCTTTAGGGTTGACGAATTCACAAGCCTTACCGGCTGCATATAGTAGTAAATAGTTACAAAAAGATACCTTTTAGATAAATTAGGTGTATGCTAGCACCTATTCACTGGACGGAAATCAGTGAAAGCCCAGTTATACTGCTGTGCATTCGGTTTCTACTGTTATTGGTCCAGATGCCAGTTGGAACCTAGTCCAGGATGCACCACGTGGAGGAGGAACAGTCAGGACTATCACCATCATTGGCAATTGAGACTTTGCATAAGCATTACTCGTATCATCGTGGATCATTTAGTATCTGGGGAAAGGTTGGAGCTAAAAGAACGTCAAACGGATGTTGCCAACATTCGTCGATAAAAATAGTTCAAATAGAAAAGAGTTTATAGTCTTTGGAACGTCATTCTTGTATGAGTAGTTTATTACTCGATGGGCATGAGTTCGAATTTTACAAACGGCAAATACAAGTTTGTACGACACTCTAAATGTTCACTGTCTTGACAACTATTTCCTGTGGAACATTTACGTAATAACAAGCAAATGCATTAATAGGAGGAATTATCCCATTTGACAACAGTCAGTGTGTATTATTATGTTTACTTATTTCATTATATACATATTTGTATTTTCTGCTCGTGTACGATACTCTTTTTTGACAACTATTTCCTGTGGAACATTTACATAATAACAAGCCAATGTATAAATGCAATAATAGGAGGAATTATCTCATTTGATAACAGTAAGTGTGTATTATTATGTTTACTTATTTCATTATATACATATTTGTAGCTTCAATCTTATTCCAATTGTGATGGGTGCATCGATAGAAGAAGTCAAAAAGGTGGCACCACCCCAATCATTTATTCACGTCGACGAATTCAAGTCGCCGGCTCTTTTGGCAGAATATTTGTTCTATTTGGACAGCAATGATACAGCCTACAACGAGTACTTCGAATGGAAAAAATATGGCGAAATAAAAATACGCAATTCACATCCCGAATGTGACATGTGCGCTTTGGCTCATGTTTCATCGGAGATAAAACCGTCATGGTATTCCAACCTAAATCGATGGTTAATCGATGGATGCACTACATAATGCATTGCATAGGATGGGTAATGAGAAAACGAACGTATGCGCAATCATATACATATACTGTAGATTTTTGTTTGAAATAATTAATTTAAGAGTGCGTGACATTATCATACTCGTTCTTTATTTCTATTTGCCTTTAAAAAACATGAATGAAATTACCTGAGATGTTATACGAAGTTCAAACTAATTAAACATCATCATCGGTGATAAACACCCCCCAACCGGATATTATCACCCAGGGTAGTTCAAAAAACCAAAATATCTGCAAAAATGTCAACTTTTGTAGTGTATACTTAAAGAACGACACTTGAGGTGTGCTGATATTAAATGTTAATTACATCCCCCCGATTTAAACCCCTCCAATGATATCTGTTGGCTGCATAGGGTAAACAAACGGACGCCCATTTAAATTCATTTGGACGAGGGGGCTTAGCATAAATAAAGGATTGAGTTTGCGTGCTGCAATGTCCGTCCAAATTTTCCGTTAGCCGCCTGGTTCTTCTTTTCCATCCAGATAATGGATGGGCTTTCATAGCTATTCAGGTTAGATGAGTGGGCGATCTACGTAAAACATGGCCAATAAATGTTAAGAAACTTTCCAAATATCTGAGAATGGTCAAAATATTTTACTAGTTATTAAACGAATGCGTTCAATAGAAGACAACGAGCGAAACCATATGGATCTTAAACAGCTTTGCTCAAAATGAACCAACTTTTGTGTGTCCACTTGGATGAGTCCAAGTTTCGTATGCATAAAGTGGAATGGAACGCACTAAACTCTTATACATTCTAATCTTGGTTTTAATAGAAATATTACTTTTGTTCCATAATGGTTTACTTAAACCAAACAAGATGGGACTGCCACCAACTTATCTTTGTAAGTAAACAAAACTGCGGGGAGGTCTGGCGGTACAGCGCTCGACATGGACCTGGGTTCGAATCCGACCACACTGGGCCCACATTCGGCATCCGCATTCCCCCCCGTCCAACCATTCATTCATTTTGGTTGGTAACGTGGTCATCTCTTCACTATTTCCCATATTTATACGACATGTAGAACGATCGATTTCGATGGCTTGACAAGCGTAGACAAACGTGGAAGAATAACAAAGTTTCTTTGGCTGGTAGATGGCATCCTTGTGACGTCGCCACTGTTCGCAAAGATTGATGAGGCCGCCTGATTTTTTGTCAGGGTTATCTCCTTTAGCCCAAGGGCTACATATGATATACGTATACCTTTAGATACCTTTTAAGTATTTTAAAAAGTGTATGTTCACCCACCCGCCGTAGCGGAAGCCCAGTTATACCGCTTGTGCACTCGGACCTCTGCTGTCATTAGTCTAGATGCCTTGTTGGCACCTAAAGTCTAGGATGCACCACATGGAGGACGAACAGTCAGGAATATCACCATCATTGGAAATTGAGACTTTATAAGCATTACTCAAATTCTCAGGATTATTAGCATCCCTCCTCAGGATCATTAGCATCCTTAACAGAGTCTCAATGATGGTGATATTCCTGATTATTCCTCTTCCATGTGCTGTACATTGCACTAGGTGTCCCTAGGCATCTAGACTAATAACAACAGCGATATAACTGGGCATTCACTGGACTCCCGTTCAGTGAATGAGTGTTAACCTACAGCTAAAAAGCTAAATATTTATCTCAATATATCCATTTACCATATGTATATAGGCACTAAGTTCAGAATGCACCACGTGGAGGACAAACAGTCAGGAATATCACTTTATAAGGATTACTCAAATCATTAGTTAAATAACAGTATCACATCAGCATTCAGGAATAAAGAAATATAAATATTAAAAAAAATATATTATTCATAATAGCTTGAGATTATACAAATAGCTATAAACAATTTACATAAAAGTACCTTTTATTACATGTTAAGATTTAGATATGTCTTCTGGCAAGCATGACACTTGGTGCTATAAAATAAAACAAAAAGGTTTTTAGTTTTAGATACATGATAAAGAATGAACATTATTCATTATCATTCGAATAAAAACTTCAGTAATAAATAAAATACTTAATGCTAGAATTTTACCTAGGTGGGTATATGTACTACTGTAGCTTACATATCAAACGGTATACTCATATAAAATTTAAAATCTTTTCATCATACCAATAACAAAATTATCAAATAACCTACTCATCAACGCAATTGCACATCAGATACAAATTATAAAAAATGTTGAAAACGAGAACTCAGTCCTTTTATTTATGCTCCAGATTACTCCCTGCTCACAAACAGCAACTGTGTCAAAGCCTACTTAGTAGCTGTGATATGGAAATAAATAAGTCTTGGAGCACTGTGAAACAAAAGATTGATACAACTAGTTTGGTACTTCCTCGTTCAATCAACTTCAAAGGCCCAAATTGGTTGTTCACCAATTCTCGAGATCTTTATGCACAAGCAAAGAAAGCTCAGAGAAAAAGTGAAGCAAGGACATTGCGTGTGGAATTTCGAAAGAGTTACGAAGAGGATGAGCAAAAGCATTGCGACTCTGTAGCAGATAAGTTAGAGGTTTCTGCTCGCCATAACGATTGTGGAAAAGTTTACAAGAAATTGAATCAGCTAGGCCGTGGTAACATTGTTAAAATTGAATCGTCTGGTATTTCTAACAAACACTGCTTATTTCACTTTAATCAGACTCTAAACCATCCTGAAATCACAACAGGATGGCTGCAAAACCAATCCATGCTTGACAGTTCCTTCGGCAATTTATCCATTATCCGAGAACCCCCTACTATCAATAATATTATGCGCATTTTCGGAAAACTCGGAAGATAGTGAAATCCACTGGTTTCGACAAAATTCTTCCATATATCTTTAAATACGGTCCCTTGCAACTTGTCCAAGATCTGTCTGATATCATAACGGATTTCTGGACAACTGAGCAGTGCCGTGAAGACTAACAGTGTGCTACTATTGTTCCTGTTCACAAGAAAGGAGATTGGCAAATACCTGCTAACTGCAGAGGCTCCAACTTACTTCGCATAGCTACCAAAATTGCATCTCAACTATAGTTGAATGGATCCGCCAGGAGAGAGAAAAGACCACTCGTCCTAACCAAACTGGTTTTCGTCCTGGTATAGGATGCAATGATCAAATTTATACGCTTCGACGTATTCTTGAATGTTGGGCAAAGTTTCAGCGCCCTACGTATGTAGCCTTCATTGACTACTCTTCCGCATTTGATTCACTGAACAGAAAAGAACTTTGAATCGCTGTGTTATGCAATGGAACACCTCTGAAACTTGTGAATCTCCTACGTGCTTTGTACAAGAACTCAACTGCTGTAATCCGTAATTGCAACAGAACTACTACAAAGCCATTCGAAATTTGCAGTGGTGCCCGTCAAGGCTGAGTGGCTGCTCCACTTCTGTTTCAACTATGCAATTGATGCTATATTTGCCATGATCTCTGTACAAATGGAAGGTGTGTATGTTGGTACTACACCCATTACGGACTTAAAATACGCTGATGATGCTGTTCTTCTAGCTGAGGACGAAGTTCAGCTGCAGCATACATTGAATTTCCTTGTGAAAGTTTCCAATAAATACGGTCTGAAGATCAACACAAAAAATCAGTCATCATGTCGTCTCAAGCTCCTAATGCTAGGATTGTATTAAATAATGTTGTACTCCCCAATGTAAAGAAATTTATGCATCTGGGCTCTTCAAATACTTCTGACGGTGGTTCATCCAACGAAGTAAATCGTCGAATTTGTTTGGCTGGTATAAACAATGACAACATTGTTCATTTAAAGCAACAGATTGTTGATAATATAAACGTCCGTTTAAATTCAATTCAAAACACACTATAGTTAAGGTTAAGAAAAAAAGAATAATATTTTCTACCACAATACAAAAATTTTTAATAGTTTCTAAAGAAGTTTTATCTTGCAAGTTGTATTCACGTGATGATTTAAACAGTTCAATACTAACATAATGTAGATAAAATGCCACCAAAGATCTAGACCCAAAACGAAAGTTCAAATCCTACCACTGGCACTAACTGCGAACCATTGTCTGGTTTTGGTAAATATCAATTTGTTAAAAAAAGTAGAAAATCAATAAATTGAAAACCTTAATTTATTTTAATTCTATAAATGCAATAAAAAATAGATAAGTGAAAAATATAAACTCGACACCATCTACTTTAACCATTATCATTCATTATATACATCAACGACTTGCCCTCTGTTGTTCAATCTGACATACTGCCCTATGCCGATAATGTCAAGATTTGGAGTACAAACCCTAAACAATCGCAACAGGATATAAATAGTATCCATAATTGATCCCTAGAAAACGCGCACCCACTGAATGTTTCCAAGAAAGTATTCAGACACTTTGTTCAGAGCTCCAAGTTCTCAACCTATCACCGTTGTTAACTTGATTAAAGAACTGGGGTCACTTTTAGCCAAAACCTACATTTTTCATCTCATCAAAATAAAGTTGAACAGACATGTTTCTGACTCATAAAGTTTTTCAGGTGTAACCTAGAAAATATCCCCGTCAGCTGCGCGCGTCTACTCCATCAGTTATATCAGACCTCACCTCAAGTATTGCATCCAAATCACGCGTCATATCCTATCCTAAAGGCAGACATTAGTATACTCATTCATTTCATGCTTATAAGCGTAGACAAACGTGGAAGAACAACAAAGTTACTTGGCTGGTAGATGGCATCCTTGTGACGTCGCCACTGTTCGCAAAGATTGATAAGGCCGCCTGATTTTTTGTAAGGGTTATCTCCCTTAGCCCAAGGGCTACATATGGTATACGTATACCTTTAGATACCTTTTTAAGTATCCTGGGTGTATGTTTGCACCCACCTGCCGTAACGGAAGCCCAGTTATACCGCTGTGCACTCGGACCCTGCTGTTATTAGTCTAGATGCCTAGGAGCACCTAGTCCAGGATGCACCACGTGGAGGACTAACAGTCAGGAATATCACCATCATTGGAAATTGAGACTTTATAAGCATTACTCAAATCCTCAGGATCATTAGTATCCTCGATAAGGTACAGAAAAATTTCACAAAATCACTCTGACAGATTAAAAATGCTAATTATTCTGACGCTCCAGGGCAACTTTATCCCAGTATATAAGTTACTAAATTCTGAACAATCAGATAATTCTTTTGTCCAAGTAAATAATTCTCGCAAAGGACACTCCTTGAAGATAAAGAAGTTTAGAGTCAAGTCTCGTCTGCGCCTACATCATTTTTCGTATAAGGTCATTTCTGCGTGACGCAATTTACCAAAACAGGTCGTTTCGGTATCGTCCCTAAAGTCATTCAAATCGGCCTATGATAAGTATTTTCTTCGTAATTTTATTTAATTTGTTCGAATATTATTTTGATAACTGATAATATTGAACCGAGTACCAAAAGGAGTTTCCCCCATATAACTCGTGAAAAAACCTAAAACTATAAGTTACACTACATAAAACTGAAGAAAGTATGTTATGTAAACTCATAAAAATAAACAAATATAACTACATAAACAGTTCATTGCTTGAAAATTAATGAAATTTTTCTTAAAAACCCTGTGATTGATACAACAGAATAACCAAATAATTATTTAAATAATAACTAACTCTATTTATTTCCATAGCAACTCCTTCAGGTATATTTCGCTGTATATACTCCATAAAAATATCAGCAGTACATCCGGTGATATGAGTAACCTTCAAATATTTATAAACTTAAAAAAAACATACTGTAAAATATTTGTAATGTGTCCTAAATTCGTAATGTCGCCTGTGTTTTTTGTAAATAAAAGGTGATTTGTTAAGAGAAAGTCGACGGAATTCCGGTCTGTTACGAGTTTCACTAATAATAAAAAAATTGTAATTACACAATACCATAACAAATCTAATGATAAATTTTTGCAAGTTTCCTTAACAAATAATTCATAACTATTCAAAACAGCGGGTTCGTGTCCTTTCACAATAATGTTAAGCTTCTTGTATAAAATATCTGGTTCATCCGTTTCTTTTCCCTTTAAAAATGTAAACATTAGCCTTACTTGAAGAGTGTAATCACACAAAAAATTAAATTGCTTAAACCCTCGCAAATTATGCAGTATTCCATCCTGAACAATAGCAGTTTTCAACAAAAAACATCGTAACGAGGACAAACTCTGCAGCATGATTGTAACAAACTGTTTTGAAAATTAAACTACTTATTATAATTATAAAAATAAAATTTTTATTTTACAAAATAAAGTTAAAAATATATATAATTTAAAATAAAAAAGTTGTGTTTTTATTTTTAAATTGTTTATAATAGCAACGCAATTTAAATATACGCGCTATTAGGGTTTGCGTCTTAGCTACATTTCTTACTTGTTTTGATTTGGAGTTTCGTGAGTTATGTATATATATATATATATATATATATATATAATTAAGTAAATTTATTAAATTTTATTTGTTTTTTTAAATATATGTTTTAAAATATTTTTATATGTGCATATTAAATAAGAATATATGTTTGTTCACAATTATTATGTTTAAATTTATATTCTGCTTACATTGTAATATTTTTGGTTACTTTATTGTTGCAGCATCCTGAATTCTAATTCCCTAAAATTATTTTTAAGAATGGAATTTCTTGTTGAATTAGATGACGAATTAGATTTTGTAAGCGTTTTATTTTTGGAAATTTTGTTTATATATTTTTATTTAAAAAATTGCTTGTAATATTGTTTAGATTGTTGCAATGTTCTATGATATTTTTTCAATTCCATTAATTTAAATTATTTAAAAATATAAAAAAACGTAGAAGGTACATTTTGCACGTGAAGGAAAATAGGTTGTTTAAAACATTGTTTTCTCTACTTTGTCCAAGTTGGAAAACCTTGTAGATGTTAGTTAGAAATACGGGTTGGTGAGATGATAAATCTATACAAAACTACTATTACCTTACTAAGAGGTGGCGGTCTAAATACTCAGGAATTGAATAGTTGTTTATTTTGACAGACGTAGCTAGAAATTGTGGATATGTGGAGTTTTTGTGTTTTTATTGGTTTAATGTCTTATTTAATTACTTTTTTTTGATAATGAAGTAATTTTTTGTGTAAAATTTTGTTTGACCGTTTTGTTTTAAAAATAACTTTTTTTTTATGACTTGTTTTGAGCACATGTTTGTAATTCCAAGTTTATTTCTTTTTTTACATAAGAATAGAAAAGTAATAATGTTTATCATCTGTTTCGAACCAGAAGGGAGGGTCAAATATTTTTCGTATTACATCCTCTATAGGTTTTTAAATACATGTAGTTTCAGTTATTGTTGCAGTTGATTCATTGCGGCTCTAGTCTTTTCAAGATAAATTGGAATGAATAATTATTTTTTTTTAATTTGATTATTATTGCAAACCTAGGCGCATATGGGAATTGAATTTATTTACCCAGTCTTAGGTCTAGTGTTGTAGCTACATCTGACATGTAGGAAAATTACTTGGAATATGGTCTGTCTAACTAGGTTTTCTTATCTTATTGTGTTGGAGATAGATGACCAAACAATATTTAGTGAGCTATGGATATTTGAAAATTGTTCAAATGTTTGACTATTAATCGATTGCATTCGGTTAAGAATGTAGAAACTAATTAATTCTAAACAGCTTTGTTTAAATTGAACAAGTTTTTGAGAATTTGTATTTAATTATCTTTAACAACGTTCTGGGGTATTTTGAAAATCAAAACTGAAACCAAAATGATATTGTAATCGTTTAAGTTACGTGATTTATGGTTAAATATGTTTTCTACGTTTTTTTGCACAGGATGAAACTGAATCTCCATCTTTAAGCAAAAATAAAAACATAGAACCCAAACATTCCAATATTCAATTGGGATCTCCTCGCGAAGAGGGTGAAGCTTATTCAGACGAAGAACTTGAACATACGTCGGCTTCTTTTAAACAAAATCGAATGTATAAACCTGTTGTAGATCGAGAAGAGGGCGAAGCATCGAGTGATGATGACCGTCAAACGGAACGTCCAAATCAAACAGCTGATTACAGCTTGGACGAACTTCGTTATCGTCAGCGTTTGCAGGAACGCGTGTATTCGAGACGCGATCAAAATGATGGCATTCGTATGAAAGGAATGGAATTGGATAATCGAAAACGTAACGTTGTCGATACACAATTGTCGAGTTCAGATAATGATCAGGATGAGTTGAAATATCGAGGTACTTTCACTTTTGCGAATTTTGCTATTTTCATTTGGCAGTTTTTGAAAACATTTGTGTTGCATTGGCGCTCTCTGTATTAGTTGCATTTAGAATAATTATTTGGAGGCGTACACCGATATGTCAGTCCAACGAAAACATTGACATTTTATTCGAACAGTTGATAAATTGATTTGTCATTTTTTTTGTTGACGAATAGGATGCATTATTTTAAAAAATTAATTATTTTAACGAAGCCGAATGCCGGTCCACATTTAGTACCAGTGGCAGGAATCGAATCCATGCCCACTAAGGTTCGAGTCATTTTACCTTTTAATTGTTTTCATTTCATTCATTCATTTTGGTTGGTGACGTGGTCACCTCTTCATTATTTCCCATATTTATACGACATGTAGAACGATTGATTTCGATGGCTTGACAAGCGTAACACAAACGTAGAAGAATAACAAAGTTTCTTGGCTGGTAGACGGCATTCTTGTGACGTCGCCACTGTGCACTCGGACCCTGCTGTTATTAGTCTAGATGCCTAGGAGCACCTAGTCCAGGATGCACCACGTGGAGGACTAACAGTCAGGAATATCACCATCATTGGAAATTGAGACTTTATAAGCATTACTCAAATCCTCAGGATCATTATCATCCCAAATTTAAGTTTTTACAAAAATCAGTTTACTTCCTCTTAGGTCATGAGTCTTGCTAAGGTACACAAATCATATATATGTATATATATATATATATATATTGTATTAATTTGTTTCAACATTGTACGACAGACTCAAATCAAGACTCAGATATTCGATATTCTAAATCGACCACACATGTTCCATATTCGAACGCCGATTCAATGCCGACACCCGATTTGCAACGCAAGTCAAAATTGAAAAAGTTGAAACGCGATCATCGTAGTCGTGCCGACCCATTGGCACCCATTGGCATTCACACGAAAGAATTCCAATCGTTTAGCATTGTCAAATCCAAACACACGCAAATGAAAGGCCAACTGCTACACGATGCCAACGAACCGACGACCGACGATCATTTGTACGAGCCCGCCAAAAGACCGACCGACAAACAGCGCCCAACCGTCAGCGTCGTGTCCCAGTCGTCTTCGAGCGACGATGACGACAAAGTTGCGTCGACTCAATCGAATCCATCGTCATCACGATCGTCATCGTCGTCTGTTGCAGACAAGTCGCATCAGCGTCAGCGTCGCTACCATCGTCACCACCACCACCATCACCGTCGTCGGAAACGTGACCCGGTCGAGTCGAAATCGTCGGCCGCCAGTCATTGCAATTCGCGCTATCGTCGCGAGGCTCGCGAATCAGCACCTCCTCCCGATCCCAGTCGATCGTTGAATTATCTCAAGTCGTCCAAACACAAGCACAAATCGAAGGTCGCCGACAATCAGCGCAATTCGTCGGCAAAATCGCCCGAACCGAAGAAGGATGGTGTATTGTTGAAGCCGGACACTGTTGACGATCGCCAGGTGGACGACGAAGCGGACGATGGCCGACAGGTTGAAGAAGTGTCGAAAAATGACGCCGTCGAAGTCAAGGAAGTGCCTGCCAGGACGGTTTTGACAAGTCAGCAAATTCAACAACAAATTTTGTCGCGCTACGACAATTTGACCAGTTCGTCCGACTCGGAACCGGTCGACGTTGACGTTCGGGAAGAAGACAAGTTGGCCGCCTACGGCATGATGATGCATTTGGACGTCGAATTGACAAGCCCGACTGGCGATGTGGACGATGGCTATCAGTTGCAAGCCAAGCGAATTGACAACAAGCCTTTCTATTATCCATCGTTGCAGGTGTGTTGGGTTGGTTGTATGTGTGTCTATGATTATCTTTTGTCTCAGTTGGTGTCTATGCCACTTTAGTCCACATCGAGGTGCCCATTCGAAAGATGCTGTTTTTTTAAAATCATAAGTTGGTGGATGTGAATTCAACTTGGGGATGGAGGGGACAAATGAGGTTTCTTGGTTAGGGGACCGTTTCCTTGTGACGATGCCAGAATTTACAGGAATTGACAAGGCGATCTTCTTCGGGGTTGACGCCGGCTAGCAGTCCATGAATCTAGCCGGCTATATATGGTAAATAATTACCTTTTAAGCATCGTTGTCTACTCAGTCCCCGCTGTTATTAGTCTCGATGCCTGTGGGCACCTAGTCCAGGACACATCACGTGGAAAAGGAACCGTCGGCAATATCACCATTATTGAATTTTGAGACTTTACTCCAATTCTCATAGATCATTAGCATTTTATAGCATAAAGTCGTTTTTGACATTACAATTTGGGAATCAATCATTGGAAGTCAACAACTAAGCTGACTAGACATGCATTTGAGCTCCACCATCAACCTACAAAACGTCTGGGGCTTGGCCAAATTTGGGATTAATGGAAAGGTGCCATTTTGTTGTTTGTTGACGATAGAGCAAGAAGGTGTTCGATTGACACGGTTTTGAAATGTGTTTTAAATTAGGACTTTGCACTTTCATTATCATTGTGGAAGGTTGGGACAATGTGTCACCTCGACGTGCTGCGCTGCATCTTGAACTTCGTGCATCCAAATACCTGACAAAAAATCAGGCGGTCTCGTCAATCTTTTTACGAACAGTGGCGACGTCACAAGGATGCCGTGAAAATGTAATTAAGCCTTTGGTGGTTGAGTTTTCGTTAGTCACAGACAAAATTATATATATACTGTTTTTTTACGTATGTTAATTTTATCTATATGTCTAATAAACTCAAGATGAACGTTAGTTTCAAGTGCATCCATGGTGTAGGATAGCTTTCAAGTGTCTATACATCAAAGCGGAAGCCCAGTTACAGTACTGTGCTATCGGTCCCTGGACGTGCTCAATGAACATGATTCAGAATTGAAACTAGCAAAGCATTATTATTTAAATTTTCGAAATTATTGTCCAATGCCACATCTTCATTAATTCCAAATTCGCATAGCATTTCGAACAATCCCCTCTTTCCATTGTTCACGATTTTCGGAGGCGTGTAGGGATATGTCAGTCCATCGAGTTAGCCAGTGTTTTCAAGATAAAGTGCCGGTCAAGGTTGTGTGAAGATCGTCCCGAACAGCATCCATCCAAGTACGTTTTTGACCTCCTTTCCTCTTCTTCCAGTCGGTATTTGGACAAGCCAGGGTTATTTGGAATTATAAGGGAACCCCCCTACACCAATGCTTTAAATTATCAATATTATTTGCATTCCAATGGATTGATATTTTTCACTATTTTGACGGCATGTAGGGATGTCGTTCGGTCGAGGAATTCGAATGTTTGAACCGCATTGAAGAAGGCACGTACGGCGTTGTGTATCGTGCTCGAGACAAAAAAATTGGCGAAATTGTGGCCTTGAAGCGCTTGAAAATGGAAAAGGAACGCGACGGCTTTCCCATTACTTCGTTGCGCGAAATCAATACGTTGATGAAAGCGCAACACGAAAATATTGTGACAGTTCGCGAGGTGGTCGTTGGCAGCAATATGGACAAAATTTATTTGGTTATGGATTATGTGGAACATGATTTGAAATCGTTGATGGAGGTAATGATTCATTTTCATTCATTTTGGTTGATCATTACGTGGTCACCTCTTCATTGATTTCTTATATTTATACGACATGTAGAACGATCGATTTCGATGGCTTGATAAGCGTAACACAAACGTAGAAGAATAACAATAGTTACTTGGCTGGTAGACGGCATCCTTGTGACGTCGCCACTGTTTACAAAGATTGACCAGGATGCCTGATTTTTTGTCAGGGTTATCTCTCTTAGCCCAAGGGCTACATATAATATACGTATACATTTAGATACCTTTTAAGTATCCTGGGTGTATGCTCGCTCTCACCCGCCGTAGCGGAAGCCCGGATTATACCGCTGTGCACTCGGACCCCTGCTGTTATAGTCTAGATGCCTGTTGGCACCTAGTCCAGGATGCACCACGTAGAGGACTAACAGTCAGGAATATCACCATTATTGGAAATTGAGACTCTTTAAGCATTACTCAAATCCTCAGGATCATTAGCATGATGATTTATTGTGGTTCGTTACATTTCCACATTTGTAAGGCATAACAAACAATCGACTTCGATGGTTTTGATAAGCGTAGCAGACGTAGAAGGATAACGGTTTTTTTTTGGCTGGTGGACAGCATCAACTGAACTTGTATTGAGAACCAGTAACTGTAGTACAAGTTGATCTATTTTTAATAGACAGTTTCTAGTATACTTTTTAGATTGAGGTGATTTTTTGTAAACTCGTGTTTCTCTGTTTCTTCTTCAGTTTTTTAGTTTTTACAAAACTTCTCCCCCTTTTTAACACTATTCTAAGATTGTAATGTAAATGTACCATAAACTTATAGTTTGTTTGTGTACTTTTCAGTAATATTGGTGACTTTGTACTTTCTCTTTGTGGCCTATTTTAAAGGATGAATTAGTTAGATTCATTCATTCATTCCTTCAGTTTGGTTGGTGACGTGTTTACCTCGTCGTTATTTTCCACATTTATACGATCGACTTTGATGGTTTTGATAAGCGTAGCAGACGTAGAAGGATAACGGGGTTTTTTTGGCTGGTAGATATCACCAATATCGCCTGATGTTTTGTCAGGTTTATTTCCCTTAGCCCAGTAGCTACATATGGTATACTTTGAGTTTAGTTTAGTTCAGTTAGTTTGGTAAGGTCTTTTTAATAACAATGATGTTTAACATTTATAAATAATTGCAACTATTTGCTTGTGGTAATTTTATACCCTCTTCTCTCTCTCTCTCTCTCTCTCTCTGTCTTTCTATTTTTCCTACAACAAAGAAAATGTTGTCGGGTTTGCAAAGGTCCTATCATTTGTGAAATTATGTACAAAATTGAATTGGAACCCTCAATCGCCCAGTCCTTGGTTAGCTCTCCGTGGTGTTTTACAAAAATATTTGTGCAGCTTCTTCAACCCTTATTTATTGTGAAATAATTGAAACTGTTTTAATTATTGATTTATTGTGGTTGGCGTAACAACAACGTAGAAAATGCAAGGAAGTTTCTTGGCTGATAGATGCCATCTTTGTGATGGCTCGACTATTAACAAAGATTGATTTAATTTTTTGGCACACTTGTCTCTCTTAATCCAACGGCTATACATGGTACACATAAATTTTAAGACATCTTTTAAGTATTCTCGGTGTATGCTTGCACCCATCCGCCAAAGCTTAGGTCCTGTTATATCCCGCTACATTAATCTGGGTGCTTGTGTACTCAACGTTCAAGATGAGTTATGTGGATACGACAGTCGGAATTATTTATTTTATTGAAAATTGAAACTTAATAAGTATTACTAAAATTATATATATATATATATATATATATAACCCTTATTGGGATGCTAATGATCCTGAGGATTTCAGTAATGCTCAGTTTCCAATGATGGTGATATTCCAGACTGACTAAATTGCTCCACGTGATTACATCCTGGACTAGGTGCCCTTAGGCATCTAGACTAATAACAGCAGGGTCGAGTGCACAGCAGTATAACTGGGCTTCCGCTACGGCGGGTGGGTGCGAATATATACCCAGGATATTTAAAGGTATCTAAATGTATACGTATATTATATGTAGCCCTTGGGCTAAGGGAGATAACCCTTACAAAAAATCAGGCGGTCTCGTAATCTTTGCAAACAGTGGCGACTTCACAAGGATGCCGTCTACCAGCGAGGAAACTTTGCTATTTTTCCACGTTTGTTACGCTTATCAAGCCATCGAAATCGATCGTTTATATTTTGTATAAATATGGGAAATGATGAAGAGGTTCAATTCTCAAAGCACGACTGGAACCTTTCAAAGATTTCAAAGAAAGGATATAACTCTTATTCACAAGTTTGTGCCTATTGTGTAGTAGATAAGGTATTTAACTATCAATTAGAAGACTATCTTCAATTTCCAGTAGACTGGCTATATGAATTTGTGCACAATCGTATTAAATATTTCCCCCTCCCCCTCTCCAAACCGAAACCAGATCATGAACGGTCCATTTAGCGTCGGCGAAGTCAAATGTCTGCTTATCCAGCTGCTGCGGGCCGTCAATCATTTGCATGACAATTGGATTTTGCACCGCGATCTCAAAACATCCAATTTGCTATTGAGTCATCAAGGCATTTTAAAGGTGAGTGTGTGTGTGTGTGTGTGTATCTAGTATTCACTAATTCATTTTCATTTTGGTTGGTGACATGGTATCACCTTTTCACTATTTTCCATATTTATACCGCATAGCAAACGATCGATTTCGATTGCTTGATGAGCGTAACACAAACGTAGAATAATAACGAAGTTTCACAGCCGATAAGCGGTGCCATTGTTCGCAAAGATTGACAAAGCCGTCTTATTCTATGTCAAGGTCATCTCTCTTACAGCTTAATAGCTATATATTGTCAGCGTATACCTTTTAACTACACGGGGTGTATGCTAGCACCCACCGCCGAAGTGGAAGCCCGTTCTGTAATCGGTCCCGGCTGTTATTAGTCTATGGGATGCTAATGATCCTGAGGATTTGAGTAATGCTTATAAAGTCTCAATTTCCAATGATGATGATATTCCTGACTGTTCGTCCTCCACGTGGTGCATCCTAGACTAGGTGCCAACAGGCATCTAGACTAATAACAGCAGGGTCCAGTGCACAGCGATATAACTGGGCTTCCGCTACGGCGGGTAAGGTGCGAACATACACCCAGGATACTTAAAAGGTATCTAAGGTATACGTATACCATATGTAGCCCTTGGGCTAAGGGAGATAATCCTGACAAAAAATCAGAGCGGTCTCGTCAATCTTTGCGAGGCAGATGGCGTCACGTCACAAGGATGCCGTCTACCAGCCAAGAAACTATGTTGTTCTTCTACGTTTGTCAAGCCATCGAAATCGATCGTGTTCTACATGTCGTATAAACATGGGAAATCAATGAAGAGCTGACCACATCACCAACCAAAATGTAATGAACTGAATGAATAATGACGATAGTAATGATTTTTGTTGAAGGTTGGAGACTTTGGACTGGCCCGCGAATATGGTTCTCCTTTGAAGCACTACACCGAAAGTTGTCGTCACTCTTTGGTACAGAGCACCCGAACTTTTGCTAGGTATGTTTCATTTTTGGTCTTTTCCCACTTTGTTGACATGTCGACGTTGGAGAAATGCTGTGTCAGATATAGGCTGATTTGATGGATGGAGTTTTTTTTTTTGGGGGGTCGTGGGGTGTTGTCCGACATTCAAATTTAGTGTTAGTGACGAACATGTTCGTCTATATGCATTCAGTAGCATCTTGGGATTGACGAGGCCATGCCGACCATCAAAATCTCAAAGCACTAAATACGACGTTGACCAATTTTGACGTTTCCATCAGCAAGTCATTTCATTCATTCGTTCATTTTCCATATTTGCCTCGGCATATATAAGCGTATTAACCTTCCTGGACCTGAAATGGGGTCAGAATTGAACCCAGATTATGAAATTTTGCAATAATCCTAAATTACAGGTTAAATTTATGTAAAAATTATTATTTTCTTCCTGAAATGATGTGCAAAACACTGACAAGAGGTTTCAATGCTATACGTGTTTTATTTTGCTACTTATGACGTTTTTGATAGGGCCTCTACCAATAATAGCTAATTCAGGAAGAGGAAAAAGAAATCGTTGTGCATTCTGCCCAAGATCAGACGCAAAAAATATAGTGCTAAATGTTCATTATGCTCTGCATTTATTTGTCCTAAACATACAGAACCCAATGTAACAACTTGTGTGAACTGAAATGGTTGATTATTTGCAGCCAATATTTTATTTTTCATTTAATTTCGTTATTCCTTATATATATATATATATATATATATATATATATATATTTACCCAAATTTTTATTTGAAAATAAATCTTTAAAATCTCTGAGCATAACTTTTTTATCAATTTCTTTCGATCTATGAACCTTGATAATGTGGTTTAAACAAAAAACGATTGGGGTCAAAAATGACCCCATTTTTAATACTCCGTGTATTATGAGAGGGTTTTTAGGTAGAGGAAGGTTAAACATAGAAAATGGAAACGTTTCTTAGCATGGCGCCACTGTTTGCGAAGATTAAGGCAAAGGTCGCCTGATTTATTGTCAGGGCTATTTTCCTTAACCCAACGGTTTTAGGTATAGGAAGGTTATTTATGAGAAATGAAACGTGGCTTAACCTTAGCGGCACTCCTTTGCGAAGATTGACGAGGTCGCCTGATTTATTGTCAGGGCTATTTTCCTTAACCCAACAGCTACATATGTATACGCATACCTGAAGCTGTCTTTTAAGTTCCTAGATGTATGTAACTTATTTTCTTATCCAGCATATCAATCCTTTTAAGTCAGCGTCTTGTTAGCTACAATTAAAAGTAATTTGTATTAAAAACAATCTTGTTTTATTATTACAAAACATAATTTTTGTGTTTTTATTTAGAAATAAAAAATTAACTAAACTTCCTGTGGTAAAGAAGATATAACATGTAATATGTTCTGCTCCTAGGTAGCAAATAACTATACGTGTGTTAATTATATTTTATAATTTAACAAAATAATGTATTTCATTATTTTTAAGTTAAATAATAATTTTTTTTAACAAACAAAAAATAATTTTTGAATATCTTTAAGAAAATACTTAAAATATTATTAAAAACATTATTATATTTTTTAAAATCGTTTTAACAAGATATACTGTATTTCTAGTTTTAATTCGCATGCAAATATTAATTTTTAACCTAAATTTAACAACAAATGAATATTTTAAAGTAAAAAACGAAGTAACGTTTTCAAAGTAACATTACACAAAAAATCAGTTTTTAAATTATTTCAAATTTTTGGTTACTATGGTAACATTTGAGTATAAACACACTTTTAAAAATACTTATTTAATATTGAAATATTTAAAAACAATTAATTAATTATTTTTTTATATAAATTAATGTTTTTTAATTTTAATTTTTTTGAGGTAATAACAACATAAATTTTGTGTTGTGAAAGCGTAAACTTAAGGTATTAAAATGCATTTTCGAATAATTACTTTAAACAAATTAATTAAAAAATTATTAATTATTATTAAAAAAGTGGTAATTGCGTTTAGTTATTCCATTTAGATAGGTGTTGTTTTAGAAAATCCTTTTTTGGCCAATTCGGCATTTTTAAATAAATATTTAACATTATTTTAAATTCTTAATAATTATTTTTACTGAAAAACATTAAAAGATAAATTAATTTAGATTTAATTTTTTTTTGGAATTTTTAACACTAATTTATTTAAGGGAGTGTAAAGGTTGATGTTATGCAGGATGGGCGGTAATGACCGATTGGCGTTTATCCCCGATGATGATGAAAATTGCGATTGTATAAGCATTATTCCAATGATTCACGAAGATTTGAGTAATGCTTTTACAGTTTCATTTTCCAATGATGGTGATATTCATAACTCTTCCTCCCCACGTAGTTCTCATAAGCATCTAGACCAATAACAGCAGGGATTGAGTGTACAACGGTATAACTGGGCTTTCAGTGGATGGATGGGTGCTAGCAAGTAACTATTTACTATATGGGCTGCTTGTGAATCCATCAACCGGCGTCAATCCTATAGAAGACCGCCTCGTCAATTCCTGTGAAAACTGGCGTCGTCGCAAGGAAGCGGTCTTCCAGTCAAGAAATTTTATCCAGTAGAAACCGAATGCACAGCAGTATAACTGGGCTTTCACTGATTCCCGTCCAGTGAATAGGTGCTAGCATACACCCAATTTATCTAAAAGGTATCTTATTGTAACTATTTACTACTATATGCAGCCGGTAAGGCTTGTAAATCCGTCAACCCTAAAGAAGATCGCCTCACTAGTTTCTGTAAACACTCGTGTCGTCGCAAGACATCGGTCTTCCAGCCAAGAAACTTCATTTATTCCATCCAACAACCCTTTCGTATAGGAATTCGAGAATTTGTTAAACTTGAAATGAATGAAGAGGCGACTCTATCACCAATTTATGTTATGACTAAAATTATTTTTATTCTACTCAACATTGGTGTCCCAACTTATACTGATAGTGCCCTATATCGATTCGCACACGTTCCAGGTGCCAAGCAATACACGTGCCCAATTGACCTGTGGTCGGTCGGTTGCGTCTTCGCCGAATTTCTTCTCCAACGTCCCCTATTTCCAGGCAAGGGCGACGTGGACGAACTCAACATTATTTTTCGCGATTTGGGCACGCCAACCGAACGCATTTGGCCTGGCGTATCCCAATTGCCTGGCATGAAAAAGTGCGTTTTTACCGACTATCCGTACAACCAGTTGCGACGCCGATTTACCGAAAAGCAAATTTCCGATCATGGATTCGATTTGCTCAACAGGTTCGTTTGTTTGTTTGTCTGTCTGTCTGTTTGATTGTTTGTTTGTCTGTTTGCTTGTTTTTGATGGGGCGGCTGTGTCGTCAATTTCTATTTATTCATGACTTGATAAGCGTAACACGTAACGTAGACGAATAACAATGTTTCTTGGCTCGTCCGCGGCATCTTTGTGACGTCACCACTTCGCAAAGATTGACGAGACCGCCTAATTATTTTATCACGGTTATTTCTCTTAGCCCACTCGACCACAGTGAAGTCATTCCTTTTATTTAT
>JAKXYG010001326.1:65000-66120 GCA_025895645.1 Cardicola forsteri
TTCTTGTTTTGGAATCATCGACAGCGCATACCTTTCAAGTTTTACACACATACACATGAACTTGAACCCACGCCCTATCGGGTGACAGGCCAGCGCAATAACCACTGAGCTACGAGTGGATGACATTGGGTCTGTAAATTTATTATTTATAGTGATTATCCAGCGTCCTCAAATACCGCTATGTTACTCCCGGTTTAGCAAGTGAGATTATCCTTGTACTAGGACTTTACCATACATGCACTACTGACAAGGCTGAGAAACAACTGTACAGTGCTCTTGGTTAACTAAACGCCTAGGGGATTTACTGTTCATGTGAATTTGACAATTCTAAAACAATAACATTAGTTGACAAGCACAGTCGGGAGTCTTTTAATGTAGTTGACACATGACATTTTTATTGCATTTGACCTTGAAAACAGTGTCTAATTCATTGTGGTTGGTGACGCGTAATTACCTCTTTATCATTTCCACATTTGTACGGCATATACAAGCCATGACAAACGTAGAAGAATGACAAAGTTCCTTGTCCTTGACGAGGCTGTCATGAATATCATCGTCATTGAATTTAAGACTTTGTAAGTATTACTCAAATCCTCAAGATCATTTGCATCCCAGTCATATTAATCGCTATTATTAATTGACACTCGAAACATTGGACATAATTCTCAATTCGATACAACAGAAACAGCAACAACCATCTTTTCATTAATTCCAAGTCTTTGTCCAGCTTCGCTTCTATTTTTATCGATTTTTGGAGGCGTACAGCGATTGCTATAGTCAAATTAAGGTACACATCGATTGGAAGTACTAACCCTGTCAACCATATTGCTTCTAAAGATGCTCAAAACAGCTAGCATTCCCCTATTGGGATGCTAATGATCCTGAGGATTTGAGTAATGCTTATAAAGTCTCAATTTCCAATGATGGTGATATTCCTGACTGTTATTCCTCCACGTGGTGCATCCTGGACTAGGTGCCAGCAGGCATCTAGACTAATAACAGCAGGGTCCGGGTGCACAGTGATATCACTGGGCTTCCGCTACAGCGGGTGGGTGCGAACATACACCCAGGATACTTAAAAGGTATTTAGAGGTATACGTATAGCATGTGTAGCCCTTGG
>JAKXYG010001266.1:0-60701 GCA_025895645.1 Cardicola forsteri
ATTATTATTATTATTATTATTATTATTATTATTATTATTATTTAAAAATGTATTAATTCACAAATTACAATTGTAAGCTATTATTACTATTATTACTATTATTATTATTATTAATAATAATAATAATAATAATAATAATAATAATAGTAATAAATTAATAAAATATGCACAAGAATGTAAACATACTGCAATAAAAAATACCACAATCAACACACAAGCGTGATATGTAGCAATTTAATAATACATTAACCATAAACAACTATTAACCTAAATTGTTTTGTTTATATATTTCACTTTCACAGTGATGCACATTTTTACAATATTGGTCGGACAATGCGTCGCTTATCCAATCGGATTGAAGAACACATTCTCAACTGGATTAATAAGAGGTCAAATGGAAGAAAACATTTATACGATTTCTCCGTAGTACGTCATCTACTGCAAACCAAACGCTAAATCGATTTCAAAAACTGTTTTAAAGTGCTTAAAATATGTTGAAAATACTCCAATTTGTTTATATTCACACATTGAAACCTACTTTGTGTACACAAAAACAGTTTAAACTTAGCTTAGTCGTAATGTTTGTGTTTGTGTGAGTTTTGTGAGTTGTAGTAACTTGAATGATAACTGTACCCCCTTTTTTGTATATATATACAGAAATTTTATATGTTTGTGACTGACAAGAATATACGAATTGAATTCAACTCACACTTTATGTCTTCTTATATTTTTATTTGGTATTATAAAGAGAACCCCCCAATATGTTATTTACTTCTTAAAATAAACAAGTATACTTTTATAGTTATTAAAAAAATATTTTAACGTAATGCACAGATTTCTGTAGAAACAATTATTGTATTTAACTTATTAAATGATTTAAATGATTTAAAGAAAAGTCTATTTAAAAATATTAACAAACATTTAATAAAAAATGTAATAAATATTAACAACCATGCTGACAATTATTTATCTTAAAATACTGACATTCCAAATTTGTTAATAATAACATTATAATTTTAAATTGTTTATACTTAAAAAGTAATTACAAAATGTGACAATAAAAATGCAACGTTAAAGTAGACTGAATTTCAAATTATTTATAAATTTATATGTATTATACAAATTCCTTTTGCTTTAAGAAAAAGCATGGGAAAATAAGACAACGATTACAGCAAAACAACAACAAAGTCTCATTGGCATTGAAGATTTTGCAAATCAAAGATTGAACTTTATTTTGGTTTTTACTCAACCTTGTTATTTGTGTAACTTTGGCACTTTTTGCCGTTGGCTGCCGGAATGGCGTTCTCTTGTATTACTTCTGTAGCGGTATAAAGTTTTTACACTAGGCCAGGTTGCTAGCCTAGCGCTCAAACCCACCACCTTTATCCAGGTTTGGGATTGATTAGATTGGTTTATTTCTGATCTAAACTAGGTAGAGTTATATATATATATATAAAATTAAGTTATTATAATTATAATTCTGTAAAATATTTAAATTATAAACATATTTAAAAAACAATTTAACGGTTTAATTTTTAACATTTTACAATAATCATTTTGTAACTAAATTAATATTTTAAATTATTATTATTATTATTATTATTATTAACGCTATTAATTTTTGCTTTATATAAGTAAGCAACTCCGCCTAGTTTGGATCAGAAATAATTCAATTTAGCCAGTCCCAAGCCTGGATAAAGGAAGAGGGTTTAAGCGCAAGGTTAGCAACCTGGCCTCTGTAAAACGTTTATACTGCTACGAAAACAATTAAGAGGACGCTATTCCAGTAAACAACGGCAAAGAACTGATTGCACGTACATGGATGACAAAGTTACACAAATGACGGAATTGAGTGAAAGCCGAAAGGAAGCTCAATCTTTGATTTGCAGAATCTTTAATGTCAACAAGACTTTGTTGTTGTTGCTGTTTTGTTGTAATTGTTGTCTTATTGCCCCATGCTTATTTTTAAAGCAAAAGGGTTTTGTATAATATATATATATGTATATATGTATATATGTATATATATATATATATATATATATATATATAATAAGTAAGCATCTTATTTTTGCTTTGTGGGAGTAATTAGTTTAAATATTCCAATCTGTAAAAGTTGACATTATAAAAGTTTATGAAAACAATTTAACTGTCTCACTTTCGACCTATTTTTATTATGACCATTTAATTAATTATTATAATTATTGATTTTCTCAATAAATAAACAAACATTAAATTTTTGTGATTTTTAGCTATTTGTTAGCTTAAATGCTTTAGTTTGTATAATTACGTTAAATTAACAATGTTTTAACGTAACTAAACAAACTCTGGTTTTAGTTTGCTTGCTTTTGTTATTGTTAATAAATAAAAACTAAGTATCGCTAATTAATGTTTATTGAATTTCATTATTATACGGCTTTCGTGTAAATTTTATAAGTTTACATGTTTATGTAATTTAATAAAAAATTTATTCATTAACAAATTTATTATTTTTATAACAAGCTATAAATTATTTGTTTGTACAACATTATTTAGGTGTTTTAGTTATATTTAAACTTTACTACAACGTATATAAAATATTACTTTAGCTGCATTAATAAAACGTTTTTAATAAATATCATTGTTGTTATGTTTACAAAACACTAAAAATTATTAATTTATTAACTAGATTTTTTATATAGCTGTACATTTAAACAATTTAAATATTATTTAAACTTTGCTTTAATGTGCACTTTGTTTCGTATTTGAATTATTATGTGTTGTAAAAGCGATTTTTGAGTATGGTCAGAACTTATTTATTTCAGTAACTAAACACTATTGGTATGTAATTTGTATTATTGTATAATAATAAAATGCAGAACGATATTTTAAAACACACAAGTTTTTTTTAATTAAAATTGGATAAGAGTGTTAATAAATATCCATCTCAAGTTAAATTTAAAAAAATTAGGACCGAGATCTTAATGAAATTTTACAATCAAACCAAATTTTATCTCAAATAAAAAGCTGTAATTTAAATATAAAAAAACAAAAACAACAAAAGTTGGTGACAAAGTCATCTACTTTATTAGTTACAAATTTTTGTAGTATTACGAATAATCCCTTTTCATTGTTAACGGTTTTCGAACGCGTGTAGGGATATGTCAGTCTAACGACTTTGCCATTGTTTTCAAGACAAAGTCCCGGTCAAAATCACGTAAAAATCGTCTCAAACAGCATCCATTCAAGTACGTTTTTTGACACTTTTCTTTTTCTTTTATTCATTTTTTAAACAAGCCAAATTAAATTAAAACTTTCTTCGTTTTTTAACACAATGCTATCAAAATTAACCCGCACTACATATTCAATTTTTTATTAAGTTTTTTATCAACATCTATTTACATTATTGATTAAAATATTTCAAAAAATTAATTATATTATAGTTTGGGTTATTAGAAGGCAAGTGTATAAATATAACGTTTTTATAAATTAAGAAAAAATTATTTTATACAAATACAAAATACATTTACCTACGGTTTGGGAATAAGCGATTGAAAAGATTAAAATAAAGGTTGGTAGATCATAAAAATCTTGGTTAAAAACAATTCGGGGAGATTTAATTGAATTGAGTCTTTTGTAGTATCAAACAAAACGTTTGGCAAAATGTTTAAATACTTGTCCTATGTTCTTTTTTAATTGTGGGACTTGGTTGTTGCTTTTGCTGCAATTATTATCTTGTTGCCCCAAAAGGGTTTTAGTAATAATAATAATAATAATAGTAGTAGTAGTAGTAGTAGTAGTAGTAGTAGTAGTAGTAGTAGTAGTAGTAGTAGTAGTATATAGAGTATTGCACATTTATTTTTTAACCTTCTAATTTAGGATTCACAATTGTGCACACGATGGGTAAACCAAACGTTTTTTTATTCCGTTTTATCGCATCTCAGTTACTGAAGAAAATTGAAGATGAGATAAAGGGGTATTTACGACAATGAAAAATTGATAAAGCATAAATATAATTATATGAATTATTTTAAAAATTACAAAAAGTAATGAAAAAAGTTAATAAAAACAAAAACAAATAATAATAATAATAAAACAAATTGTATTAATTTTTTAAAAGCAAAAATATTAGATTACTTGCTACATATATTCACTACTGTTTTTAATAAAAAAATTTAATTTTTATAGAAAAAATAAAAATAAAAATATAATATATATATATATATATATATATATATATATACATGTAAATGTTTATATATTGTGACTAACCTATTAGTAATAAACTACTTGCATGTTTTATTTTACTTTTAATAATTATAAAAAATAATGTTTATGTATATATATATATCCCGAAAAGCAATTCCTGCATATAACGGAGTTATATATATATATATATATATATATATATATATATATATATATATTTAAATTTAAAATTGCTTTTTATTATAATTATTTATAAATACGTATTAAAATGCAAAAAAAATATTAAAAAATATTAACAATAACATACTGATGGATAATAATTAAATACGTGTATTTTACTAAATGTGTATTTTAAATTATTTAAAAATTTTATAATTTATAATTAATAAATTAATTTGTATTAACAATAAATGTTTTTATAAATTTTGTTTTAATTTATTACTTTTAAGGACAATACTCCATCGATTGAGTCCTTCAGCTGTTTTTTTTCAATGTTTGGATAGTTGAGCTAAATGTTTGTGACGCGGCTTTATGGCCTGCACGTTTTTATTTCATTTTTTAATTCTAATATTTAAATTTGATTTTTTTAAATTATTATTTTTTGTTTTTAATACATTATGGATGATTTTGGACGTTCAGATCAAAAGAAAAATCGTTTTTCATCATTGTCACAAAATGTTCGAAGAAAAGATGGTATGTATGATTTTCTAATTAATATTAATTATTTTTATAGATTTTATTCATTTAAAAGTATTAGTGCCATCTATCGCCGTTGGAGCAATTATTGGTAAGGGCGGAGAATCTATTGCCAAAATACAGAAAGAGACGGGTGTACGCATCAAACTTTCAAAAGTTAATGACTTTTATCCCGGTATGCATATTAAATATTAGTTTTTGTTATAAGATTTCCAGTTTTTTAAAATTAATTTTATAAAATTCAATTGTTTCACGTACTTCTGGATGTTTACGTTTTGACGATTTGGTGTTATATATTTTATGTTTTAATTTATTTTTGAGCTTTATTATTAATATTATTTTTATGTTTTGTACATTAAGTTAAATTATAACTGATTTTTGATTTTTTGCGCGTTTTTTTATTAAAAAGTCGTCAACCTTTTTGGTAATTTGAAGAGTTTATTTCGAACTATTACTATTTAAGCTGAAAATGTAAATATGGAAAGTTTAGTTAATGTAAAAATTTGTATTGGAAACTGAGTGTTTTTTGTTTTACTTAAGTTTTATCTATAATTCATATTTAATAATAGTTTTTAAACTCTTTTGATGTTTATAGTTTTATATATTTTAATTGCGAACTATACTAATGTACATTTTACAAATATAAATTAGTTTACATTTTTATTGTATTTGAATATATATTTGAAGGTATTATTTTATTTAGAAGGTTGGAGTGAAAATCACTCAAGTTTTGGTGTTGAAAGTTAGGTGTTTAAATATATCTAACTTGTTTCTGTGATATGGTGGTTTTTTGTTTTAATTAATTCACATTATCCATTTTTTATTGTGCGTTTAATTATTGATAATTACTGTTTTTGGGAATAATGAAGATGCCTAATGCGTTAAACCGATGGCTGATTGAATATTGGGTCTATTTTTGCCATTGGTACTCATATGCATATTCCTCAATGGCCCCGATAAATGCTTATTGTGAAATATTTAAACACTAAACCTAGAATATAAGTTTTGTTCTATTTTTATTAGTTTAATTTGGTTAAATGATATCTGTTCCTAGGAATATATCAAATAACAAGTTTCTGGTGAGTCGTTTTGAACTGTCATACATCTTTGTACATGTTTATTTAGGAAACATGTTATGTACAATGGTGGAGATGCTGGTCCCTATTTAAAACTTACATAAATGTTTATTTTATATATATGGTGTAGTGTTTTTGGATGCTAATGATCCTGAGGATTTTAGTAATGCTTATAAGGTATCAATTTCTAATGATGGTGATATTCCTGACTGTTCGTCCTCCACGTGGTGCATCTTGGACGAGGTGCCCCTAGGCATCTAAACTAATAACAGGAGAGTCCGAGTGCACAGCGGTATAACTGGGCTTCCGCTACGGTAGGTGGGTGTGAACATACACCCAGGATACTTAAAAGGTATCCTAAGGTATACGTATACCATATGTAGCCGTTGGGCTAGGGAAGATAACCCTGACAAAAAATCAGGCGGCCTCGTCAATCTTTGCAAACAGTGGCGACGTCACATAGATGCCGTTTACCAGCCAAGAAACTTTGTTATTCTTCTGCGTTTGTTACGCATATCAAGCCATTGAAGTCGATCGTTTACATGTTTTATAAATATGGGAAATACTAACCAGTGGTAAAGTTGATTTGTGAAACAAAAATTTTAAACAAAACAAATAAATAAAGTAGAAAAACGATTCAAGTAATTAATTTGATAAGAAAATATGAACAAGTGCTTTATTGAAAGTTTTATTATTTTGGATTGGTTACTATTCAACGTAGATATTATTTTATTAGATACTTAATAGTTGTTATTGTCCGCTTAGATACTTTGGTAGAAGTACTTGTTGGTTTTTTTAATATTTCTAGTTTTTTTCTTTTACGTGAAATAATTTTGTCGATTTAAAAAATGTTTATTCGATTTTTGTACATTTAAAACCTAAAACGAAGTTCAAAATTAATTTTTACAATTTTTTGTATAGATTTGCAAAGGAACGTTTCAGATTTTGTAATTACATCGTTTGGAAGTACTCAAATTTTAAATAACACTCGTCTATTTCTATATTTGTACAGCGTATTAAAAGATTGACTTTGATGGTTTTATAAGCTAATGATCCTGAGGATTTGAGTAATGCTTATAAAGTCTCAATTTCCAATGATGGTGATATTCCTGACTGTTAGTCCTCTACGTGGTGCATCCTGGACTAGGTGCCAACAGGCATCTAGACTAATAACAGCAGCGTCCGAGTGCACAGCGGTATAACTGGGCTTCCACTACGGCGGGTGGGTGCGAACATACACCCAGGATACTTAAAAAGTATCTAAATGTATACGTATATCATATGTAGCCCTTGGGCTAAGGGAGATAACCCTGACAAAAAATCAGGCGGCCTCGTCAATTTTTGCGAACAGTGGCGACGTCACAAGGATGGCGTCTACCAGCCAAGAAACTTTCTTATTCTTCCACGTTTGTCTACGCTTGTCAAGCCATTGAAATCGATCGTTCTACATGTCGTATAAATATGGGAAATAATGAAGAGGTGATCACGTCACCAATCAAAATGAATGAATGAATGAATTTCTCATAGACCGCCTGATTTTCTTTCAGGGTTATCTTTCTTAGCACAACAGCTACATATAATATACATATACTTAAAGACATCTTTTAAGTACTATTGGTATATGTTTGCACCCATCTGTCAAAACGGAACCTCAGCTATACCGCTTTGCTACTTTGGTAATTTAGGTGCTTAGGTGCACCTGTACATGATGATTCAAGTACAATTATCATTGGAATTTGAGACTATAATTATTACTCAAATTATTCCCTTTAATACAACATCTAGTTTATAATATGATAAAGTTGAAAAATATGGTAATTTAATAACCTCATTACACAAATTTACACATGACTGTGTAGTCTATCTTTGTATTGCTATTCTAAAAAATCGATTTGGTATAAACGTGTTCAAAAATTGTTTATTTAAATGTCATGTTTTATGTAATTTATGTCCACACGTAGTCAGACTAACGATAATTATTAACCGAATAAAAAAAGAGCCGGGTAATTTAGTTAAAATTTAAAATTATTGTAGTATTTTGAGTTGTGATGTTAATCATTTGGCAGTAATTGAAAAAGGCCTATATTATTGTATAGTTCGATATTAAACATGTGATTGATAAGTGATAATCTTTTCATTATTTCCGTATTTGTAGGTTACATCAAACATTCACCCCTTATATGTGAGGAAGGTAGCATTATTTTTTTTGGTTGACGATACCACTGTTTACAACTAGTCATAAGGCTGTCTGAGGTTTTACTAGGGTTGTATGCATTAGCTAAATGGATGCATATAATCTGTGTATACTTTTAGATACCTATTGAATGATCTCTCTCTCTCTCTCTCTCTCTATATATATATATATATATATATATATATATATATATGCTTAGAGAAGATCATAAATTAACCAATCTAACTAGTTCCAAGTCTGGATAAAGAAGGAAGATTTGTGGCAGGAAAGACATCCGGCAGTAAAACTATTCAATCGTCATGATGTTTCAAGTTGGTTTGATGCAGAACGAGGTAGAGAAAATGGACCAGAAATAGCGTTTCTTTGCAAATGAAGGATGAGCTGTAAAAGAGGAAAATATGCTTTCAACTATTCCTTAAAGCCGATGGATATGTAGTGTTGTTAATCTGAGCATTACACGCGGCACTAAATTTGGCACCTCGTTTTGTGTTTTTGTACATTTACTTGTTCAAAAATAATTCCCATTAATCGTTTAAACGGAATTGATTATATGTTCACCTCTTCATTTTATATATGTATATATATATATTTATATACGTGATATAAAACGAACGACTTCGATGGCTTGACAAGCGTAACAAACGTTTCTTGGCTGGTAGACGGCATTTTCGTGACGGTGCCACTGTTTACAAAGATTGACGAGGCCGCCTGATTTTTTATCATGTTCATCTTTCTTAGTCCAAGGGCTGTATATGTAATACATTTACCTTAAGATAATTTTCAATTACTCTGGATGTATGCTTGCACCCAGCAAATTGGATTTATTAAGGAGTACAAGTCTTGTATAATGCTTGTACGACTATATTTAAAAAGTTTAATTAGGATAATACCTATATCTGTCGCCTTCTCATTTTTCACTATTATTATTATTGTTGATGTTATTTTTATTATTATCATTATTTTTTTTTATTACTATTATTATTATTAATATTATTATTATTATTAGTAGTAGTAGTAGCAGTACTATTATTATTACTATTAATTATTATTATTGCAGTCAGCTTAAATACTTCAGTAAAAGTGCATTTAATTTCATGAAACACACAAAATTTGTTTTATTATCATAAGCAGAGACCAATAATAATTGTAAAAAATAACAATAACCATCAACATCATCATCATTAGCGGGAATAAACATCCTCCACCTATTATTATCGCCCAGTGTCGTCCAAATTACCCAAAGTAGGCAAAAAACATCAATGGTTGCAATGTACACTTGAGCTGTGCTGATTTTTAATGTTAATTATATTCGGAATAAAAAACCCCTCCAGTGATCTCTGTTAGCTGAAAACGGCAAGCAAACGGACGCCCAATTAAGTAATTTATTTGGACGAGTATGCTTGGCATAAATAAAAGGACTGAATTTGCGTGATACAATGTCCGTTCAAATTTTCCGTTGACCATTCGGTTAATAGATGGGTTTCCATAGCTATTCTGAATAGCGACAACAACAAAAGTTAGTGGCAAAACTGCCACATCTTCATTAATTCCAAATGAAGAAGTGTCACTAACCACCACTGAGACTTACATTGTAAGATATTTAAAATAATAAATATCAAAATGAACAACAAAAAAACAAAAGTTAGTAGCAATGCCACATATTTATTAATTCCAAATTCTCGAACAATCCCTTTCCATTGTCCACGATTTTCGGAGGCGTGTAGGGATATGTCAGTCCATCGACTTAGCCATTGTTTCCAAGATAAATTACCGGCTAAGATTATGTGAAGATCGTCCCGAACAGCATCCATCCAAGTACGTTTTTGACCTCCTTTCCTCTTCTTCCAATCGGCATTCGGACAAGCCAAGGTTACGATACGTGAGATTGTATCAGGATTTCTACGAAGAACGTGTCCAAACCAGCCTAATCTTCGTTGCCGTGATACCAATGAAGGAAGATAATGAAATTGAAGGTCATTTCGAATTTGGCGGTTACTGATCTTTTTCGTCCAGTCTCTTGATACGGATGATGCAAAATGTGTGTTGTGCCAAATGTATCTGAGACATCTTGCTTCAAATTTATCAAGCTGCTTGATCTCTGACCCCGTAAGCGTCCATGTTTCAGCTGCGTACAGAAGTACTGTGCGAACCGATGAAGAGAAAATATTCATCTTCGTGTTTGGGTTGATGTTTGTTTCGTCTCTATAGTTGTTAAAAACGTTTTATAAATTCCTCAAGCCATATAGCGTTGTATTGAAATTATTAAAAAATAGTTACAACAAAAATATAATATGTTGATTAGCTTAAAAACAAAATAGCAAAAATAATTAAATCACACACACATACAGAAATCTAGGCAATCCCCTCAGGTGAAAACATCAAACAAGTATTAATTGGTTAAACATTTTGCACAAGTTATATAACACGATTGAACGATGAGAATGAATGTTGTTTTTGTTTACCTGGTTCGATTGATTTGTTGTCAGGTCGGCATTATTATTCTCCACCATTCTTTTGATTAATAAATGACAGTTCTTAAAATGTCTTTTAATGAGTTTGTTAGTAATTTGTAGAGGTGTGTGTGTGTGTATGATGTCGATTGACACAACACAATCAGTCTGACGCATGCCAAAAGAATTTAATTTCAAAATAAGTATGGTAGTTTAGACGATTGTGTATAGAGAGTGGGATAGAAAGCTCACTGCATTGCAAAAATCAATTACAAGTGACTGATTTGGCATTATTCCATAATTTTGGTGACTCTTTGGTTTTACAAGCACTTTTTATTCATCCATTTTCCATATATTGATAAGACATATTAAACAAGGTAGGAGAATGACGAAGTTTTTGGCTAATAGAGAGCATCCTTGTTAAGGCCGCCTGATTTTTTGTCAGGGTTATCTCTTTTAGTTCAAGGCCTACATGTGGTATACATATACCTTTTTAAGTACCCTAGAAGTATGCTTGCACCTGCACGTCGAAGTAGAAGCACAGTTATACCGCCGTGCACTCCGTCTTTGCTGTTATTAGTCTAGATATCTGTTGGCACCTAGTCGAGGGAGATCCGTCAGGAACAATCGCCATCATTAAATCATCCATCATCATCATCATCATTTGGTTGGTGACGTGGTCACCTCTTCATTATTTCCCATATTTATACGACATGTAGAACGATCGATTTTGATGGCTTGACAAGCGTAGACAAATGTGGAAGAATAACAAAGTTTCTTGGCTGGTAGACGCCATCCTTGTGACGTCGCCATTGTTCGCAAAGATTGACGAGACCGCCTGATTTTTTGTCAGGGTTATCTCCCTTAGCCCAAGGGCTACATATAATATACGTATACATTTAGATACCTTTTAAGTATCCTGGGTGTATGTTCGCACCCACCCGCCGTAGCGGAAGCCCAGTTATACCGCTGTGCACTCGGACCCTGCTGTTATTAGTTTAGATGCCTGTTGGCATCTAGTCCAGGATGCACCACGTAGAGGACTAACAGTCAGGAATATTACCATCATTGGAAATTGAGACTTTGTATAAGCATTACTCAAATCCTCAGGATCATTAGCATCCCATCATTAAAACTTGACACTTACTCAAATCGTCCCTGAACATGTATGTCTTGCCTGGTTGTTGTTAAGGTACGGAAGAACGCGTGTGTCACATTCAAGGAACGTTGGAAGGTGTCAAACGCATGCACAATTATATTATGAATTGCATATTGGAAAAGCCAGAATTGTCGGATACTTGTGCTGTTACAAGCAGTTCGATTGTCGGAACAACTGCTGCCGAAAGTGGTTTGGCTGTGGTTGCCAGTCCGAGCACAAGTACGAATAACGGCGGCAGTTCGACAATCCTAACTACGAGTAGCACCGGTTGTACGAATGCATCGTCGGGACCGAAAACAACATCGTCAAATGGTCTTCAAATGGTAACTACCGGTTGGAAGTCTGATTCTTCAGCTCATCGGTTGCCATGGGGACGCCATAAACAGGTAATTTGTTTGATTAATATTATTTGAATATATTGACATTAACGTAGAATATTAACATTATGACGGTTAGACACAGCAGCAACACAATCTTGCGCAGCCAGTGTAGACAGTGAGCGCACGTTCCATGAGCCAACGTTAAGCGACATTTTGGTTTTAATGGGCAAATCCTAGATTTAATAACCGGTGCATGATCGCGAGTCACATTCTACCTTGTTTGAGCTCTGAGAATGGTGTATTTTGAAATTGGTCATCAGTATCTGCCCTGTTGACCATGGCCTTTAATTGATTTTTGAGATAGTTTCGACCGCGAGTATATAGACCAGTTAGCCGCGGTCAGCCATCCTGGTGAGAAGACGAACAATTTTTAAACCACCTTTTTTAGGCCGCTCTCCGGGTGGAGCAAGCAGTGCTGTCCCTAAATAGGGCTGCTTGGTGATAATACTCAGGGTGACACCGATAACCGTTGTCGCCTTCTTGTCAACGCGTTAACGACCTTGTAACGCCTGAGTATCCGTTTGGTCCACGGTTGTTTATTTGGCACAGCCTTATTCACAGCTAACCTTTATTGCTAAAGGTCATTCCACTATCCGCCACCTGTGGACGCGCTAAGTAGGGGTCGGTCTCCCCTTAATTACTATTATTTATTAAGCTTGGTGACGTAGACAGCATTTATCTGATGATACAACTGTTTACAAAGATTGACCAGGCCGGCTGATGTTTTGTCAAGGTTATGTTTCTTAGCCCAACGGCTACATATGATATACGTATGGCTTGAGATACCTTTTAAGTACTTTGGAAGTATGCCTGCATCCATCCGCGGAAGCTGAAAGTCGACTACAACGTTGTGCACTCTGTCCATGGTGCCAGGATGCGTCGTGTGGAGATGACAGTTAGAGAAATATGATCATCATTGAAAGTACTCAAATCATCAGGATTATTAACATCCCCCAAGGTGAAGATGTTTGTCTCTGAGACTGTTTCTTAGCTGAGTTGGAATTATAAAAACTCCGCCAAGTTATCACGCAGACACACCCACACATGTACATCCTATGCCCAATATATCAAAACTAAATTATTTGTGCATCTAGCTACATGCGTTACCATGACTTCTTTCACTGACCAGAGTAGTCTTATCAACATGCAACAAACATAATTGCATGTATCTTCCCACGTTTGTTTGGTCCACAATTAATAGAAAATGTGTGCTTATCTATCTATTAATCTTCAAGTTCCGTACAATGGATAAACGTTTTCTATAAATATATATATATATATATATATATAAAATATTTTTGTCTGTCAATTCACGTGACTTGCAAATATCGATTAATTGTCTTGTTTGTTTGTTGATCGATTTGGATCAAGGTTAAAATATTGGTACCCAATTGCACTGCCGGATTGGTTATTGGCAAGTTGGGCAGTTATGTGCGCGAAATCAAAGATCGAACAGGCGCGTTTATTCAAATCTCCCAAAAATCAATTGAAGTGAATTTGTTAGAACGGTGTATTATTATTGCCGGTACGTTTTGTCGCTTGGTTGGCTAGTGATAATTAAATGGGGATGGGCAATATCATGTAGGATAATTGTTGTTTTTCCCATTCATCACTGATTGAACGACACGTTTTTAAAATAACCACGAGGCATTGATTTCAATTAGATCTTATCGAATAGTTGTTGGTTATTATTTTTTCAACCTTTCATCCGTTTTTGCTGGTTTTTCGGGAGCTAAACGTAGAATTTGACTATGTATGTAATTTTGTTTTTATCCAATCGGAGGTTGGTCTTCCTTGCGGCTTTCACTCAACCCTGTCATTTGGATAATGTCATCACCTCTTTGCCTTTGTTTTTCATAATGGCGTCCTCTTTCTGTTCCTGTAGCCTATATCCAGGCCTGGGACTGATCAGAATGGTTCATGTCTGATCTCACTCGTGAGCTGAGGCGTGCATCACGCTACACTTATCACAAACGCCTATTTTTTAATCGTTTTTTGTGGGAATTTTGACGCATTGCCGCATATAATAACTCGTCCAAACGCTGATTGCAACCAATAGTGAAGTGGTCACAAAACGTACTTGGATGGATGTTGTTCGGGACGATCTTCACACTGTTTTGGCGTGGTCCATCTTGGAGTAAGTGACCATAAGCATTTAGAGTGCACGGCGGTATAACTGTGCTTCTACTTCGACGTGCAGGTGCAAGCATACTTCTAGGGTACTTAAAAAGGTATATGTATACCATATGTAGGCCTTGAACTAACAGAGATAACCCTGACAAAAAATCAGGCGGCCTTGTCAATTTTTGCAAACAGTGGCGCTTTAACAAGGATACCGTATCTCTTGGGTTATGCCAATATTTTCCAACGGTGATTCAGTCTACCAGCCAAGAAACTTCGTTATTCTTCTACGTTTGTGTACGCTTATCGAACATTTGCAGTCGATCGTATAATATCCGCCCCCCCCCCTGAAAGGTAGAAATAATGAACAGGTGACTATGTCATCAACTAAATCAATAATCCTGGACTGAGTGTACTTAAGATGTATCTGAATGCATAATTATACCTTATGTAGCCGATAGACTAAGAATGATAGTCATAACAAAGTATCAGACGACCTCATCAATTTTTACGGCGCTTTTAATCAGCCAAAACACTTGGTTATTTTTTTCCAATAGAAGTGATTTTTAGACTGACAATTACCCTAATGATGAATGGGATGCTAATGATTCTGACGATTCGAGTAATGCTCATTAAAGTTTCAATTTCCAATGATGGTGATATTCCTGATTGTTCGTGCTCCACGTGGTGCATCCTGGACTAGGTGCCGAAAGGCATCTAGACTAATGATAACAGGGTCCGAGTGCACAGCGGTATAACTGGGCTTCCGCTACGGCGGGTGGGTGCAAACGTACACCCAGGATACTTAAAAGGTATCTTAAGATATACGTATACCATATGTAGGTGTTGGACTAAAAGAGATAATCCTGACAAAAGATCAGGCGGCCTTGTCAATTTTTGCCAACAGTGGCGTCGTCACAAAGATGCCGTCTAGCAACCAAGATACTTCGCTGTTCTTCTACGTTTGTGTTACACTTATCAAGCTATCGAAGTCGATCGTTTGCTATGTCGTATAAATATGGAAAATAATGAAGGGACTGATCATGTGATTATCAACCAAAATGAATGATGAATTGACCCTTTCATTTTCAGGCGAACCTGATCAGTGTCGCGCAGCAGTTGACTTGGTTCTGGCCAAAATAGCCGAAGATCCCCAATCTGGCATTTATCCAACCATCTCCTACTCGCACGTTCGCGGTCCCGTAGCCTCGGCCTATCCGACAGGCTCGCCCTTTGCAGTTATTCCAACGTTTCGTTTCAGCCAGCCACTTATCGATCCACGCATGCACTTTATGAGACAGCCGACGGCGCCAACCCCATCGGGATCTGCACCAGCTCCTCAATTCACCGCACCGTTGCTCAATCCATGGGATGCCAACTCGCCCATGTTCCAAGCTGCTCTTCTCCAAGCTACCGTCATGGCTTCAAATTTTCAGCAGCCCGATCCGCACTACTATTCCGGTCCGGGTCCATTGACAGCCCCCGCATCGGGCGATTTTGGACGACTGATGGCTCACCAACCACAACACGGGCCGCCACATCATCCTCATCATCATCACCACCACCAACCGCAGCAGCAGCAGCAGCAGCAGCAAGTTTTGGGTCCTTCTGGATCGAACTATGCAGGACCGTCTGCGAATGTGCATCTCATGCCAGCGCTTGTCGATTCTATTCAGCACGGAACAACAGATTGGCAGTTTGGAGCTGATACATCGTCCCAGCTTACGACTCCTCCGGTGGCGTTCGAAACAGGCTATCCGGGGTCGTTAAATTTTGGTGAGTTGTTTCTATTGGACAGGTGGACAATATCGTGACCTTGACTTCGGTAATCGAGTTGTTTTTCAAGGTCCTTTTTTATTACTCTAGGGGACATGGGCGCGAACATGGACCCGCATTTAGTGGGGATCAAACCATTCAGGTTCGAGTTGAGCCTTGTATCGCCAGATTACCTCGGTACTTGGCATTGTAGTGACCACAACTCACTTGGTTACAAATTGTACAGACTCGAACTTGGGTGCGTCTGGGTTTGAGTGCTATTACTGGCACCCATGGTGTATGCTTGCACCCATCTACTAAAACCGAAATCCAGTTATACCTCTACGAACTCCGTCCCTGACTCCACTATGTACTGCATGGAGCAATACTCAAGTTCTCAAAATCATTAGCATTGTGTCTGTAGAGCAGGTATATTTCCAATAAAAGATAGTACACAATTTCAAACAGCTGATTTTATACGTTTTCTACTAATTTGTAATAGTCAATATACCATCTTGTTTGGGTTGCTAATAATCTTGAGGATTTGAGTAATGTTTATAAAGTTTCAATTATTATTAATGGTGATATTCCTGACTGTTCCTCTTCCATGTGGTGCATCCTGGACTAGGTGCCTACAGGCATCTGGATTAATAGGACCAGGGACCGAGTGCACAACGGTATAACTGAACTTCTGCTTTGGCGGATGGTTGCGAGCATACATTCAGGAAACTCAAAAGGTATATAAGTATACCACTTTGACAGACAATCAAGCGGTTTCGTCAGTTTTTGCGGACCGGTGCATTATCGCGACTAATATTGACAGAGCAGGCAGCAGCGTCGTGAGCCACATTTTGCCTTGTTTATGCAGACGTTTTTTGGGGGTGTATATCCCCGATAATGATGATGATGAATCTTTGCGGGCAGTGGCGACGTCACAAGGATGCTATCTATCAGCCAAGAAACTTCGTCATTCTTCCACGTTTGTCTACGCTTGTTTAATATGCCATCCATATATAGAAATAAGGAAGAGGTAACTACGTCATCAACCACGATGAATGAATCTTGTTTGCCTGTTGATTGGTGAACTCGCCGAAACTTGTGACTATTAACGTGCGATTGGAAGATGCATTTCCCGCGTGAACCACATATAAAAAGCAATTGCAACGAATGGCATACGTTGTTCAAATTGCTGAACAACCTTGTTAAATGAAATAATTATTTTGACCAATGAAATGCATTACATAATTTTGTCTGTCTTTATCGAAAGACTTGGCAAAAAATCGAATCAACAAAAAAAGACTTTTGTTGTAGGAATTGAAATTGGAAAAAAGTTTGCCAATTTCCAATGAAGGTGTGGCTGTCCGACACAAAATCAATTTTTTATTGAAAAAAAATTGAAAATGTAAAGTTGGTTGACTACTGCATGTATTGTGTTGTGGTTTGTGTTACAAGGCATAGCAATCAATTGACTTCGTTCGAGTATAACGAAGCTTTTTGGCTGACGGTGTATCAATGTGATGACACTACTGATTGCCAAGGTCGACGAGGCTGTCTGCTATTTTGTCAGGGTTATCTCCCGTAGTCCAATAGCTAATGGTATACCTTTTAAGTGTCCTGGTTGTATGTTTGCACCCACCCGCTGTAGCGGAAGCTCAGCTATACCGCTGTACACTCGAACCCTAGATGCACATAGGTACTTAGTCCAGGATGCACCACATGGAGGAGGAACGGTCGGAAAGATTACAAAGTTTCAAATTTCAAAAATTTCTGATTGTTACTCCATCACTCCTCGACAATTATTACTTAGTTCATTCATTTTGGTTGGTGATATGGTTACCTCTTCATTATTTTCCATATACGGCATAGCAAATGATCGACTTCGATGGCTTGATACGCGTAACACAAACGTAGAAGAATAACGAAGTTTCTTGGTTGGTAGACGGCATTATTGTGACGTCGCCACTGTTTACAAAGATTGACGAGGCCGCCTGATTTTTTGTCAGGGTTATCTCCCTTATCCCAAGGGCTACATAGATATACGTATACCTTTAGATACCTTTTAAGTACCTTGGGTGTATGTTTGCACCTACCCGCCGTAGCAGAAGCCCAGTTATACCGCTGTGTACTCGGACCCTGCTGTTATTAGTCTAGACGCCTTTCGGCACCTAGTCCAGGATGCACCACGTGGAGGACTAACAGTCAGGAATATCACCATAATTACAAATTGAAACTTTATAAGCATTACTCAAATCCTCAGGATCATTAGCATCCCACAATTATTGTCATTGTTTTATTATTCTTATTAATTATTATTAATGGCTGATTTTGTGAACCAATCAGAATATTCATCAGCCATATCTCCATTAGTCTGGTATAGAAGGGCCACATTGAGTGATTCTTAGTGTGTATGTATTATTATATTGGTAGTTATAGAATAGGTCTCTCTCTTATTCTGATGATTTGTGAAAGTAAACAAACTAAGACCGACGTACATGAAGACATAATCAATTCAAAGCAATTATACAAACTTGGGTAATTTAAACGAATATGTGAATACAACTCACGAGTCACAGAAATGTGATGTTTGTTTATTTATTTATTTATTTGAAAGAAAAATCGATAAGTATATTGATTAATAATACTTGTAGTCAAGTGGTCATTACAGGAAAAAGTTTAAAACTGGATAGTTCAGATATTCATTCATAATAGTATAAGTTTGATTCATTTCTACAATACGTACACAAGGTCATTTTAATCAAGGTCGCGAACTGCACTACAGAATCTATCAACATAAATATTTAGTAGGAATTAATTCCGTTATTTGCGGTCGTAAAAATCAATATCCAATCAATAATTAGTCAATATTGATGAATATAATACTACTAACTATAAATAGAAACCTGTCTATACATTTTATACACACACGCATATATATATATATATATATATATATATATATATATATATATTTGTTTGTTTGTTTGTTTGTTTGTTGTTCAACGTGAGTGTGTGGCACTAGTTTACATATACTTGGGATAAACAGACTATCTTGTTGATTTTCAAACGAACAACTTGCTCTTATTTCGTTGTTGCATAACAGTCAGACTTTATAAAACCACCTGATTTTTTGTCAGAGTTATCTCCCTTATCCCAACAGCTACATATGGTACATTTTACGTATCCTGGGTGTATTCAATCATTCATTTTGGTTGGTGATTACGTGGCGTCACCTCTTCATTATTTTCCATATTTATACGACATGTAGAACGATCGATTTCGATGGCTTGACAAGCGTAGACAAACGTGGAAGAATAAGAAAGTTTCTTGGCTGGTAGACGGCATCCTTGTGACGTCGCCACTGTTCGCAAAGATTGACGAGGCCGCCTGATTTTTTGTAAGGGTTATCTTCCTTAGCCCAAGGGCTACATATGATATACGTATACCTTTAGATACCTTTTAAGTACCTTGGGTGTATGTTTGCACGTACCCGCCGTAGCAGAAGCCCAGTTATACCGCTGTGCACTCGGACGCTGCTGTTATTAGTCTAGATGCCTGTTGGCACCTAGTCCAGGATGCACCACGTGGAGGACTAACAGTCAGGAATATCACCATAATTGCAAATTGAGACTTTATAAGCATTACTCAAATCCTCAGGATCATTAGCATCCTGTAGGAATAATAAATGAACACTATTAACTCTTCCCCTTCACCACAGCCATTTTCGCAGCCAACCAACCAACCCTGCTAAACTCCATGTCATCGAGGAATCCCACAGACGCCTACACATCGCCACCGCGTCTCGATCTCTACTCGCCCACGAGTCCTTACGCACCCCAGTCAAACTTTGCCATTCCATCGGCATCATTCGTCTCGACGGGCAGCGCCACAACGGGTCAACTACCGCCAGCTCCAAATCCAATCTACGCCAATTACCTCCATCTATCGACCGTAATGGATTCGACACACATGTGTCCCGGTTGCTTCGGCCCCGACCCGCACATCAAGCCGCTGACTTCGGTGTCCCAGACGGTGTCTCAAACGCCCGCCGTCGTGACGCAGCTAAACGAGCTGTTCCAGTCGATGCGGCTCGAAGATTCGGCTGGCAGCGACATGATGATGACACACCAGGGCATTTTGAATGTGGCAGCTCCAACTGTCGGGCCCTATCCGACGCGATACATTTCATCGTCTATTCAACAGCCGTCGATCCATGGACAGTTCAAACCGACAACGGGAGAAGGTTTGTTTTATTTGAGTAATGCTCATTAAAGTCTCAATTTCCAATGATGGTGATATACCTGACTGTTCCTTCTCCACGTGCTGATGCCAACAGACATCGAGACAAATAACAGCAGGGACCAAGTGTGTAGCTTTCACTGGATTCCGTCCCAGTGAATGGATGCTAACATGCACCCAATATGCTTAAAAAGGTATCTCCAGATAACTATTTACCATATGTAGCCGGCTAGGCTTGTGGATTCGTCAACCGGCGTCAAGCCTGAAGAAGATTGTCTCGTTAATTCCTGTAAACACTGGCGTCGTCACAAGGAAGCGGTCTTCTAGCCAAGAAACTTCATTTATCCCTCCAAGTTCAAATCGCATCCGACAACCCTTTTCGTATAGGAATTCGATAAGCCATTCAAACTTGGAATTAATGAAGAGGTGGGGCTGTGTCACCAATTTTGTCTGATGGACTGCATCGTTGTGACGGCGCTACTGTTTGTAAAGATTGGCGAGTTCACTCGATTTTTTGTCCTCATTGAGGCGGCTATACATTTGATTTATTTCGAATGTTTTACACGAGAAATGCATGCCTTTCAACAGTGGACATTTTAGCGAAGCCGAAGATGGGTCGGTGGTGGGATTCAAACCCACCGAGGTCCAAATTGATCGCTGTACCGGTATACTACCCCGACACATTTTTCAAGTACTCTGGATGTATGATTGCAATACAACGATCATGTTTTCTAGGTGTTTATATCCCTCTGGCAGTACGAATCTAGTGACACTTGTCATTTCTACCGATGATTGAACTCTTGGCTTCGATCATCCCTAGAAATGTTGTTCCACATGACACCCCCTCCTTCACGTGATCGAAATGATTATTTCCAGATATTTTTTTTAATGTTTGCTACTTTGAATGTTTTACGAGGAACATCTTTCAGCAGTGGACATTTTAGCGAAGCCGAACGCGTGAGCCCGCATTTTAGTGCCGGTGATGTGATTCGAACCCCGATGCCCACCGAGGTCCGAATTCGAGCGCTGTACCGCTAGACTACCCCGGCATGCCGCTAAGGTACTTAACAGTCGTTGGCCATGTATCTTTTTAGCACAGTTAAAGGAAGACGATTAAAATGGATTGGCCATGTTTTACGTAGATCGCCCACTCATCAAACCAGAATAGCTATGGAAGCCCATCCATTACCCGGATGGAAAAGAAGGCCAGGCGGTCAACGGAAAATTTGGACGGACATTGTAGTACGCGAACTTAATCTTTTTATTTATGCTAAGCCCCCTCGTCCAAATGAATTACTAAATTGGACGTCTGTTTGTTTACCCTATGCAGCCAACAGAGATCATTAGAGGGGTTTAATTTGGGATATTGATTTTTCCACCTTATATACATTTTGGTCACACTTTTCAAAACTTTTCCATCCCCAACTTACGAGTAATCACACACTCACACAAAAGGTTATCTGACTCTTATTGGCACGTGATCGAAATGATTATTTCCAGATATTTGTAAGTCTCTTAACATTTATTGGCCATGTATCTCTAGCACAGTTAAAGAAAGACGATTTAAATGGATTGGCCATGTTGTACGTAGATCGCCCACTCATCAAGCCAGAATAGCTATGGAAGCCCATCCATTATTCGGATGGAAAATTTGGATGAACTCAGTCCTTTTCTTTATACTAAACGAATTACTAAATTGGGTATCCGTTTGCAGATCACTGGAGGGGTTTCATTTGGAATGTAATCAACAGTCAGCATACCTCTCAGGTCTGTCGTTCATTAAAAGCTTTTGACAATTTTGACTACTAATCGGTTGACACTGTTCTTGCCGCAGTATGAACCGCAAATGGGCAATTGTATCTATATACCTACTCGATTAACATGAATAAAAAATCAATGCCTAGTGAATGCATGATTATTGTGAAATTGTATACCAAGGTCATTGAATTTTATGTGCTGTTGTCTAGACAATCTGTGTACTCGTGTCTCTGTCTGTGTATTCAATAGCACAAATGATTTGGTATTCGTGCTTTTGGATATAGATCTTGATTTGTAATATTATCGATTGCTACTTTGAATGTTCTACACAGGAAACGCATCTTTTCAACAATGGACATTTGCCCGAAGCCGAATGTGGATCCGGTAGTTGCATATCCAGCCGATTCACGTCGAGCACAGTACCTTTTCAATGATGACGCATTTGATAAGCATAGCAAATGTAGAAGAATAACGAAGTGTTCTGGCTGGTAGATGGCATCCTTGTGATGTTGCCGCTGTGCACTCGGACCCTGCTGTTATTAGTCTAGATGCATTTCAGCACCTAGTACACGTGGAGGATGAATAGTTAGGAATATCACAACCATTAGAGGGATGCTAATGATCCTGAGGATTTGAGTAATGCTTATAAAGTCTCAATTTCCAATGATGGTGATATTTCTGACTGTTAGTCCTCCACGTGGTGCATCCTGGACTAGGTGCCCCTAGGCATCTAGACTAATAACAGCAGGGTCCGAGTGCACAGCGGTATAACTGGGCTTCCGCTACGGCGGGTAGGTGCAAACATACACCCAAGGTACTTAAAAGGTATCTAAAGGTATACGTATGTAGCCCTTGGGCTAAGGGAGTTAACCCTGACAAAAAATCAGGCGGCCTTCGTCAATCTTTGCGAACAGTGGCGACGTCACAAGGATGCCGTCTACCAGCCAAGAAACTTTGTTATTCTTCCACGTTTGTCAAGCCATCGAAATCGATCGTTCTACATGTCGTATAAAGATGGGAAATAATGAAGAGGTGACCACGTCACCAAGCAATGAATGAATGAACCATTAGAAATAGGTTAGAGTCACGTAGAAATCAACTACGTTAATCGTTGATCCCGTATTGAGCACCATGTGGAAGCGACAGTAACAAATATTACTATTATGAATGAATACCTGAACTATCCAGTTTTTACTGGAAAAGTAATGATCACTTAATTAAGTATTAATAATCAATATACTTATCGATCTTTTCTTTCAAATAAATAAATAATCATTACATTTTTATAATTCCTGAGTTGTATTGACTTGTTCGTTTAAATTACTCAAGTTTGTACAATTGCATTGAATTGACGATGTTTTCATGTAACTTTCTCATAGTATGAGATGCGAGGATTGTATTAAATGATGCTGTGTTCCCCAATGTAAAGGAATTTACGTATCTGGGCTCTTTGATTACTTCTGACGGAGGTTCATCTAACGAAGTAAGTTGTCGAATTTGTTTGGTTGCTACTGTGTTCGGAAAGCTTGTCGAATTATCAACCCAAACACGAAGATGAATATTTTCTCTTCATTGGTTCGCACAGTACTTCTGTACGCAGCTGAAACATAGACGCTTACGGGGTCAGAGATCAAGCAGCTTGATAAATTTGAGGCAAGATGTCTTAGATACATTTGGCACAACACACGAAAAAGATAAGTAACCGCCAAATTCGAAATGACCTTCAATTTCATGATCTTCCTTCATTGGTATCATGACAACGAAGATTAGGCTGGTTTGGACACGATTGGAAGAAGAGGAAAGGTGGTCAGAAACGTATTTGGATGGATGCTGTTCGGGACGATCTTCACACAATCTTGGCCGGTAATTTATCTTGGAAACAATGGCTAAGTCGATGGACTGACATATCCCTACACGCCTCCGAAAATCGTGGACAATGGAAAGGGATTGTTCGAGAATTTGGAATTAATAAATATGTGGCATTGCTACTAACTTTTGTTGTGGGCACATAACTTAAGATCGAGTATCGCTCATCAACAAATGTGAGATTCACAACCTTGATTTAAATGACCTTGTCTACGTATTTTTATTGTAGAAATGAATCAAACGTTTGAATCGCGGCTCTATGAAATATTGGCCGACTCAGGTCAGAACGGGTCGGCGAGTTATGTGCCATTTCATCATCATCAACAACCACCGTCCACAGCCAACAACAATCTCTTGCCGGAAACAGAAAGCTGCAAAAAGACGTTGAACTTGCTCGAAACGCCCGACAATTCTATCGAGTCGGCTGTTGGTAGCGGCGGCGGTACTACGAATGTGGACGTTGCCGATTCGAAGAGCATCATTACGACGACTACTACGAATAATGGCGTGGGCTAGGTAAGATTTGATTGGTGGCGTCGTGGCAAGAATAAAAGTGATTGGTTGTTTGACAATCGACCAATCAAATTGAAATTGATCGGAAGGTGGTGGCGACTGCTATGATTGGTTGATGTGTGAAGAGGTGTTGTAGCAAGAGGTTGTCTTTTTTAGGACGACGCCCAGTGTTTACAGGAATTATTGACGAAGCGATCTTCTTTGGGGGTTGGGGGAATTAGGGGTTGACGGATCCATTAACCTAAGCGGCTGCTGTGAGATACCTTTTTGAACATTTTCAGTGTTTGATACCAGTCATTCACTGAACCCAGCATGATCCCTGCTATTATTAGTCTAGATGCCAATGGAAATCTTGTTGGGAATATCGCCAGGATTATTAGCAATCGGCAAATAATAGGTATGTTCATTTGAAATATTTTGTACTATTTGATCTTTTAGTGAATGCCTCGCAAGAACCTTTTTAGTAAATAGGCTCATATCGAGCACTCTAGACTACTTCTTGATCGCTGATAGCCTATGAGTTCATCTCGACAAGCCAATAGTCTTAATGAGCCCTCTAAAGATCATGGAGCCGGGCTGGGTTGAGACGGTACAGCGCCGCTCGATTTAGACCTGAAGTCGAGTTCCCACCACCGCCCCGCTGCTGAAAGGCATGCGCGTTTCCCGTCTCAAAACATTCAAAATAAAATTATTTCATGTAATGATTGAGAATTAAACTTTCGTTCCTGTTGAGCGCACAAACGAGTTTCCATTTGAAATAGTCTTATTCGCTGCTAGCAGCTGTTCCTCTATTTATTACCAGTGGATGCGCCAAGTAGGGGAAAGGGCGGTTTTGGTATCCCAATTGCAGACAAGTGTGTAAAACTTGAAAGAACGTGAATTCACCACTGACAACTCGTTACAGTTTTGCTCAAATCAATTCTAATACGAAAATTTGTTTATTTTCCAGCTGTATTTTGATTATTTCACTCAATCCCATTGTGTTGATGTTTGTATCATATAATCACGGTTGGTTGGTGAGACAAATGTCAAAAAATGTGCTTTTTTTAAACGCGCCCGCCCACTCAACTGCGCAAAATGCTGCTACACGATCGATACAACGCATCCACCCACGCTGTTTTTGTTTTTCAATCCTATATATACATTGATTGTTGCTGAACACAAATCAAGAGCGCTGTTGTGTGTGTGTGTGTGTACAAAACGTGTATATATATATATAATGATCCCGACGCCTTCCTAGCGGAAGATGGTGGCTTTTTAAACAACCAGATTTATTTGCTCCTCAACTATTTTGCATTTTTTGCTCCTCTATTATTTTGCATTTTTTTCATTCTTTTTATTTTTATTATTAGAAACAGATCGCGATAGAGAGAGAGAGAGAGAGAGAGGGAGAGAACAAGATTAGGACGAGATTTGTTATTAGATTATGTATTTTTTATTATTAAATTTTGCACAAAAGAGTCCATAACGTGTCAAAAAGTATGAATTTTTTGAACTCAAGCACACACGCACACACAAATATACAAGTAGATGTTACAATTTTAACAATATTTTATTTATTAATTTCAAACGTACATATTATACATGACAGTATAATTCTTATTGATTATTTCTATATATAAAAACAATGTAATAGATAGCTATTGGCAAATATATATTAAACTATGATACACTACAAAACAATTCCTTTTCCCCCAAACCCCAGTCGTGGAATTGCAATGTCTTTATAGCAGCAGAAGCAGCAGCATCAATAATATTTTCGTCCCAGTGTTTATTCAATTTATTTTGTGTATGTATGATCTAATAGTGCTTTCGACTAAAATTTCAAACTTTGTGGCTGTGAATGCACGCAAGCGCCGTCAATAAGATGACCCTTCCTCTCTACACATTAATATATTTATTATTCAGTTTACGAGATACTATATATATATATATATATATATATATATATGGAAAAATACAAAAATATGTATAATGTAGTTTTTAGAAATTGTCGTTATTTATTTAATTATTCAACGAAATTTATTGTTTTGTGATGAATTTTGCCTGATTAAAATAATCCTATTCTATTCGAGAAATAAATATAAAGATGATTACTTTTCAAATTGGATGTCTGTTTTTTTTCTTGTTGTTGCCAGTATTCGAGCAATGATTGTTGGGATAAGCATACACATCCATCGGTTTGTTATCACCAAGACTGGTGATCAACTTTTACGCAGCATGATGAATTTCTAAAAGCCTCCTTTTGAATTCCACTCACTTGCGGTGGTTGACGAATTTGCGTACCTAGGCTCGGTTATAGATAAAAAAGGATTCATCTCTTCAGACATTTGGTGTCGTATTCGCCTTTGGGCGTTTAAGTAAACCTTTATGGAACAAAAGTAATATTTCTGTTAAAACCAAGATTTGAATATATATATATAAGAGTTTAGTGCGTTCCATTCCACTTTATGCTTGCGAAACTTGGACTCTCACCCAAGTGGATACATAAAAGCTTGTTCATTTTGAGCAAAGCTGTTTAAGATCCATTTGGTTTCGCTCGTTGTCCTCTATTGAACGCACTCGTTTAATAACTAGTAAAATATTTCGACCATTCCCAGATATTTGTAAGTCTCTTAACATTTATTGGCCATGTATCTCTAGCACAGTTAAAGAAAGACGATTAAAATGGATTGGCTATGGTTTACGTAGATTGCACACTCATCCAGCCAGAATAGCTATGGAAGCCCACCCATTACCCGGATGGAAAAGAAGGCCAGGCGGCCAACGAAAAATTTGGACGGACATTGTAGTACGCGAAGTCAGTCCCTTTATTTATGTCAAACTCCCCGTCCAAATGAACTACTTAATTGGTCGTCCGTGTGCCACTAATGAAGATCACTCGAGGCGTTTAACGCGGGATGTCAGCACACGTTGTTCATTAAGTTCACATTGTAAAAATTGGTATTTCTGCAGATTTAGAATTTAAACTACCTTTGTTGATAATAATCAGTGGGGGTTGTTTATCCCCGATGATAATTATGAACAGCATGCATTCAATAGATGATGTTAGTTATATTCCCCGTATTAAATCATTCTATCAATGGCAAAGGATAAGAAGTTAAACGATTGGGTGTTACAATGTCATTTCAAAATATTTGTTGAACACCTCTAAGGGGGAGACCGACCCCTACTTAGCGCGTCCACAGGTGGCGGATAGTGGAATGACCTTTAGCAATAAAGGTTAGCTGTGAATAAGGCTGTGCCAAATAAACAGCCGTGGGCCAAACGGATACTTAGGTGTTAAGGTCGTTAACGTGTTGACAAGAAGGCGACAATGGTTATCTGTGGCACCCTGAGTATTATCACCGGGCAGCCCTATTTAGCGACAGCACTGTTTGCTCCACTCGGAGGGGCCTAGAAAAGGTGGTGGGCGATATACGTAAAACATGGCCAATCCATTTTAATCGTCTTTAACGCTGCTAGAGATACATGGCCAATAAATGTTAAGAGATTTACAAATATCTGAAAATGGTCGAAATATTTTACTAGTTATTAAATGGTTGCGTTCAATAGAGGACAGCGAGCGAAATCGTATAGATCTAAGGGGGAAACCGACCCCTACTTAGCGCGTCCACAGGTGGCGGGTAGTGGAATGACCTTTAGCAATAAAGGTTAGCTGTGCCAAATAAACAGCCGTGGACCGACGGAAAAAATATGCTGTGAAAATATAATAATCGGTGCGAACTCGGTCCTTTTATTTACGCTAAGCCCCCTCGTCCAAATGAATTACTTAAATGGGCGTCCGTTTGTTTACCCCTGTGCAGCCAACAGAGATCATTGGAGGGGTTTAATTCGGAATGTAATTAACATTTAATATCAGCAACCTCAAGTGTCGTTCTTTGAGTACACACTACAAAAGTTGACGTTTTTACAGACGCTTTGGTTTTTTTGGACTACCCTGAGTGATAATAACCGTTGGGGGATATTTATCCCCGATGATGATGTTGAACACCTCATTTTCTTTTCCATCCAATTAATAGATGGGATTATGTATCTATCTTGGTTGGATGTGTAAAGCTAGCCTGCTGTGTTTTAGTTTCGTTTTTTTGGTTGGTGATCTGGTCACCTCTTCATTATTTCCCATATTTATACGACGTGTAGAACGATCGATTTCGATGGCTTGACAAGTGTAGACAAACGTTGAAGAATAACAAAGTTTCTTGGTTGGTAGACAGCATCCTTGTGAAGTCGCCACTGTTCGCAAAGATTGACGAAACCGCCTGATTTTTTGTCAGGGTTATCTCCCTTAGCCCAAGAGCTACATATAATATACGTATACATTTAGATACCTTTTAAGTATCCTGGGTGTATGTTCGCACTCACCCGCCGTAGCGGAAGCCCAGTTATACGGCTGTGCACTCGGACCCTGCTGTTATTAGTCTACATGCCTTTCAGTACCTAGTCCAGGATACACCACGTGGAGGATGAAGTCAGGAATACCACCATCATTGGAAATTGAGCATTACTCAAATCCTCAGGTGAACCAAATAAACATACCTCCCTTACGTTTACTCCTCAATCACAGAACATGTGAAGCGATCAACTTTCATGATTTCTTGGGAAGTGACTCTTTCAAATCTATTAAAAACAACGATGATAAATTAATAATTATTTGGCAAGCGACAAAAATGAGTACAAACAAAATTGTCAAATGCTTCATTTTCCAACTCAGACCGCTTCCACGTCCACGTTGTCTATCGATGTCAGTACCGGCCGCGTCTTCGCCAGCGACGATTCGTCAAACAGATCGCGCCATTCGTCGGACACGTCAAGATTGCGCCACAGCTTGTCGACCTCACTATCGCATGGCAACGGACTGGTAGCAGATTGGGAATCGATTTGAGTTAGATTGATGGGTAGCTCGCGTTGAACGAGACCTTTGGGGTCAAAGATGACTGGATGGAACAATAAAGGAGGGCCGGGGGTTAAGGTCAAGTCGCTAGTTTTTGCACCAAATCACCTCCCATTTACATATTTTAATTGTTTAAAGGAGGATTACGAGTACTTTTCCATACTAGAGTTTACAAGCTAAACGGAAACCAGACTAATAGTGGTTGGGATGCTACAGTTTCCAATGATGGTGATGTACCTGACAGTTGCTCCTCCACGTGGTGCATCCTGGACTAGGTGCCCCTAGGCATCTAGACTAATAACAGCAGGGTCCTAGTGCACAGCGGTATAACTAGGCTTCCGCTACGGCGGGTAGGTGCAAACATACACCCAAGGTACTTAAAAGGTATTTTAAAGTATGTGTATAACATGTATAGCCGTTGGGCTAAGGGAGAAAACCCTGACAAAAAATCAGCCTCGTCAATCTTTGCGAACAGTGGCGATGTCACAATGATGCCGTCTACCAACCAATAAATTTTGTTATTCCTCTGTGTGTAAAGTTGATCAAGCCATTGTGAACGATCATTTAGTAAACCATACAAATATAGAAATAATTACCTAGTCATTATCCACAAAAAACTTATCTAGGTGGCAAGTCAATTATACCATCGTGCACTCGGCTCCTGTTATGTTCGTCTAGATACCTAGGTGCGCATAGGTCAGAATGCACCACGTGGATTATTGGGATCATGTTCTTATGGACCAAAAATCCCAACCTCTTCGTTTCATGATCATAATGTCTATCATACAAACTGTCACTAGCTATCAGCTCAATGGAATCCAAGTTGAATGTAGTGGCACTGTAACAAGGACGCCGTCTACCAGTCAAGAAACTTCGTTATTCTACGCTTATCAAGCTATCAAAATAGATCGTTTGCTATGCCATAGGAATGCGGAAAATAGTGAAGAAGTGATCACGTCACCAACCACAATAAATGAATATATATATGTATATTTAAAGGATACACGCCGTAGCATTGTTGTCGTTCATGGCAATTTTTGTCATCGTAACGCGTTCGTAAAGTGACAATTTAACCCTGATGCAAAACACAAAGGATAAACATAAAAAATTAAACCAATCCTTGCTATTATTATTATTATTATGTATATATTTAGTGCGTTTTTATTTATTTATTTTATTTTTATTACTTTAAATATTTTACAGGAAACGCATTTTTCAGTAGTGGACATTTTAGTGAAGCCGAATGTAGGCCCACATTTAGTGTCGGTATTGGGATTTGAATCCATCCTCACGCAGGTCCATGTTGAGTGCTGTACCGCTAGACCACCCCGGCACAAATAACTAAAGTATATGGATACCAATAATAATAAACAACTGAGTTATTGAGTTTATCGATGACATAATCAGTGTTTCCTTATTTCTATATTTGTATAGTACTATAAACGGTGGTTTTGATAACCGTAGACAAACGTAGAAGAATAGCGAAGTTTATTGGATGATAGATAGAACACTTGTGAACCCTTGTCGACACAATACCCATTTTGCATTATGGAAAGGGATTATTCGAGATGCTATGCGAATTTGGAATTAATGAAAATGTGGCATTGCCACTAACTTTTGGTGTTGTTGTCCGAGTTATCATCTTTAGCCCACAGGCTACATATATACATACCTTAAGTTTCCTGTTAATCGCCGAAGCATAAGCCCACTTATACCGTTGTATATTTAGTCCCTGCTGCTATTAGTCGAAATGCCTATGGTCACCTAGTCCAGGATGTACCACGTAGAAGATGAACAGTCAAGAATATCACAATCACAAGAAATAGACATCATAAGTATTACTCAAATCTTCGAGAATCATTAGTATCCCTACTGTTGAAAAATGTGCTTTGTGTAAAATATTTTAAAAAACAAAAAAAATACTCCAACTTCTTCAACATCGATCGATGTTGTTTGAGATCATTTTCTTTGGCAGCCATGTCTTCTTCCTGTTTGGTCACAAACTGTCCAATCTGGTTACGCAACCGCTCACATTCCGTTTGCAATTCAGCTTCCTCGAAAACCAATACATCCAACTTGGATTCTGCCAAGTTGATAGCTAGCGACAGCTGGGAAAAGTTACTTCTGATGGTCAGCCAAACTGTCGTGGTGTGAGGGTGGGGAAAGAAACAATAATTTCAATTTAGACGCTAAGCTGTTAACGCAAAATAGTAAAGTTCGTACAATTCCCCTCACTAATTTTAATTAATGCAGAATATAAGTAGCAGAAACGTTTTAGAAAACTAAATGCAACTGCTGAACTATTACCTAAACAATTTAATCAACCAACAAGTTCAATGTTCCTCTTCCACATTTATAAACCGTAACCCGTGCAATACACTGAATACAACAATAAGTTCTCGTAGTACCACATGTAATTCCGTTCCACTGTTCACATTTTTCGCAAACATTTAGAAATATATCAGTGCAACGACCATTGTTTTAAAGATAAAGTCCCGGCCAAAATAACATAAAGATCGTTCCGAACAACATCCATCCAAGTACGGATTGTGTCCACCATTCCTTTTATTCCACTCGGCATTTGAACAGGCCAAATGTAAGAGATTACATCAGAATTTCAACGAAGAATGTGTCCAAGCCAGCAGAGTTTACGTTGTCAGAATACTAATGATGGAATTCGTGAAATTGGAGATCATCTCAAATTTGGCAGTTGCTGATCCTTATCGTCCAGTCCCTTGATACGGTGGATGCGAAATGAGTGTTGTGTCAAATGTATCTGAGACAACTTGCATCAAATTTATTGAACTTTGTAATCCCTGACCCTGTAAGTGCCCAGGCTTCAGCTGCGCATAAAGGTACTGTGCGAACTAATAAAGAAAAAATGGTCATCTTTGTATTTGGATTGATGTTTTTTCATCTCCAAAGTGAATTGTCTGGTTTACCAAGCGCAGCAGCAACTAAACAACTATTTACTTCATTAAATAGACCACCGACAGAAGTAATTAAGGAACCCAGATACATTGGAAAGCATATCGTTTAATACAATCCTTGCATCAGGAGCTTCTGATATGACATCTTATTTTCAGTTAATCTTCAAGCTATATTAATCGAAAATATCCATAAGGAAATCCAATGCACACTGCAACAAAATTTCATTTTTAGCATCAGCGTTTTTTTAATAATAAATTCCATGTAATAAGTCAAATAAACACAAAACCATATTCCAGATAAAACTTTTGTTTCACCATGCAGTGCATCCTAGACTCAGAATAACACGAATTAAAGACTGAATTTCCGTCTTGGTAAAAAAATGTTGCTAACGTTGATATAGGGCATTTAAGATATACATATACCATATGTATCCAATATACAAAAAAAATTATTACTTTCTCACGTTTTTAGTAAATACAAAATTTCCTTCATATATAAAACGTAAAAAATAGTCGTTCAATATACTCTACTAAAACTCAAATAATCAGTGACTGTCCCCAACTCATCAACTTATTTATCCTAGATAACGATAAAATAAAGATGTATATAAAACATTTATTACCTGAATTTAAAATCTCTTCCACATCTACATTTTCACATAAATTTATCGATAAAATTTCCTTCTTTTTGTTATTAATTACATTTTCCAAAATGTTTGCGTAAGCGTCCAAAGTTTGCTTGTTCATTTTTAAATTACAAATAGAATCATGTGCATCTAGATAGTTTAATAACAAATCTTTTTTTTTTAATTAAAAAGCAAATTGTCTACAGTTTAAAATTTTCCATATTTAATAAATAAAAAATGTAATATCACGACTTACAATTACATCTACCCTTAACTAAATTTAAATAATAAACTAAAAAAATTTAATATTAACAGTAAACAAGTTTTAATTATCCACATTTAATACGGAAAAAAAGAATTTTACTTCTTTGTACGTACCCTTGAAATAAAATGGCGCTAATTTTCTAAAATATGTATTAGAGGAAGAATAAAACAAATATTGTAAAATAAACTTTTTTTTAATAATTGTTATTTATTTATTTAAAAATAATTAATAAATAATGTTGTATATTTTTTAAAATAAAATAAATTAAAACTATTTAAATTAATAAATATTAATAATTATTGATTTTAAAATACGAGTAAATACTGTCTATTTTATTAAAACACAATAACTCCCAGTTTACATTACAAAAAAATCTCATGTATCAAACTAAAGGTAGCCTTCCAGAAATTTAGGGAGTATACAAAGTTTTAAAATTGCATTTTTGCATTCGTAGATATTTGTTTACATGCATACATATTTGATCAGTTTGTATCATAGTAGTGCATTTGATATCCACAAATTTATTTACAACTTTAACTCGATTTATGAAGAGGAGAGGTAAACGTCGCTATAAATATAGTAATAAGAGCTTTAATTTAGTTGGGATTAAATTAAAACTTTAAAAATAGTTAGAGTTAATAAATTAAATAATCTAAACCAAAACTTAAAATTTGGAGATCTTGGGATTTTCACGGGTATCTTAATAGAAAATAAAGTTATGCCTGGTGAACATAGTTTAGTAAGTAGTGCTTAACCTCGTATATCTGAAAATATACTCGAAAGAAATATTACAGGTTATAGGTTGATACACGAGTTAAATAAGAGTAAAACTCCCTTTGATCCTTGGTTAAATTTATCTAATTATATCAGAAAGGTGCAATAACAATAAATGAAAATAAATAAATGGATAGCTGAACATAATAAGGAGAAAGAGTCGGATTATTTAAACTTGGAAAGCTTATGTTTATCATATGCCTTTTTGAGAACTGGGAGTGATAATGCAAAGACTATTTTAGCAGGTAGGCTGTTCCAATCTAAGATTGAGCCTACAATCCCAACACCAATAAGTTTAGAGATGGGAAGTTTATGTGGGACTTTGTCAAAAACCTTTACAAAATCGAAGTATGTGCATCGACGGACCTACAATTATCAAGTAGTTCAGTTATGCTATTTATGTAAGTAATTAAATTAGTAAAACATGACTTCTTGGGAATGAAATCATGTTGTGCGGGATTAACTATATTAAGTCTGATAAGGTGTTCAAGTAAATGGGATCTTATTAACCTTTCCATAATTTTGTTTCGAGACGGAAGGATACTAATAGATCTGTAGCTATCTGGTTTAAACCTACAACCTGACTTGTAAATGGGTCTTATAAAAGCAACTTTCCATATTAAGGGAATTTGGCCTGTTATTACGTACAGATTAAAAATATAGGCTAGGTGAGGGGCGAAAATGTCCGCATATTCTTTTAAAATTTTGGGATAAATGCCATCAGCACCACAAGACGTTGACTTTAGATTTTTGAGACCAATAATGAATAAAGAAGCTTAATGATTAGAGGATGTATAGGTAGATTAACTATACCAAAGGGAGGCCAGGTAGACTATGGGGACTGAAAAATGGAGTTAAAATAGTCCCTGAAAAGATCACAAGTTGAAGGTCCTGGCATTAAACTTCCTTGTTGATCTTTGAGGCGAGGATAGGAATTAATAAAATTCCGCTTATTACTAATGAACTTAAGTAATAGATTTTTGTTAAACTTATCTCTATTTAGAAGCTTATAAAGTAGTTTCCTTTTATGTCCTCTGATAAGTCTATTACATTCATTATGGGTGTCAATATAAGAGCAGTGGTGGCAAGGAAGCTTGGTGGCTTTCCACAAATTGAAGTCCTTATTCTGCTTTTGAATTAATTTACAGATATGTTTGGGAAGTCAAGGGTTAGTGTAATTTGAAACCCTAAAAGGAACGAACAAATTAACTCCATCAGTAAGAACCTTGGTAAAAAAGGAGTAGGCTTTATCAAGAACATTAGAATATAAGTTATCCCAGTTAGTATTAGGTAAGAAAAGCCTGAGCTCACTAAAATCAGCTTTTCTAAAATCAGGAATGGGTTTAGGATTAGATTCGCGAGTGGAAGGGACATAGTAGGGAAGATGTACATCGAAAGCTGATAGGAGGTAGTCACTTTTCCCGAGTGGCAGCAGATATGATAGCCTATCGATATCGGTGGATTCGTTGAAAAAGATAAGATCAAGGCAAGAGGGATTACAGCCTGTCCTGGATCTTGTTGAAAAACGCACATGTTGTTTTAGAACATATGAAGTGCAGAGATCCAAGAGTTTAGAATCAGAAAAATTATAGGACTAAAAAGAGGAAACCCAATTAATAGAGGGGCAATTGAAATCACCCATAATGACAGTGTTTAAAAGGTAAGGCGAGGATATCTTTGAGTTCATTGATAAGCTCAATGTTAGAGTGATGGAAGAAAGTTGGGAAGCGGTATAGCAGAGAGAACAATGTCTTAGAAGTAGAGGACCCAACAGTTAAGTGAAAAAAGTCATAATTAGATTTGTGGGCTGTCGGATGAACAGGGATTACATAAATTAGTGGACACCATATCTGAATAAAATTAATATAGAAACAAACAAAACTAAAATAATTAATTAACAAAATCTATCACTGGGGAAGACCAGTAATAATCTTTTGAAGGAGATTAAAAAGATTAATGTTTAAGCGCGATGTCAAGCAAAAACGTACAAAAACACAGAAACACACAAACACACAAAAAGGTACACCAAAAAATGATACGCACAACTTTACACAAAAAAACAAAATCCAAAAATAGCACAAAAACGGGCAGGTAACAATTAGCGACAATAAAAGTAAGCAACTTCTGATCAGCACGTCACGCAAGCGTATCACACAGATTCAAAAATAATATTAGAGAAGTCTGTTTACTTTAAAGTATTGATTGAAGTTATGTAGGTTTGGCAATTTATCTATGGTGAACTTTCGAATGTCCAGTACTTATTAGTCCATTCAAATAAACGTCGTTAATTTTGTACATCTTTTGCTGTGAACTCAATTTTGTTCTAGAACTATCTGCTATAAAAACGGCGTTTTTGCAGAAAATAGTTAAAAGACAAAAATATATTTATTTTGAATCTATGCAACCTCCTCCAACAAACAAGTTGATGAACTAAAGACGTTTAAAGACTCTGTACCGAGTCTTTTCTTAATGATTAAGAGTCCTCTATCTCCGGCAACTAATGGCGTCCTCCGACTTTCCCAAGAATAAATTGTACTAGCAGCTAAACAATTTGTTGCTAATAAGAGAAAATATAACATAATAGTCAGAGGGATCCCTGAGACAGCTACCAACTTAAAGGATATAATTTCAAAGATTATTGATCTCTATTATCTACAGAATTCTAATCTTAAAATCGCTCGCATGTCATGTCGTTCCTCTGATATCGAAGCCGAAATTGTAAGTGTTTGACCTTTGATCTATAAGGAGTTCCATGGAATCCCCGCTTACATAAAGACCACCCTACCGCTGATAGGGTAGGGAAGACCCCCATTTTAGCACAAACCTAGGGAACACACCCTCAAATGCCTGCATCTGTTGTACTTGAGACAACATCTTGAATATTGTGCTTAAGTTACAGCCCTAATTCTAAAATCCGACATCATAAGGCTAGATAAGGTTCAAAGGGCAGTCACTAAACTACTCCGTGTATTCAACAACCAACAGAGATTAGAATCCCTAAAATGATATCTTGACTTATCAACTAATCAATTACGGTTCTACCTCGCCATTCTTTACTTTAGTCCGAAGCTCCCCAAGAAATCACAACCTCAAACTGTTCAAACCTAGGACCTACTTGCGGTTAAGGAGTCCTCATTTTTTTTACAAAACAACCACTCCATGGAATATACTACTTGTTAGAGTAGTTTCTGCACCGTTTATGACAATCATAAGCTTTCCGATTTTAAATAACTTAACTCTTTTTCAATTTTGTCCCAACTTTGGCATTTATTCTAGCTCATTTGCTTTTATTCCTCTTCTAGAACCGAGGATCAAAAGGAGTTTTTTCCTACTCAATTCGCCTATCAACCTATAATTACAAATGTTGTATTTATCAATGGGTTTTTTAATGGATTGTTTTAGAATTGTCAGATTCACTTGAATAATAAATTCACTAAATTTTTAAACCTAGCAGCATGCAAGGACTTATATGGTAAAGTCCTAGTAAAAGGGTTCTCTCAATTGCTAAACCGGCAGTAACGTAGTAGCTCAGTGGTTTAAGGTACTGGCCTGACACTAGATAGAGCGTGAGTTCAAGTTCATGTGTGTGAAATGTTGTATTATTGTACACTTGAATAACATTATTCAAACTTAGTTTCAGTAGGCAATATCACATCCAAATTCATAAATTACAACACATTCCATCAACTGTTTGCTATAAAAACTAGAAAACGACATTTTTCTTTTACAATACACAACCGCAACCTACAAATTCTAATGATTGAGGATTTGAATCGTGCTTTTACATTCTTTTAATATATTACTGACTTTTCTCCACAAAGTGCACTCAAATTGACATTGTATAGTCCCAATAAACAGCGGTAAAACTGGAATTTCACTTCGTCGGATGGGTGCAAAGACACAGCCAGGATACTTAAAAGGCATCTTAAAGGGAGATAATCCTAACGACAGTAGCGCCGTCACAAGGATGCTGTTTATCAGTTAAAAAATCGTTTTACTTGTAGGTGTTCCACATTTATCAAGCCACTGGAATTTATTGTTCAATATGCTGTACAAATACAGAAATAATGAAGAGGCGACTGTGTCAATACTCAACCTCTTTCCGCGTTTACAAACATTGCCAAAGTCACCCCAATTTGGTGTTCGAGTCCACACCTCCATCCAATAAGATACAAAATCCCTGAGAAATTCCTGTTTATTTGTTTCAATTATAAAAATAACATAAATAAAAAAGACATAATACAATGGTAAAAATTAATCTGTGTTCTTTAGTATCCAAGCTAGCAGCATCACATTCAATAATCAAGATCCAACTGTTTGAATATACAACGCACTAGCCGATATATTGTCCCCAGCTCCAGCAGTTCTCTTAACTCGATCACAAACCAAGACAGGAGCAATGCATATTCGAACGACGGTAGTGTGATGCATTTCTTCGGCCGTATCAAGCCGAGGTTCTACTTCAGTCCAGCAACTGATAGGCGACGATTCGTTAAAGTAAATTCGATGGGCATTTGTTTTGGCATTGGAGTCGATCAGCCGCCAGCGTTGCGCATCGTCGGTTACCGAAAACGACTCGTCAATCAACAATTTGGTGCGCAGTGGATCGATAGAGGACGACGCGCATGTATGACGATGGGCGACCAAACTGGCCTGGGTGGAACAACATTGAACAGATATAGACAAAGCGCGAAAGATACGTCCCACTAAATAGAGCTCCTTGCGAAAAGGCTTCTTCGTTGACAAAAAGATGGTAGATGATAACAACCAACCAAGGGAAAAAGAATTAAAAAAAATCCTATTGGACAGCCACCGTGAGTGAGTGTGAGGCACGTTGATGCGGTAGATAATAAAACCAACCAAGGGGAAAAGAATGTTAAAAAATCCTATTGGACAGCCTCCGTGAGTGAGTGTGAGGCACGTTGATGCGGTAAATGATAAAACCAACCAAGGGGAAAAGAATTTAAAAAAATCCTATTGGACGGCCTCCGTGAGTGAGTGTGAGTTACATTGGTGCATTCTTCTATCAAAAGGGGATTGTTTGACCTTGAAAATGTATATAAGGTGGAAAAATCAATATTTACATAGCACGATTTGTATTGTGTCATCGTGCAAATTTAGTTATACTTTTTGAAATTTTTCCATCCCCAACTTACGAGTAGTCACACACTCACACGAAAGGTTATCTGACTTTTATTGGCTCCTTCTTTCGTAACTTTTTCCCTTGGTTTTATCATCTACCCAAAAGATACGTCCCACTAAATAGAGCTCCTTGCACGAGGGCTTCTTCTTCGTTGACACTTTTTTCCCATTTTCATAAGAAGTTGCCGTTACTGGTCAGTAAATGTTTGACTCCCTTAACCCAAGGACTACATATGGTATACGTATACCTTAAGATATCTTTTAGGTTTCCTGGGTGTATGTTCGCACCCACCCGCCGTAGCGGAAGCCCAGTTATACAGCTGTGCACTCGGATCCTGCTGTTATTAGTCTAGATGTCTAGGGGCACCTAGTGCAGGATGCACCACGTGGAGGACGAACAGTCAGGAATATCACCATCACTAGAAATTGAGACTTTATAAGCATTGCACTCAAATCCTCGTGGATCATTAGCATCCCTATTGGTATAACTAGGTTTCAGCTTCTGTGAATGAGTAAAAACAAACACTCAGGGTACTTAAAAGATATTCCAAAGTATCTATATACATGTATCCGTCAAGCAATAAATGGTGCTAAAGCTGCGATCGTTTAATATACTACACAAACATAGAAATAATGAAAAAGTGACAGACATCACAAACTAATACCAAAAAATGTCATCTTTTAAACTTTTGCTACTGGTTACTCTGGTCTAGAAACGCCAAAAAATCAATAAATTGTTAAAAAAAAGTATCATTGCAATTTGAAAGAAAAGTTCAATGTTTGTTTCTTTCAGTAATTCAAAATTGAAATATGCTCTGTGTGCTATCATTTTTTTCAAACCATATGAATGTAAAATTGTTGTAGAAAAAAATATTTGTCCATAGCTTACAATAATGATGAAAACTACAAAATAAGCATTGTTTTCTTCATTTGTGTGTATGTAGCCAAAATCTGGTCCAGAGATCATGAAGCTTAATCATTATTGACTAAAAATCCTGAGTTGTTGAACTGACCGTCTAAGAAACGGTCAACGCATATCGAAAATTAAAATTCTATTCTAATGATCCACGAGGATTTGAGTGCAATGCTTATTAAAGTCTCAATTTCCAATGATGGTGATATTCCTGACTGTTCGTCTTCTACGTGGTGCATCCTGGACTAGATGCCCCTAGGCATCTAGACTAATAACAGCAGGGTCCGAGTACACAGCGGTATAACTGGGCTTCCGCTACGGCGGGTGGGTGCAAACATACACCCAGGTTACTTAAAAGGTATCTTAGCCGTTGGGCTAAGGGAGATAACCCTGACAAAAAATCAGGCGACCTCATCAATCTTTGCGAACAGTGGCGACGTCACAAGGATGCCGTCTACCAGCCAAGAAACTTTGTTATTCTTCCACGTTTGTCTACGCTTGTCAAGCCATCGAAATCGATCGTTCTACATGTCGTATAAATATGGAAAATAATGAAGAGGTGACGCCACGTAATCACCAACCAAAATGAATGATTGAATACACCCAGGATACGTAAAATGTACCATATGTAGCTGTTGGGATAAGGGAGATAACTCTGACAAAAAATCAGGTGGTTTTATAAAGTCTGACTGTTATGCAACAACGAAATAAGAGCAAGTTGTTCGTTTGAAAATCAACAAGATAGTCTGTTTATCCCAAGTATATGTAAACTAGTGCCACACACTCACGTTGAACAACAAACAAACAAACAAACAAACAAACAAACAAACAAACAAACAAACAAACATATATATATATATATATATATATATATATATATATATGCGTGTGTGTATAAAATGTATAGACAGGTTTCTATTTATAGTTAGTAGTATTATATTCATCAATATTGACTAATTATTGATTGGATATTGATTTTTACGACCGCAAATAACGGAATTAATTCCTACTAAATATTTATCGGAGTTGTGGTGCTTTCACTTTGCCATACAGGTTGCCAATCCTGCACTCAATTACTCCGCCTTTCTCAACCATACTTGGGACGTGCTTGAGCAAAAGTACCAGTCCCCGTTTAAGTGCACCTAGTCCAAAATGACAGTCGGGAATTAGAAATGGATTAATCAAATCCTCAAAATCATCGCCATTCCCTTACTTGTCAATGTTGGACAAGAAACATGCAAGGGTTGGTTTAGCGGTACAGCGCCCAATTCGACCTTGAGTGGAGATGAATCGACTCACCGCATTAAAGTTCCGGTGGTGACACTAGCCTGTGTAGTAGTGGGATACTAATGATGGCGATATTCCCGACTGTTCCTCCTCCACATGGTGCATCCTGGACTAAGCGAAATTGAGGTTCATTTCGAACTTGGCAGTTGCTCATCCTTATCGTCCAGTCCTTTGATATAGAAGATGCAAAGTGGGTGTTGTGTCCAATGTATCTGAGACATATTGCTTCAAATTTGTCAAGCTGCTTGATCTCTTATCCTGTAAGAGTTCAGGATTCAGAAGCACAGTGCGAACCAATGAAGAGAACATTCTCATCCTTGTGTTTGGATGGATGGTTTTTTGTTTTAATGGCTGACCACTTCGAGCAGTCACATTCATGATAAACATATCTCCTATGTGGGATGCTAATGATCCTGAGGATTTGAGTAATGCTTATAAAGTCTCAATTTCCAATGACGGTGATATTCCTGACTGTTGGTCCTCCACGTGGTGCATCCTTGACTAAGTGTCCACAAATATCTAGACCAATAGCAGCAGGGCTCGAGTGCACAGCGGTATAACTGGGCTTCCGCTTGTGTAGGCGGTTGGGATTGTGGATCTGTCAATTGGTATCTACCCCAAAGATCACCCCGTCAATTCCTTCGAACTCTGGCGTCGTCACAAGACAAAATGTCATCTAGCCAAGAAACTTCATTTATCGCTTTTTAAGTAGACGACAATTAATGATCTAAAGTAATTCATGTTTAATTATATATTAACCTGAAAGTATTTATTTTTATGAGATGCTAATGATCCACGAGGATTTGAGTAATCTTTATAGTCTCAATTTCCAATGCTGGTGGATATTCTTGACTGTTCATCCTCCACGTAGTGAATCCTGGACTAGGTGTTCCTAGGCGTCTAGACTAATAACAGCAGAGACCGTATAACTGGACTTTCACTGGATTCCCATTCTAACATACACCCACGATGCTTAAAACGTATCTCAAAGTAACTGCTGGCCAGTTAGGATTGTGGATGCGTCAACCCTAAATAAAATCGCCTTGTCAATTCCTGTAAACACTGGCGTCGTTGCAAGGAAGCGGTCTTCTAGCCAATAAACTTCATTCAACCCTCACCAAGTTCAATTCGCTTCCGACAACCTTTTCGTATAGGAATTCAAGTTGCTATACGAACTATTATGTTTATTAAATAGCGCTCCAAAAAATATCAATACCTTAGCCACAGCAGCTTGCAGAAAAGGCCATTCTAATCCAAAGTCGGCCCGCCTAACAGCCAGACCACCTGATTGCAAGGTCCTTTCGAATTCAGCCCTAGCCCAAGCGCCTCCTCGAGCATGTCTTCTGACCATAATGATTTGATGGGCTGGCGTGTGGATATGCAATCGCGAAAGTCTGCGCCAGGCCGGTCGCGATCCAATCGCCAATTTGGGCAGTTGACGGTCGTTTAGTTTGGCCCACACGAAACGCATCGAGTCCAACATGGCGGCTGCACGCGGATAGGCCGAGCTGATGCGCACAATTGTGCCATTGGTCAACAAACTGACCAGATTTGGAAGTTCTTGTTCGTTTGCTCCTACAAAAAGCAATTTTTGTTTTCTTAAAAACCAATATACAAATTTCAATAAACGCGATAACTAATTATCGTGATCACTTACAAATGGCAATATCCTAAAATCTGATTGGTCTCCTTTTAAACAACCAATAAAAATAGTCTAATCAATAATTTTTTAGAAATGTTGTATTAGTATTGTCAGATTCACATGAATAATAGATTTTCTAGGTTTTCCAGTCAACCAGGAGCACTGTACAGCTGTTTCATCCTTATTTGGAATCATCAGCAGGGAAATGATTGTAACATTTTTTAATGTATGGTAGGTGATGAGCTAAATCTACCAGTTTGGATTTAAATCAATTTTCGCCATCATAAATCGAAATCTCAGAAGATTTATTCTTTCCAACCAATTCGGATCAGGAAAACTGATTTAAATCCAAACCGGTAGATTTAGCTCATACATCAAAAATGTTACAATCATTTCCCTTACAGCGAGTTGGCTACGCTTCAATTATGTTTATAATTCTTTGTGGGATGCTAATGATCCTGAGGATTTGAGTAATGCTTATAAAGTCTCAATTTCCAATGATGGTGATATTCCTGACTGTTAGTCCTCCACGTGTTGCATCCTGGACTAGGTGCCCCTAGACATCTAGACTAATAACAGCAGGGTCCGAGTGCACAGCGGTATAACTGGGCTTCCGCTACGGCGGGTGGGTGCGAACATTCACCCAGGATACTTAAAAATATCTAAAGCTATACGTATACCATATGTAGCCCTTGGGCTAAGGGAGATAACCCTGACAAAAAATCAGGCGGTCTCGTCAATCTTTGCGAACAGTGGCGACGTCACAAGGATGCCGTCTAGCAGCCAAGAAACTTTGTTATTCTTCCACGTTTGTCTACGCTTGTCAAGCCATCAAAATCGATCTTTCTACATGTCGTATAAATATGGGAAATAATGAAGAGGTGACCACGTCACCAACCAAAATGAAATGAATGAATGAATTCTTTGGTATAAATTTCAGAAACATATTGATGTTCTAAATGAGCTCAAACAAAACAGTGATATAATTATTCTTAGACCGGATAAAGAGTCTGGAATAGTCATTATGAACAAAGCTCAGTACGTTGAAAGAACCAATAAAATACTTGAGGACCGATCAAAATTCAAACCAACAGCTACAATAGACAACATCGAGTTAATTGAAAGGCAAATCAGTTACAAATGTCAAATTCTAAAGCTTCCAAATTTTGTCAGTAAATCGGAATATCAATTTCTAAAGCCAATTGGTAATTACACGCCTAAATTGTATGGACTACCAAAAACTCATAAAGAAAACATTCCTATTAGACCAATTCACCATACCATAAACTTGCAAAATGGCTGAAGCACCTGATCGATCCAGTTGAGAAACAAATGAGTACGTATCATCTCAAGGACACCTTCGAGTATAATGAACACATAGATAAACTCAATAGATGCAACAAAACAATGGCCTCAATTAACATCGAGTCACTCTTCATAAATGTACCGCTAGAAGAAACGGTGGACTACTTAGGTGACTGCATAACGTCAAATGAAATTAACACCAAAATTCCTGTTGAATATTTAAAAGAATTAATTCTACTCTGCACCCAAAATGTCAGATTTAAGCTTTATGGCAAATCTTATGTCAAACAGACGGTGTAGCCATGGGCAGTCCATTAGGACCCGCACTGGCAAATATCTTTCTCACTTGCTAAACCGGTAGTAACGTAGCAGCATTTGAGGACACTGGGCAATTAGAATTGATCAGATTCACTATAAATAATAAATTTACAGGTCCAAGGTCATCCGTAACTCAGTGGTTTAAGGCGCTGGCCTGACATCAGATAGGGCGTGGGTTCAAGTTCATGTGTGTGTAAAACGTGAAAGGTATGCGCTGCTGATAATTCCAAATAAGGATGAAACAGCTGTACAGTGCTCCTGGTTGACTGGAAAACCTAATAAATTTATTATTCATGTGAATCTGACAATACTAATATAACATTTCTAAAAACATAATCTCTTAAAAACCCCATTGTTAAATATCTTTCTATCAAAAATTGAAAACATGGCCATATACAAACGGTACATGGATGATGATAATGATGATGAACTGCTGCAAAATTTGAATAAAATTCATTCCAACATAAGAACAAAACATGAACTTGAGAAAAATAACACAATTAATTTTTTAGACGTCTCAATTCGGCGGAGAAGTGACAGATCGCTTCAACGTATGGTTTACCACAAATTTACTTGGACTGCTCATTATCTACATTACACAAGCTTTCAATCAATTCAACACAAACGTGCATTTGTCAAAACACTGTCCAACCGTGCACAAAAAGTTTGTTCTGACTACACAATCGATGAAGAGAAACTATTAAACAATTGTTGATCAATAATGGGTATCCAACAAAATTCATCGAATACCACGCCGAGCCATACAAAAATCCGGGTACAAACTGTGACGAAAAGAAGCCGGTTTACTTAAAATTACCATTCAAAGGAGATGATATTATGAACCTTCTCAAAATCCGACTAAAAGCAACCATAAAAAGAACCTTTCCAACTAAGAATGCTGTTCACTGCCAAAGGTCTCCCTTTACCCAACATTAAAACAGCTAAATAAACATTTTCCACCTCACATTGCATTTATTAGTTCACTTGTAGTTGCGGTGACAAGTACATTGGTCGGACATTGCATCGCTTAGCTAATCGGTTTAAAAAACACATTTCAAATTGGATCAATAATAGGTCAAATGGAAGCGGTCAAACATACACATCTTCCATATTACGTCATCTACTACAAACCAAACACCAGATCGATATCAAAAATCGTTTTAAAGTGCTAATTACTTGTCAAGCTTCGAATATGTTGAAAATTCTCCAATCTGTTTATATTCACACATTGAAACCCGCTTTGTGTGCACAAAAGCAGTTCGTCACTACATTGAACTTAGATTGGTCGTAATGTTTGTGTTCCTGTATATTTGTAAGTTGTAATAACTTAAACGTCATATGTACTCCCTTTTATGTATATATATACTAAAATATTATATGTTTGTGACTGACGAGAATATACGAAATGAATTCATCTCGCAGTTTTCTTATATTTTTATTTGGAATTATAAAGGGAACCCAGTGCTTTAAACAATAGAGTTTGCATTGAAATATAGGTTTGTGGCAGTGACATATTTAGAGCCGCTGTTCACAAATATTGACGAAGCCACCAGAATTCAGCATGCAAATGTGACAGTTAGAAATATTATCCTCACTAGAAATTGAGGCTTTATAGGAGCATTACTAGATAATCATTAACGCTCCCCCAATTCATGTCATGGAATCACTTCTATGTTCCATCTATACAATATGTCTTTAGATGTAGATAAGTACGTGAAAATGCTTGTATGTTGATAAAACACGATGCTGTTCTGTTTCATTCGATTTATTCAGTTTTGCAACAAAACGTTGAAGTAATATATTGATTTTTTGTAAATTGTTGTTATTGTCACGTTCGCTATACTCTTACGTTTGCTACGCAGATAAAAACTATTCATTCATTTCATTTTGGTTGGTGATCACGTGGTCATCTCTTCATTATTTCCCATATTTATACGACATGTAGAACGATCGATTTCGATGGCTTGATAAGCGTAACACAAACGTAGAAGAATAACAAAGTTTCTTGGTTGGTAGACGGCATCTTTGTGACCTCGCCACTGTTCGCAAAGATTGACGAGGCCGCCTGATTTTTTGTAAGGGTTATCTCCCTTAGCCTAACGGCTTCATATGGTATATGTATGACCTTTTAAGTAGCCTGGATCTATACTTGCACCCACCAACCGAAATGGAAGCCCAACTATATCACCGTTGATTCGGTTCACCTGTTATCTTGATCTAGTCCAAGATACGTTACGTGAAGATGACTGACAAGAATATCACCATAATTGGGAATTAAGACTTTGATGAGCATTACCTTAATCATCAAGATCATTAGCATCTACCAATACAACATGCAAATAAAGCAGAGCTGACTGCATTACATTCGTATTTTATTTCACATTCCTTTCGTCTATTTACTTATGTACTTTCTAAAATTCTATTTGTACTTTATTTGATATGGTAATAATGATGAATTAATTCAAAACATATAGAGTGTGTACTTTTTGTATTTAATTCAAATTCATCATTAAATTGTAAAAGTACATTTACCAAATAATATTAATAATTATATTCAAATAATGATAACAATATTTCTGATTTCATATCATCCTCAAGTCATAACGACACCGAAACTACTAAAAAAGGAATCATGTCATATGTACCGGAGTGACAAAGCGATAGAACAAGTTGATGGCACAGCCCCACCCTCTTCATTAATTCCAAGTTTGATTAGCTTATCGAATTCCTATACGAAAAGGTTGTCGGAAGCGAATTGAACTTGGTGAGGGTTGAATGAAGCTTGGTTATTGGCTAGAAACCGCTTCCTACAACGACGCCAGTGTTTACAGAAATTGACAAGGCGATCTTATTTAGGGTTGACGCATCCACAAGCCTAACTGGCCAGCAGTTACTTTGAGATACGTTTTAAGCATCGTGGGTGTATGTTAGAATGGGAATCCAGTAAAAGTCCAGTTATACGTCGCCACTGTTCGCAAAGATTGATGAGGACCGTCTGATTTTTTGTCAGGGTTATCGCTCCTTAGCCCAAGGGGCTACATATGGTATACGTATACCTTTAGATAACTTTTTAAGTATTCTGAGTGTATGTTCGCACCCATCCGCCGTAGCGGAAGCCCGGTTATATCGCTGTGCACTCGGACCTGCTGTTATTAATCTAGATGCCTAGGGGCACCTGGTCCAGGATGCACCACGTGGAGGACTAACAGTCAGGAATATCACCATCATTGGAAATTAATGACTTTATAAGCATTACTCAAATCCGTAGGATCATTAGCATCCCAAATGAATGAATGAATGAATAAGCAAAAAGAGTTTCGTATAATATAATAACATTGGAATAAAACAAGCAGTAACGCCACCAGAAGGATGCCGTCTATTAGCCACGAAACTTCATTCATCTCCGATATTTGTTACATTTATCAAACCGGTACCACAACAAATAACCTTGTCAATCTCTCTCTCTCTCTGTCTCACTCAAAATGTTGAATAATTACAACAAAACAACCAACCTATAGAATCGACGTAAGGCAAAATTTTGTCCAACAGCTGATTCGAAAAGTTCTGATCCATAAACGACGCCATTTCGAAGTGGACCAACGTTTCGGTTGACGACAGATTGTGCAAAAAACTGCCCAATTCCTCTATTCGCGACGATCGAACTAGAGGCGAAAGACAATCAATAATAACAATGATAATAATCAATACTCATGCCTGTCAGAATCAAACAAAATTGAACTTCTATCAACGTAGGAATCATTTCAATCGCGCATTGATTTGAACTAATTTGGACATCCTCCAGTGTAAAGTATAGTAATTTTAACTTAATTTTTTTTAAAGGGTATACGTGTACCATAAGTGGCCGTTCGGTTATGAGAAATAACCCTGACAAAAAATCAGGCGGTCTCGTCAATCTTTGCGAACAGTGGCGCTGTCTACTATCCAAGAAATGTTGTTATTCTTCTACGTTTGTTGCGCTTATCAATCCATCGAAATCGATACGGGAAATAATAAAGAGGTGACCAGGTCGCCAACCAAAATACAAATAAAAAACTTTTCGTCAGGCAACTAGAAACCGAAATAAAAATCGATTCAATTCAAATTTGCATTTTAATTGACTAAACGTCGTGTTCTTAACACAACGCCATCGCAACCGATCCGTTTGGGAAGGAACGAGGAGTAGATCTCAAGGTCAAAGTGCCAAAGAAATCACAGGAAATTACTATTTCGTTTAAATTATGACAAAAAAGTAAACCAAACATGCAAAAAGTCAATTTGAAACAATCAATATTCTATGCCAAAATGTTGAAGTACAAGGAACAATCTTGTTGCCCCGATGCTCTCCAGAACAAACGAGATTTTATATGCACACGATAAGTCATTACCGTTAAACAACAATAATAATGTCCAACATAGTGATTGGTCCATTTAACCAACCAATAAGAATCGTCGAATTTTAATGGTGGCATTTAACAATGGCCAACAAACAAAAACTTCTTATTACCCCACAACCGAGGCAATCGTCCAAGAATGCGCCAGTCAACAAATATTTCTACCGCAAACCCTCCTCCTCCTTTATCCACGCTTGGGACTGGCTAGATTGGATCATTTCCGCAAAAACACGATAACTCGTTATCGTTCAACAGCAACATTGTGATTGGTCCATTTAAATAACCAATAAGAATCGTCCAATTTTAATGGTGGCATTTAAGAAAAAAACAGAAACTTCTTTTTCGCTAACGCAATTGCCTAAGAATTTGGGACCGCCCAACAAACATACTCGATTTTTTGTCTGGCAACAAGTTGTCCATCAATTGCAGTCCACCCAAGACGAATAAATCCAACTTGGATTTCAAATTGGAGGTTGTCTGTTGCCAGGTGAATAGGAGATCGGACCACAAACTGCTCAAGACGGAATTTTCTTTGTCATGTACGAGGATGTAGCTTTGGACACACGAAAAAAAAACAAATTTGATGGTTTTTCAAACATTAAAAAAGTAAGAATATAAAGATCGAGGATATTTAATAAGCCTGAGGATTTGAGTAACCCTTATAAAGACTCAATTGCCAATAGTAATAGTGATATCGCTGTCACTTCACGTGGCGCATTCTAGACAATACAGTTTTTCAATAATATTATATAGACCAGAAATGATTCAATTCTAGCCAGTCCCAAGCCTGGATAAAAGAGGAGGGTTTGAGCGAGCAAGGTTAGCAACCTGGCCTCTGTAAAAGTGTATACTGCTACAGAAACAATCAGGAGAGCTGCCATTTCGGCAAACAAGTAGTGATCGCACGTATCTGGATGACAGAGTTACACAGATGACAGGGTTGAGTAAAAGCCGAAAAGCTCAATCTTCGATTTGCAGAATCTTCAATGCCATGCTTATTTTTAAACCAAAAGGGTTTTGTACAATTGCACAAAGTAAATATTTTTCAGTGGCCTACACTTTGATTAATAATAAATCGATCAAGCCAGTTTTTAAAAGGATTTGTACAAGAAAAAAATGCTCTAGGAGACATTTTAGAATAGGTAGTGTTTTTAGTGTAGTTTACTGTTTACTCTAGGTTTGATTTATTTAAACTGCAAAAACATTGTTGAACAAAATCCCGATTTTCATACATTTAATTATCAACAGCACAGATTTAAACCTTATTAATTTTGATTTGGGTTTATTAAAAGTCTAGGTTAACAAGTTGTAAAATAACGTATTACTTATAGAGAATATTGTTTATATTATGAAAAAACGATTTTCAGAGGATTTTATTGGTACCTTGATAGTTTCAGATTTAAAACGGTTGGCAGAAATGATAAATAGAGGTTAATGTTACTTGAATTGTTGACATGACAAAGTTTGTAACTTTTTCTTTAAATATTAATATATTTTGGTCATTAATATTCTTTTTTTTTAACAATTTATACGTGCTTGCTTTTAGGTTTTAATAAACGGAGGTATCATGAGTTACTACTAGAACGAATGATGTTGATTATCAATTATAATTACAATGTTTTTTTGCTAATAATATATATACATATAAATTAGTAGATTATTATCTAAAACATTTATTAATACGCATCAGATATGCCAAGACTATATATTATCTATCTATCGGAGATCGAATCCGTGGCTATCCAGATTCAAGTCGAGCGCTGTACCGCCAGACATAAAGAAAATGAAAGAACTAACCGATTAGCCCTAGAGTTGTCAAATCGCCCCACTGATCACCGCGTTCGTATTCCAATACCAAATGGACGTCTTCCACGGGATTGACAGATAGGCCAAAATTAGCGGGTGCCGTAAGAACTGAAATTGTAGCGAGGGAAAAAAAAGAAATTAAATGTAATCATTGTCTTTTGGGATACTAATGATCCTGAGGATTTGAGTAATGCTTATAAAGTCTCAATTTCCAATGATGGTGATATTCCTGACTGTTATAGTCCTCCACGTGGTGCATCCTGGACTAGGTGCCCCTTAAGCAATCTAGACTAATAACAGCAGAGTCCGACTGCACAGCGGTATAACTGGGCTTCCGCTACGGCGGGTGGGTGCGAACATACACCCAGGATACTTAAAAAAGGTATCTAAAAGTATACGTATATACCCATATGTAGCTCCCTTGGGCTGAGGGAGATAACCCTGACAAAAAATCAGGCGGCCTCGTCAATCTTTGCGAACAGTGGCAACGTCACAAGGATGCCGAAATCTACCAGCCAAGAAACTTTGTTATTCTTCCACGTTTGTCTACGCTTGTCAAGCCATCAAAATCGATCGTTCCTCATGTCGTATAAATATGGGAAATAATGAAGCAGGTGACCACGTGATCACCAACTGTAAAATGAATGAATGAATAACTGGGCTTTCACTGGAATCCCGTTCAGTGAATAAATTTATTCATTTTAGTTGGTGATGATGTCACCTCTCACTATATTTCGACCATTCCCAGATATTTGTAAGTCTCTTAACATTTATTGGCCATATATATCTAGCACCGTTAAAGAAAGACTTGATTAAAATGGATTGGCCATGTTTTACGTAGATCGCCCACTCATCCAGCCAGAATAGCTATGGAAACCCATCCATTACCCGGATGGAAAAGAAGGCCAGGCGGCCAACGGAGAAGATTTGGACGGACATTGTAGCATGCGAACTCAGTCCTTTTATTTACGCTAAGCCCCCTCATCCAAAATGAATTATTTAAATGGGCGTCCGTTTGTTTACCCTATGCAGCCAACAGAGATCATTGGAGTGGATTTAATTCGGGATGTAATTAACATTTAATGTCAGCACACCTCAAGTATCGTTCTTTGAGTACACACTACAAAAGTTGACGTTTTTACAGACGCTTTGGTTTTTGTTGGACTACCCTGAGTGATAATAACCGGTGGGGGGGGTGTTTATCCCCGATAATGATGATGATGATGATTGAGATTCAGTAGTGGACATTTTGAGTAAAGCCAAACGCGTGGGCCCGCATTTTAGTGGATTCGAACCCCGATGCCCACCGAGGTCCACATCGAGCGCCGTACCGCTAGATCAAAGTTGCCTCTGTAAAAACATTAATATTGCTAAAGAAACAACACAAGAGGAGATTAAACTATGTGACAAATAATTGAAAGTAGTACGTACGACTCATATAATAAAATCTTGTTTTCTAAAGGAATTTTGAAGTTGCTACTTCTTCACCAACAAAAATGCGATTTTTAAAGTCATTCATTCATTTTGGTTGGTGACGTGGTCACCTCTTCATTATTTCCCATATTTATATATAGAACGATCGATTTCGATGGCTTAACAAGCGTAGACAAACGTGGAAGAATAACAAAGTTTCTTGGCTGGTAGACGCCATCCTTGTGACGTCGCCACTGTTCGCAAAGATTGACGAGACCGCCTGATTATTTGTCAGGGTTATCTCCCTTAGTCCAAGGGCTACATATGTTATACGTATACATTTAGATACCTTTTAAGTATCCTGGGTGTATCTTCGCAACCACCCGCCGTAGCGGAACCCCAGTTATACCGCTGTGCAGTCGGACCCTGCTGTTATTAGTCTAGATGCCTAGGGGCACCTAGTCCAGGATGCACCACGTGGAGGACTAACAGTCAGGAATATCACCATCATTGGAAATTGAGATTTTATAAGCATTACTCAAATCCTCAGGATCATTAGCATCCCAATAGCGATTATATCCCTGACTGTTCGTCCTCCACGAGGTGCATCCTGGGACAGGTGCCAACAGGCATCTAGACTAATAATAGAGGGAATTGAGTGCACAGCGGTATAACTGGAGTTCCGCTTAGGTAGATGGGTGCAAGCATATTCCCGGCCTAAGTAGCGTAAAGATAGTCCCGAACAGCATCCATCAAAGTACTTTGTACAACCAGCTTTCTTTTTTTTCCCATCGGCATTTGGACAAGTCAAACTTATGATACGTAAAATTACAACGGAGTTTCGAGAAAGAACGTGACTAAACCAGTGCAACATTTAGTCACGTTCTTCGTCAAAGCTCTAATAAAACAACAACAAAAGTTGGTGGCAAAGCCGCCACATCTTCATTAATTCAAAATTCGCATAACATCTCGAATAATCCCTTTCCATTGTTCACAATTTTCGGAGGCGTGTAGGAATAAGTCAGTACATCGACTTAACCATTGTTTCTAAGATAAAGTGCCGGCCAAGATTGTGTGAAGATCGTCCCGAACAGCATCCATCCAAGTACGTTTCTGGCCACCTTTCCTCTTCTTCCAATCGGCATTTGGACAATACAGGATTACGATACGTGAGATTGCATCAAAATTTCTACAAAGAACGTGTCCAAACCAGCCTAATCTTTATTGCCAAGTTACCAATAAAGAAAGATTGTGAAATTGAAGGTCATTTCGAATTTGGCGGTTACTGATCTTTTTCGTCCAATCCCTTGATACGAATGATGCAAAATATGTGTTGTGCCCAATGTATCTGAGATATCTTGCTTCAAATTTATCAAACTGCTTGATCTCTGACACCGTAAAAGTCCTTGTTTCAGCTGCGTACACAAGTACTGTGCGAACCAATAAAGAGAAAATGTTCATCTTCATTCTAATAAAGTACCATCTATCTCACCAACCAAAATAAATAAGATAAATTCAAGAAGTACAAATATTGGAAATGAAATTGTCAATCAAAAGAAATGCTGGTGTAGGTCATAGAAAACTTGCCTAACAACCATTCAGGAAGATCTAGTTAAAATGAATGTCTCATAGAGGATCAAACAAAAATGGTGGCAAAATATTGAAACACATGCAATCTTTTTTTTTTGCCTTCATACTCTTTTTTTTTAATTATAGGATTTTGTTGTTGTTTTTGCTGTAACTGTTATCTTGTTGGCCCAATGATTATTTTAAAACAAAAGGGTTCGTAATAATAATAATGTTTTAAAAAGTTAACGATTTAATTATTGATTTATTATAATCCAAGATCCACGTTTGACTTCTTTCAGTACATTATTAACATCTATTTTCTGATTGGATAAAATATAACCTTGTCAGATTTAACCAATCAGATTATTTTATAATTATCTTATTATTGTCTAATAACGGTCCATATTGTTAATTGAGACTTGTTTCTACACTTTTTTTGATCGAATAACGTATAATCGAATTTAAACCAATCGCCAGTTGCATCGGATAAAAAAACCTACTCGACTGCCGCTCCATTGACAAACGCATTGGCAAAATCTTTCAAAACATCGTCCATCGTGTTCAATTCGACGAGGTTTGACGAATGTTGCAACGATTGGCAACTTAAGTTCATCGAGCTGAACAGCGTAATTGCTCGAACATTGAGATCGACACAACCGCCAAAACCAACTAGAACATGTGGACCAGGTTTGGATTGCGGCGAGGGACGATAGGATAATTCGATTTGGGAAAAGTAGAAAATAATCTTTACAAGTACAAATGTAAATTATAATTTAAAAGTATGCATAATCATAATCTTCATAATACAAAAATAATCTAAAAATACTACAGAATTATAATCCACTTAAAAAAAAATTAATAAAATTCAGGTAATGATATCGCCAACTACATGAATAAATGATAATGTCCGAGTACTAGTTAAACAAAACTTCAGATCCTACAATACTCTACTGTATTTAACGCGCCAAGTATTCAATTTAATCTTTTTATATCTTTATCTAGTGCTTATAACATTCACCAATAAACTACATCATTGAATGTTTTAATTACTGTATGTTTATTAATAAAAATCAGTTTTTCTTTTTAACATTTGCTAAATATATATCAAGAGTTAGAATAAACATCAAATATTACAAAAAACTGACATATTCAAAATAAATAATACAGCATACCTGCTTAATATGTCGAGTATATTTATTTAATTGCAGCTGGCGCAAATATGAAGCAATATATACAGCAAACACAATGGTAATTATAACAGTGGTAAATAAACGTACAGCAATCATTAAGTAACTTTTTAACTGCGCGTGTTATAAACAATCAATAAAAATCCAACATAAAATAATCTAAAAGTAAAGAAAGTAATAAACACAATCATATACCAACCAATAGGATGTTTAAAATTACAAATGTTATTTATCTTTATTATTATCAATAAAATCAGGATCAGGAGGTGACACAAGGTATGTAAGAATTTATCCTTTTAATCCTCGGTTCTCAATCTATCTGAAAGTTCAAATTCATCACTACTGTAAATGAGGTTAAAAATTTAGGGGTTACATTTTCACCTTCTCTGGATTTCTTACATCACAAAAAGGCAATCCAAAAATGTTTTAGCTTAATTATGTTCTTTAGGTAAGATTCCGATGGATTGTCTTTATTTAATTTTTATGTTATTTATAAGACCTCATTTAGAATATTATATTCAAGTTACTGCACCATCTTAGAAGGCGGATATTTACCAATTAGAAAGAGTCCAAAGAACGCTCTCCAGACTTCCATATAAGCTTTGACTCAAGTCGTACCCAGAGCGTCTAAGGATTTAAAAGCTATTCCCATTAGAAAGTAGGTAGCTCTAAGGCGATTTAATCTTAATCTATCAATTATTCAATATCAATCGCATCGCTCATTTTTTTTTAATGTAGGCCATGGAAACCTTAGGGGACATTGCCATAAAATTTTCAAACCCAGAGCCACTACTTGTTTAAGACAAAAACATTTCACATATAGACCCATTACAGAATGGAATAAACTTCCCAATCACGTAGTCAAATCCAAATCGTTAGTCTTTTAAGGAGAATTATGATCAGCACTCACTTGCCCCTTTCATTTAAATTCTCGTCCAGTCTATTCATCCCCCCCCTATTATTTTACTCTTTTCCTTATATCAAACATTACGGCATTAATCCAGATTCCTTCTCCCTCTTTATTTCTCCCCAATTTTGAACTTTCAGATACATTGAAAACCGAGGATCAAAAGGATAAATTCCTACGTACCTCGTGTAACCTGATTTTCAATTAATTGGTACACCCACGCCGTCCATTTATATGTAAAACAGAAAAAATTTTAAAACCATACTTAATTGCTAAATAAAAACAATAATAAAACCAAAAATTTAAAAAAATGTGATCTGATTAAATGAGAGAACAAATAAAATCAAACTTATCGTGATTCAAAAACTTGTTGAAAAAATTATAATACAATATTACATAAATAACTCAAATAATAAACGAACATAATTAACAACAATAATGTTAAATGTTACCTTGAACAAAAAATGTTGGCAACAAGTATACTAGGTGGTGAGTGAGTGAGAACAATATACTAATTTAAAAGAGATACTTACCTTCAAATCAACACATTAATAAATAAATAACAAAAATATTCTAAATATATATTTTAATTTTTTAACAATTATTTTTATTAAAAATATTTTAATTGTTTTATATTTAAAAATTATTAATTATAAACAAACTATCAACAGTAGTCTTTAGTTATACCGTTTGTTGGTGTACAGGTTACAGGTTGTTTCACGAGTTGAGTAGAAGTCGAACTCTTTTTGATCCTCGGTTCAAATAGTATCAGCAACATCAATTTAAAAAAAACAAAATGATAATAAAAAATTAAAATAAAAAAATGAATAATAAATTAAATGGATAAAAAACCAATGAGTTATCGGAAGTTAGTTAGAGCATATTTGTCATATGAACGCTTAAAGGACTGAGTATATTAAGCAATTACAATTTAATGCATTAAAATAAAATTACTCCGGAGTCATCTATCTGCTAATGAAAACAACTTAAATGAATGCAATCTTTGTTGATAAGGCATATTCCTAAAGGATTTAGGCTGTCTGGAGACAATCCTTTGAACTTTTTGTAAATTTTTAATATCAGATGTAAGAACGAGTGCAGTAATCTGAGCACAATATTCTAGATGGGGCCTAATGTAAAACATATAGATTAACCGAACACACCTGGGAGACATACCACTTAAATTCCTATTAAAGAATTTAATCAAACTGTAGCAAGTGTGAGTAGCTTTGTTGTGATGACCAGTGAAGTTAAGTGATGAGTCAAATAAGACTCCTAAATCTTTTATTGACTTTACAGTTTTTGTTGGAAGAGCATTATCGGGAGACATTTTGAAAACATTCCCAGATGGTTTACCAAAAGATATGTGCCTACACTTTGAATGATTCAACGGAAGAGTTTTTAAGCGCCCATTTATTAACGTTAAAAATATCTTTACCCAGTACTTCTTAATTAGAACTCCAGATCTTAACATTATTGGCGTATAAAAGAATATTAAAGTTAACAACAGAGAGTAAATCATTGATGAAAATGATAAACAAAAGAGGACCTAAAACCAAACCTTGGGGAACCCCAAAGGTAATATTGCAGGGAGAGGAGAGATCAGCCCCTAATCTAACCTTAAAGGAGCGATTAAACAGAAAATCTGAAATCCAGAAAAGGATGGACTCAGAGATGCCAAAGAACCTTAGCTTAATTACAAGTAGATTATGGGGGACTTTGTCAAAAGCTTTAGCAAAGTCGAAATAAATGGCATCAACTAAAGTGCTAAATTCAAGAATTTAACAAATGCTATTGGCGGGACAAAAACCCATGTTGAGCAGAGTTAATAATGTTAGAATTAGTGATGTAATCAAAGATGTAAGACCTAATAAGTTTTTCTATTATTTTACTCGTAAAAGATAAGATACTAATTGATTTGTAGCTTTTACATTTAAATTTGCATCCTGATTTGTAAATGGGTCTAATAAATGCAGATTTCCAGATACTAGGGATGCAACCAGTGGAAGAGGAGAAGTTAAAGATGTAGGTTAAATGAAGGGCAAGAACATCTGCACATTTCTTAAGGACCCTAAAAAATACCCCATCAGGTCTACATGAAGAAGACTCAAAACTGGATAGAAGATTAAAAATAGTGATAGCATCAGGATGAAAAGGTCTTATGGTATTTAAGGGGTCTGCAAATGTGGGGGAGTAAGAACTAAAATTTTGAAAAACTGATTTAAAGTAATTTCTAAAACTATTAAAAGCAGAGACCCTAAATAATAGAATTTCCTTGTCATTTTTAAAACAAAAGAGAGGCATTTTGGCTAATCCTTTATCTTTAATAAACTTAAAAAGAAGGCTTTTGTTCTTAGTGGCCCTGTTAAGGAACTTAAAAAGCATTTTATTTTTAAAAGCCTTGATTAGATTAGAACAATTGTTTTTGGATAATAGGTACGCATAATGGAGGCAGGGGAAATTAACCAATTTCCACAAGGAGGTTTTATTCCGTTTTATAATTGAGCGGACAATAAACCGTGGAAGCTTAGGTTTTGAGTAAGAAGGAACCCTAAAAGGAACAAATTGTTTAATTTTTTTATTAATTATATTTAAGAAATTGGAATAGGCATTTTCAATGTTGTTATCATAAATAGGATCCCAATTTATTAGCTTGAAGTAGATACAAAGTTTAAGAAAATCAGTTTTTCTTAAATTAGGAATAGGAGCTAAGTTTAGAGTCAATTTTTTTACAGCAAAAAAGAAAAAGATTTCAAAGGAAAGAAGAGAGTGATCACTCTTACCTAGAGGAAAAAGATAAAAGATATTATTTATAGAAAAAACATTATTGGTAAAGATAAGGTCTAGACAAGAATAGGGAGCACCTATTCTATACCTAGTAGGAGAAGGAACATGCTGAGATAGAGCATTTTCTATGCTAAGTATTAAGCGATTATTTTCAAAGTAATTTGAGGATCTGGATAAAGAAAGCCAATTAATGGATAGACAATTAAAATCACCCATAAGGATTAAATGTTTAAAAGGCTCAGAAAGAATATACTGAAAATCTTTTAGAAGCAATATATTTAAGGCCTTTATAAGTGAGGGAGGGCGATAGATGAGGGAACAAACAGTATGGGACTCCAAAACTAAATTCAACAGGTCGTAACCATTTCGCTGACTAGCGTGACGGGAGGAAAGAGTAAAAAAGGCAATATGTTCCATAACATAAAAAAATGCAACCTCTACATTTACCCTTTATAAAATCTTTTCTAACAACATTATACCCTTTAACTACTATTTTGCTATCAAGTATATCTTCAGATAGCCACGTTTCAGTGATTCCTATAATATGAGGAAAGGAAAAGATCGCCAACTTTTGGAGCTCAGACAATTTGTTTCTAAGATTTAAAACATTTGTGTAATAAAACTTAATCTATGAGAGAGGGAGAGTAGTGGGGATAATTTCCGGAGACAATAGATAACAGGGAGGGAAGGGAGACTCCGGAGTGGGATCCGAAAATTTGGTGCATCAATAGAATCTTGACTTAATGGGGACACTTGGACTATGGGAACAGGGTTACTTACGGGAGTTCATGTACATGAGCGTTTAGAAGAACGTTTAGCCAAAGTAAAATCTTTGGTCAACCTAATGCCAGGGAAATCAGACCTTACGCTACGCCAATTAGATAACACATTATTTTTAGCTGAGAAATTAGTAAACGTAATTAATATAAGGAGGAATGAATGAGAACGCTTACATGTAAGTTTACAAATTTTTAAGTCAGAAACCTTGGGGGCAACAAATAGTGATATTACTCAATACATAATCTTTAAAATCAATTACGCTGTTCTTTACCTCCCTTAACAATTAAATTGCAATCACATTTGGAATCTATAACGTGTTGCTTGGCGGCTGCGAGAATTTCCTTTTGGGAAAATTTTAGAACTGATTTAGCAGCAATAAACAAGGCATTTAAGTTAAATATATTAGTCTTTAGGAAGTTAAGCTCTCCCAAAACCGAATCCGAGAGTTGAGATATTAAAGAGTTAATGTTTAAAAGGGAGTCAAAGAACTTGGCCGCTAAAAATGACAAGGAGGAAGACATAGTCCCTAAGCTATTTCCAAGTTCTAATATCTAAACAGAGAGTTTTTTTGTGTCAACAGTCGAATCCATTTGTTCAACCGGCCTGATGAAATTGGCAGGTAGCGAATTCTAAAAATCAGTTTCATATATGCAGTCCATACAGATGTATATATATATATATATATATAATCTGTTTTTTCTGTGTCTGTTTTTGTGTGCCAGTGTTTATTTTGCGTAGCTTGTGCAGCGTGTGGTAACACTAGCACAATTTTTGTCTTTTAACGATGATCACTAGCCTACACTTTAGTGATAGTTTCCTTTTTTCCTCATTAATCTATACATTCATTTCTTAGTTGTTGCTTCCAGATATGACTCTCTCCAATTCATCCAAATGTGGCCTACAACACTGCAAGAAGGTTGTAAAAGTTAGCATTTCTTGTGCTCTTTGTGGTAATTGGTTTCATGAAGCGTGCTTGTTATTTAAGGCCGCTTATGCTCACTATGCCCTATTCAATTCTAGATTATTGTAACTTATATTCTCTAGCTGTTTGATGTTTTATTTATTTTTATCTTTGTTTAACTTTTTTTTTCTTAACACGTTAATGTTGATACATTTGAACCGAGGATCATAAGGAGATTGTCTCCTACTCAACTCATGAACCAACCTGTAACCTGTAGAAAGCATTTCTTCAACTCGACAAATATCCAGAAAATAACACGGACAAGTTGTCATTAACTGTATTGTACTGATTTGACATTTTTTTTATTATAGCATTTTTTCTCTTTCCATTTTTTTGGAAAGTAGATTATCAAATAGCAATTTTATGCTATTAAAATAAATTGTAGAAAATAAATAAATAATATATAAATTGATAG